>VXBU01012407.1:1971499-2031625 GCA_013400315.1 Bombycilla garrulus | reverse complement strand
AAATGAATTATCTAAATAAGGACCTCAGTAGCAATCCTCTAACTGAGAAAATACAATAGTTTCTATCTTCCACTTCCTCAACAATTTCCAAAACGCATATGAGATTTTAAAAACTCACTAATTAAATTATCTATTCTAAGAACTCCTTCTTACTGAAAAGTGCACTAGACTTCCAAAAACTGCACATAGATGAATTTGTTCACCAATGTGTTGGCAGATAAACTTGCCACCTTTCAAGGCCTTGTTTCCATGCCAACAGACTGGTTCTAGTGTTTCTGCTAGCCAGGTGTATTTGGATGAGTGGCACTTTCTGAGGCTGTGAAAGGTGAGCAGTGACCCTGAAGTGTGGAACAGATGAAGGGAGCTGAAGAAAGGCCATCACAGTGATGGGGCTCCTACAGGGGCGTTCCTCTGAGGAAGATCACCGAGGAGTTGCACTCCTGTGGGAGATTGCAGGCCTAGCTGGGACTGTTTCTGTATCTCCACAGTTTCTGCAATGATAGCTGTGAAGCGGAGCAATGGAATGGAAATAGAAGGGCTGTTAGCTGGGCCCTGATGGAAGTTCTGTCTCTGATCCTCACGGTGTGTATGTTTTACAGATAAACCAGACCCTCCTGCTGGAACTCCCTGTGCGTCCGACATCCGGAGCTCCTCCCTCACGCTCTCGTGGTACGGCTCCTCTTATGATGGCGGCAGTGCCGTGCAGTCCTACACCGTGGAAATCTGGAACTCGGTGGAGAACAAATGGACAGACCTCACCACCTGCCGCAGCACCTCCTTCAACGTGCAGGACCTGCAGCCCGACCGCGAGTACAAATTCCGCGTGCGAGCTGCTAACGTGTACGGCATCAGCGAGCCCAGCCAGGAGTCCGAGCTGGTAAAAGTTGGAGAGAAACAAGAAGGTTAGTTCTTATGAGGAAAAAAACATCTCCATTCAATTGAGCTCTTCCTTAAGAGTTCCTTAGTGAGGCCAGAGAGCTGCACACCCTCCTTCCCACGTGTCTGTAGTGAATGCTTGTGCTGGGCTGTAACTTTTGCTCAAGTCCTTCACAGATGTCGTTTGGGGGTCTGAGCACATCAAATTTGCACGCTTGCAGTGTGGAAACTTGGCTTCAGGAATCCAAAATCCCTGCCTTGTGAAAGCAAGCACTAATTCTCATTCTGGCTTTCTGGGTGAATGCTGGCTGACAGAATTCTGCAGTTCAGTGCACAGGTAATGGGAAATTAAACCTTTCACAGATGTTACACATTCAGCCCATGCCCAGTTGGCAAAGGATGGTTGATGGCTTAGCTGAGAGACACCAATGGCTTCATTATAGTTTGGACTGGACACACCATGGAAAAACAAACCATAAACACTATCCCAAATTTGCTTTTGAAAATAATGAATGTGCTAGCTGCTAGCCAAGCACAGAATCTGCAGCAGAAAATAAATCGGCACCTTGTAGCCAACTGTATTTCCCATGCATTCAATCCCAGAATGATAGTGTCCCCAGTACACTAAGCCTGTGAATTCAAGGCTATCCTACTCAGCATGTTGGTTTTGCAGCATTATTGATGCCAAAAACGTTTTTTAGGGTTTTTGGTTACAGTTGCATGTACTTTTAAAAATATTTTTCAGTATCTTTTACTTCTTAACTTTTGTTTAAGATCTTCTCAAAGGGCTAATAGGGAGAGTTGGATCATTTTAGAAATTGTTCAGGAACTGGTACAAAACTTGAAACACACAAATGTCAGCATTATTTTTCAAAACCAGAAAGTGACCACATATTTTTGTGCACGCCTCCATCTCCCTGCTGTGCAAGGATGATGTTGGTAGTCACCAAAAAGCTCAGACCACAAATAACAAATTTTACCATTTTTCCTGTCTTTGAGGAGTGAATGGTGTGTTATGTCTTTCCCTCTTCATTTACGTGTGCAGGGCTTTGGAGCTTGAAGTGTTCCACATAACCCTTGTGAAGTTATCCTTTATTGCTAAAGGAAGACAAAATGATAGCAAAGTGGTGCAGCATCACACAACTTTGTAAGCCTCTCAAACACAAGTAAATCATATTTCTCTTCAAGTGTTAAATGGGATGCACACTGAGGAATTACTTCCCTCTATTTGCAAGATTTAAAACCAATCTAAATCAAGATGCACCTTCTCTTCAAAGCGGGGAAAATAACATTAGGAGTAACAATAAAATTGAAAGCAAGTTTGATGGTACTGGGGCTCTTCATAATAAATTAGGGAATGTTTGAATGCCCTCTTTCTTTAGTTGCAGGACAAACACCTATGGGGTTGGAGACCTGACTCTTCCCTGTGTTTTTCCTAGAGCAACACTACCCTAGAGCAACCACTACCAAAAGCAAACAAGCTATTTTGCCATTTAAGTCTGAGCATTTTCTTACACAGATTTAATACAAAAGGTTAGAAAGTGTATGACTCATTGTGATATACATTTAAAAAAGCAACAAAAGAGTTGTTTTGAGCAAAAAGAAAATGTGTTCTGTTTGCAGAAGGGGGAAGGTTGTCTTTGTGCTCTCAGTTCCAGGGCTTATTGATTTCAATTCTTGATGTTGCAGATAATGTAGAAAAAAGAGCAAATCATCTAAAGTATGATTTTTCAAGTGTGCAAATATAACTGGTGCTTTAATTAAAGACGGTGGAAAATAAATGTGTTCAGCACCTGTCAAAGTCAGGACTTTAAGCCGCCATCTATATAACCACTTAGCTGAGTAACTCAGGATTTTCTAGGCTGCCAGGAAGTCTGATTACTGTTTTTTACACTGAGGTGGCCAGCACATATTAGCAATGTCAGTATGATCTTAGTGAAGAAAGGCATGGCTAAATTTTCACTGTGCATGTAAAGAAAACCAAAATAAGGTTGTAAATCACAACAGATTAAAGCGTTCATTGCCATGTTTGAGGAAAATTTGGTACTGTTGACTCACTTCTGAGAAAGGTTTTAGTACAGCTGTTCAGCACTTACCAAGCTCAGATATGTACCACTTAAATAATTTAGGCTTTCACTGGTGGACCAAAATGTTTTTTTCTCCGTGGCTTCAATGCAGGGTTGCTGCAGAACCAAGCACTGACTTCTTGCCTAAGCAGTGTTTGGCAGACATTTCCTACTGGCAGCCTGGCTGGGAGCAGCTCCCTTACCCAGCCCTTAAAAGGGGAGGAAAATGTGATGTGCTCTGTGCAGGAGAGGTTTGTAGCTGAGGAAGGTCTGAGGACAGCTACCCCGGGTGGGGAAGGCTCCGTTCCCTCCCTGCCCTTCTGGCAGATCCCTGCAAACCAGCTCGCCTGTGCAGGAATATGCAAGGGCTGCAACTCCAATTAAAAAAAAAAAAAAATAAAAAGAGGAAGGCTTTAGCAACAGACTTTATCCACTTGATTGGCTTTGCTACCAGCACAGATGCAGCATTTTGTGTAGGACGAGAAAGGGTGATGCCTCAGATCAGCTATCTGCTCCCCCTGCACCCTTTATTTCTGTTACTTTTTCTCATCCTCTGCAGCTAACACTGTTCTCTAAAGCACCTAACAGTGCCCAGACTACTGCATTAATGTTTCATGACACAGATCTGTTGACACAGGGGTATAAATCCCTTGGTTAGGCTTGCACTCTGTGATGGCAAAGTGCAGCTTCAGCAGCTACAGGAGCATTAACAGGTCACTGTGTAACAAACAGCCTTTGCAGTTTTTTAAATCACTGATCACAGCCACTGGTCTTAGGAGCAAGCCCAAGCAGTGTAAGTAATACATAACAACATTCCAGCTGTAGCCCCTTTCCCCTCATACCAACAGGCAAAAAGCAGTGCTATAGGCAGTTCATGTACATGAAAACTAGAAATGAAAATCAGGATAATCAGGCCAGCTTTTGCTCTGACTTGGGTCTCTGGTTTCACCTGTCTTTGAGTCTGCCTGCAGAAGTGAGGCTCCTTTTGGACCTCAGTGATTACAGAGTTCAGCCGTGCTCAGGGGAATGCATGCTGTGCTGATTTTCTCAATATCTTGAGTCTGAAAAGTTTGTCTGGATGCTTTGCAGGGAATCTTTTCTTGTACAAACTTGCCTAACTTTTGGCTTCACAATTCAAAAAAGGCACATCAAAGCCAAGAAAAAAATTGTCATTGAACAAGAAATGTTAATGATTTAGATATTTTTAATTTATTTTCTCTTTCCCTGAGGCATTCTAGAGGTATTTGTTAGATGACTTTGAACTGATGCAGTATGCTGATATTTCCAGTAGGCAGGTACAATTGACAAATACTGCAAACCACAGGAACTTGATTTATTCAGAAATGGTGACTAGATTGTGACTGGATAGTCAATAGTGATGAAGAAATGGTGAAGAGATTTAAATTAAGAAGTTATTGCACAAACTCCCTGACTGCTTTTTGCTGTTTTGCATAGGGTCTATCAGTTGTCCATGTCACTGTGAATAACTTGAATATCTCATATAAGTGCCATATCCCATATAAAAAGTTATTAATGTCTTTTTATTTTCATCACAGAACCTAAAGAGGATGAAGCGGAGCTATCTGACGATGGTAAGAAGTGCGTGTTTTAACCAGGACAAATGCAAATCTGTGTTCTTCATTCACATTTTCTGGAGGTTTTTAACCATGGTCCTTAATGCTTATTTGTAGAGGGGAAAGAAACAGAGGTGGAATATCGGACAGTTACGATCAACACTGAACAGAAGGTGTCTGATGTCTATAACATCGAAGAGAGACTGGGATCGTAAGTACTGGGCTGTGCTCCTGAAGACAAGCAGTTTTCGAGGCTCCCAGCCAGTTACAAAGATCATGTGCATTTATTTTTTGTCCTGCACTTTCAACATCCCAGTCACAAAGATCATGTGCATTTATTCTTTGTCCTGCACTTTCAACATCCCAGTTGGGCTCCTTTGTTGCGGTAAAAATAGATTTTAACATATGTTGGCTTCCACTCCATAAAGATCCTTTGCTCCTATTAGCTGATAATTTTAAATAGGCACTACATGTATTTCTGGCAGGGAAAATGGAGCCCACAAATGAACAAATCTAGAGGATTCATTCGTTTTTCAGTGTCCTAAAAGCTATCTGAAAAAAAAAAGGTACCCATTGTGTACTTGCACTTCCATTATATCCATTAGTGGTAATAAGATTATCCTGCCCACGGGCTGGAATCTCTGTTGACAGCAGCCATAATCCCGAGAGCATTAATACTCTTGCTGAGAGAAGGTCAGTGATTAGCTTGGCTGTGTCTCAGGGCCCCAGCTCGTGGTGGTGTGAACTGCAGGCCATGATAATCTTTCAGTGATTGGTGCTGAAGGCCAGGGATCCTCTGAGCTGCCATGAACAAATCCTGAGAAGCGTAACACAGAGGTAGAATTGTACAGTACAGCAAAAGGAAACAATAGTACTGAAGCCTTGGGCATTCAGATTCTGATTTCACCTAAATCCTGTACCTGAGATGTCCCATCTGCTGCCCCTTCAGGCGTGTATGACCTGTAGAAAACTGTGTGCAGAAAGCCTGGTAGGAGTCCCAGTTTTTGAACCCTCCATTTTAAGACTTGTTAGCTGGAATGGCAGAATATCTCTAAACACGGTATTCATTCAAAAGTTCTTGCAGATCACTCTGCACAAAATCAGTATAGAGCAATACTTGATATTAAGGCATTTTTATTTCAGAATTGAATGGCTGTGCTGGAATACTCAGTAAATTGTTGCTAGTGTGGTGGCCCATATATAGCAGAAACATTTTACAGAAACACTTATATATTTTCAGGGGAAAATTTGGACAAGTCTTCAGGCTTGTTGAAAAGAAGACTGGAAAAGTTTGGGCAGGAAAATTTTTCAAAGCATATTCTGCTAAAGAAAAGGAAAACATAAGGGATGAAATCAGCATAATGAACTGCCTACATCATCCAAAACTTGTCCAATGTGTAGATGCCTTTGAAGAGAAAGCCAACATCGTTATGGTTTTGGAAATGTAAGTATAAAGCAAAGCACACTAACAAAGTTAATAATGTTGAAAATAATTGTGTGTACAAAAGTAGCAACTTACAGATACGGGACTGTCAAACACTTCAGGGTTTGCAGGGCCTGGATGGTTTTCAGATCTTGCAAGTTTTTTCAATTATTTATCCAGCTTGTTTAAACTGTGTAAGTAAATCTGTGTTAATCTTCTAAAAATCAGTCAAAATGTGCTACAGTTGTTATTATCTAGTTTGCTTGTTTCTTAAAGTACGTGTGGTGGGGGTTTTGCAGCTTTACTCTTATTGCCTGCTTGGGAAAGGTGAGAACTAAGTTAGCTGCATTTTGGACTTCCATTTAGAAGCTAAAATGTACTTAAGGAGGAGAACTTCTTTACTTTAGGCAGTTCTAAACGTGTTGAAAAGTCTTCACAAACTACAATGGCTGCCATGACCAATGTTTATGTCATCCATAATGCACATGCTTGGCGTGAAACCCATACTTGTGGCAGTACCAGCTGGAAAGAACATTAAATCCTGATCTGTGCTGATATTTTTCCCAAAAAGTTACAGTTCTGCTGCCACATCGACTCCATGTGCTCTGTGATGCAAGGAGAAGCAGTTTTTTTGCTGGCTGGAAGTTCTAAGATATAAATTGTTTCAGGCAAAAGAGACTATATGTCTATATTGCTTGCTTGGCACTTGCTTAGATTATGTGCAAACTACTACTGCACTGGCATATTTCAGAGATTAGATTTTACAGCCCTGGAACTTATGTGCAGGAAGGTGTTTTTATTTTTAAATTGAGCAGTTGAGCAAACTGATGTTGGTAAGGGAAGGGAACCCTACTTAGCTTGGAACTGGGAGCTGGCAGACCCAGTGGAAAACAGGGAGATGTATAAAGAGTCTGGAATAGCATATGGCTTTACACTCCATTAGTTCCCCCCTGACAGCAAAGGGGTTTTACTCTTTAAAAATGTAGAAAACTGCAATCAAATTTAAAGTATTTTTGTTACCCAGCCTCACTAGGATGTGGTTTTAGTTTGAGGAGGGGCACCTTTTCTGGTTTTTGAACCTCCCCATACATTTCTATTGTGTGGAGCAGCACAGAGCAGGTCTGGGCAGGGAGGTGCTCATGTGTCAGTGGCTTGGTTCTGCTGTCATGTTTCCCAGCTGACATAATCCCAGCCCAGCAATTGTACCTGTATTGATAAAGAGCCTCCAAGGGATCATTTCTGCTGTAGTTATTAATGTAATATTTCTTTGCATATCAAAGAAGTTGTGGGAAATATCTTTAAAAGTTTTCACAATCCAGGTTGTTTGTTTCATTTCCATCAGAGTTTAAGTGCATGGATTTCAAATAAATCAAGCTCACTTGTTATCCAGTCTCCTTTAAATCAGATTTTAGCAGTGACTGTAATTTAGGAGCTCCCCTTCTACTCAAATTAATGAGAAGCACCCTTTGATTTTTACTCCTGATATTTATTCTAAATTGTTCATTTTAATTTTATTCCCATACCTTTCCTGGAACCTTTTAAACTTCATATTCTCTGCTTTTAATATTTCATATTACACTATTTTATATGGTTTGATTTAATATTCAAAATAAAATCAGATTTTTTATTATTACTTTTAAATTAAACACTGTAATGATGTGCTCTTGCCTGGAAATCTTTCCATCTAACATTTACTGGAAGTCAGAGGCGAATCTCGGGCATTTCCTTTTCAAATATAGGAACATATTAGTTCCACCATAAGAATCTCAGTGGAAAAAGTAAATCTGAAAATAGTAGCATGTTGTCATTTTAAGTCAGCACTGGGAGCTAAGTGCCTCAAAGTTTTATATACTTCAGATAGTCAGTTTATTTTTACATAAATCAGAAGGAGACTATTGTATTTCAAACTAAGATTATTGGAGCAAAAGCTCAGCACTAAGTTCTACCATTTGATGTGATTTAAGCTAGTACAAGTTACTTGGGCTTTTCTTATTTTTTCTAAGGTAGATTTTTTAAAATGCAGTTGAGTATTTGCCTGGGCAACCTCAAGGTAGATTCTTCTCACTGTTCCTACTGGACCAAAACCTTAGATGAGTATTCTGTGATTCCATAGATAAGAATATTTTCCTATATGACTCATGAAGAGAAGACTGAGAAGAGGAGAATCCTATAAAAATACAGATTTGGTTCTGAACTAGTTGTGACTGAGCTAAGCCAACTTCTCCTCCTGTGTATGTGTAGAACCTCATCCACACTGATTTTATTCAGCTTCCTAACCTGGCAAAAATCAAACTGGATTTGGCTCCTGACATAAATGCAACAGTATTCATCCCATAAATGCATTGCAGTTTAATCTACCATTGCTACCAGAATGTTGAGAGCTCCCAAGGTAAAAACAGCAGGCAGATGTATTAACAGTGGTTCATTTACAAAAATATGCTAAAAAGGGCTGCTTGAGACAATGGTACAATTTCTGAAAACTATTCCCTTTAGGGATGTGAAAAGGGTGGCACTTTTATAGTACAAATAACTCGTCACTATCTGCGTTAAACAGTCAGAAACAACTGGAGCATTTTAGTATGAGGATGATTATCATTTGGAGTTGCAGAGTGCTCCAGATAGAAACATTTTGCCTGCAGATGTTTTCATAAACACCCATACTGGTTAATGTCTTAGCACAGCAACGACACACTAGATCCCCTGAATGTTTATTCAACAGGTCTGGCAATGCTATTGCTTTATGTTACAAATGTGCTCTAATCCAACATAACCTCTCAGTTTGTCAAGCATATGCTCTTCTTACTATTTTCACATTCATAGGAAACCACAGTAGCATTTCTAATTACATATTTTCTGAAATTTTATAGCCAAAGCAAGAAATGCATCCAGAACTTCAGATGTTTCAAATTCAGTTTGGTACATGAGGGATATAATCATGTATCTGGTGACCCGCAAACATGGCAAGGCCACTTTTCAGTTGCGTGTTTTCCTTCAGTAACTGAAATGTGCAATTGCATTTGCAATAACCATGAACACTGCAAAATATTAAACCATATAAGATCATGGTGCATTTAATTTCTAAAAGCAAAGGTGCTCTTCACTATGTCCTCCTTTCTTTATGGGTCATTCACCTACAGCATAAGAAATATGTATTTCTCATCTTTGGATGCAAGCAGATAAACCAGTTGAGTGATTACTCAAAATTAAAAAAAAAATCAATAAAAGATCCCAAAGAAACAAAACAAAACACAAAGTCAAACAGAACAAAAAAAAACCACTAAACCCAATAAGCCAAAACTTAAATTATGCTTTATTAAATCTGGGTTAAAAATGTCCCACTTCAGTTGCACGAACAGTTCAATCCAGGAGATGCTACCCTGGAAAGACCAATTATTTCCCATCCTAAATTAGCATAAAAATGGAATTGACCTACAAGGCATGTGATGAGGGCTCAGCTAAAAATACCAGCACAGAAATTGTTGTAGGTTTGTTATATCCTTCTCCTGTCATAGCTGAGGAGGAAATTCCCTCTTAGCTCACTTGGGTCAGTTATTTACCCTTTGAGCTTTGCATTCCAGTTAACGATATCATCGGAATTCTTCCTCCCCCAGCCTTTGTCACTCTCCATCTCTCTTCTTCCTGAATTTTTGCTCATCTGCTTGCAGTTTGGTCCTCTTTCCCTGGGACCCATTCCATGTATTTTTTTATTTCTAAATTATGCCATCTGCACTTTTGCACTGATGGATCATAGGAGGGAAGGGAGAAGGGGGAAGTGTGTGCTGGGAGTCGGGAGCAGGGTTACGAGCACACGTCTGCAGGGTGGCAATCACAGAACACTGCCCTGTCAGCTGGACAGTGGCACAGCCCTAGAGGGATGTAAATCCCTCCTGCCTGGAATAACAACATCAGTGTTTCCCAGTCCTCACCTGCGACAGAGATTCAGAACAGAAAATTTCTATTGATTTATAATCAGCACAAGAGGAAATTCTTCCCACATGATCTTGTGCCTATGGAAGATGCCATTGTAAAACACAAATTGCATCCTGAAGTGACTGCTGCAAACTTGAACTCTCTGTATGGCTGTAAAAGGAAAGCCTGATTATTCCCCAAATGAATATGTTACAGAAGTCTCTTTTTCTTGTCTTTTGTAGGGTTTCTGGAGGAGAACTCTTTGAACGAATCATTGATGAAGACTTTGAACTGACGGAGAGAGAGTGCATTAAATACATGAAGCAGATTTCAGAAGGAGTTCAATACATTCATAAGCAGGGTATTGTCCACTTGGATTTGAAGCCAGAAAATATTATGTGTGTCAACAAGACTGGTACAAGTATCAAACTCATTGACTTTGGACTCGCAAGAAGATTAGGTAATGAATTCTCTGCCTGTTTCAGTATCACAGGGGGAAAGGGCAGGACAAACAGTAATTCACGCTACCTATTATACAGAGAGTAAATAGATGTTTCCTATAAATACTTCTGATTTTAGGAAAAATAGAGAAGGGAAAAAGAAGATATTCAAGAATGAGAGTAGGGCACCTCATCTTCAAGAGGAGTTTGCAGTGAGGTGTACAGAATCTACCTGTCTGTTTCTACAGCAGGGTATCCCTGTAGATTCCATCTAAAATGCATAGTAATATTAATATTAAAAAATACTTACATTTGGTACTATAAAGCACTAACTTTCTAACTAAATACTTCATGAATACTATGAATTCTTGAAACTTTTTTAACAGCAGAAATTAAGGTGATGCTCTAGACGCCTTTCAGATAATTACAGAAGTTTTACATTTTCCCATCATTTTTATAATTTTTATCTTAAATAGCAGGATATTATCATACATATTAAACATCAGAGGAATTCTATAATGAGCTGTTTAATAGCACTACTTAAAAATAATGCAATGGGAGAAATTCTATTGGACAAGCCCTTCCTCTTCTTAAGCTGCTTTTTAGCTGCTTTCTATCACTCATTTTGGTCTAAGCTTCTGGCATGCTCTGCAGCTTGAAAGCCAAAGACCTTCAAAGGTTTTGTCTTCAGTCTGTTCAGCTCTCAAAAGCAGCCTTTCAGTTGTATTTTCAGTGTGAAACAATACCAGCATCTACACTGATCTTTCTTTCATCTTGTATTTACACAAAATAAATAAAAATCATTCCAGGAATTAGAAGGAACAAAAATAGTTTATGAACCTGTTACAGTGGGAGAGCTGAGATTTGTGGCTCTTCTGACATCAATTGATTGGGACAACTTATATGAATTCCTGCTCTCTATATAACGGGGTCCACAGCTGAATTCTTACTTGAAAACTTTTGCCATCCCTCTTGGAAAAAGTATTAATTTAAAAATTTTTAATACTTATTAAAAAGTAAATAATGATTTTTGAGAGAGTACAGGTGAATTACTACCACCTACCTTTTGTTATCTGCCTAAATGCAGCTCATCCTCCTTCTTTTGACACTTAAGAAACAGACTACTACATTCCCAATAATATAATTTTACTAAAACAAACCAAGAATGGTTTGTTGAATGAATAAGGGAAGAGAAGTCTGCTTTGAAAGATTTTAGATTATGTTCTGCTCCAAAAGTGTATTAAAGGAATCTTGGTCACGTGGACACTGTTAACTCAGAGATAAGATGTTTATTTTATTTATTAAAAAAAGAAATAACTGCCATTTCTGTTCCTTCACCAATATACAGCCAGTAGTGTTCTGGGAATATGAACTGATTTAGTTCCTGTTCAGGAAACAGACGAACTGTTAACTAAGTTCCAGTGCTGGGGGGGTTTTTGTGTGTGAGAGGTGTGGGAAAGATTTCAGCCCACGGTGTTCCAGCTGTCAGCCTGAAAACTGTACATTTACTGCTGCACTGAGTGGATTTCATCAACAAGAGATATAAAGTAAACAGTAAAGAATGGCCTTTTTATAGAAACTTCTTCAGCTACCTTTTTAACTTCAGAGCACAGTTAAACAGACGTTTAGCAAACAGAAGATCCTATTTTCAGTAGCCTGTTCATATCCATCATCTCTCCCACTTTTCTGTTAATCTTGTGCCATCACAGTGCATGGCGTGGCTGACACCAGCTCGTGAGCTGCTCCAGTCATGCCACAGGTAGGAAATCTCTAAACTCCAGATAACTTCTCTCGATGTAGAAGGATGAGAGCTGTGGGCACTAATGCTGATTCTGATTTTACAATACTGTGCATTCATTTGGCTTAATATGCTGCTAATTCTTGCCAGGTTCCACTGTAGGTATTTGCCATTCATCAGCCTGCCATTCTGGAAACTCCATCGTGGGTGGCATTCCCTAGGAAGAGAAAGGTCCTTTCCATTCCACACCCAGCAAGCATAAGCACTGTTTTAATTGCAAAAAGCAATTGTAACATGTCAGTTGAGATGGTTTCCAAGAGTAGAAAACAACTTGTACTGTTTCATTTACTTACAGAAATAGCTAAAAACACTTCACTAATGCCTGCTTCTTGCCAGTTGTCTAACGTGGTGCACTGAGGGCACATTCCTCTTCCTTGTGTTTCTTCAAGCTTTGTGACTTTGAAATTGGCTGTCAAATTCACTTTGGCATTGATAGATGTGAGATTGGAGCCCTCATCCTACAGACCTGACCCTGACTGAGCAGAAACTCAGCCAAGGGATCGCTGAAGGGAGCAGTGGCTGATTCTGCATTTCAACTTCTGAGATTTAACTTTTTGTAACTAGTGCAAACTAATGCCTCTAAATTCAAGGTTTTGATCAGTTTTAAAGATATTAGGATCAGCTCCTTCTGCAGTCATCTTCTGCAGCTAATTAGTTCTCTTGCACTGTCAGGAAATACCAAAGCTGCAGCAGGATATTTTCCTGACCTTTTTTGGTGTGCTGAGGAACACATGTAGAAAATTGTTTAAGATAAACTTCTGAAGGAGAAAAGAGAATGGTTTTTGAGTACTGTAAAGATATATTTTTTAATCAGTTGATTATACACAGTGTCAGCAACAGTTTCCAGCTAGCACGTCAGCTTTCTGTCTGAACTAAGGGATATCCAAACACAGATCTTACTTGTGTACAAAGCTCGTAAACAAATGGGTAAAGACTTGACATATCACTGCATAGAAAGAGTCTTACTCTTTTCCTTTCTTTTTCCTTTTATACACAGAAAATGCTGTGTCAGTTGTTTCACACTGTATGCTTGCACTCAAATGCCATGTTTTCAAAAAAAAATCCACATTTCTCTGACCTGTGGGCAGCATATTTCATACACCATACTTCTGCATACAGAGTTGCTCATGGTAGTTTACACAGGCATAGAAAAGCCTCCAAACTTGGATGTGAAAATCTGAGCCTGCAACTTGGATGATCATGATGAAACTTTTAGAAAGCAGGTTCATTGTGATAAATTTCAGTCATTTCTTGTAAGGACAGTTTGAAAAAAAAGTGTTGATTTTAAACTGAAGGCAGACGGGAAAATGGGAGCTTGGGCTTCCCCTTTGCACTTCAGAAAGGAAGTTGCCACTGTGGAGACCACCTTGCCCTTCTTTTAGGCTAAGTTATTTTAAATGCCATGTTAGAAAATGTATCATATGTTTTGGAGTAAGAAAACTCTGGTTATGTGACTTTAGGGATATTGTGGAATGCTTTTTGAATGTACTTTTTTAAGGAGAGTCACGGAGAAGGAGGTTCTTGATGTTGGTGAACTTGCATGGGAGGATCTGGGTAATTTCCTGCAGCTGCTCCCAGGCATTCTTCTCTCTGTTTCTGTCTCTAAAAATGGTGAGAGCAGGGAAAATATGTGAAAATGAGGTTTCTGCAAATAATTTACTGTAACCATACCTGAACAGAGCAAAAAGGGATGGCACAGCATTTAAAATGGGAAGCTGGTACTGCAAGTGAATTGTTGTGGTTATGCTCGAAAGTTGCCTCAAGCATGGTGTTCAATCATGAGACAAGTTACTAACCCCATGTATGTTTCAGATTTCATTTGGTAATCTGGGGATTTGTGTACCTCAAAAGAGCACTAGCTCAAGTGTTTGATTACATTTCATGAAATGCTTTAAGAGCTTTCAATGGAGCTAAGTTTGGGACTGGAGTCTGTACTGGGATCAGTATTTATGTTGCAAAACTTGGTAAATTAAGTTCTGGTAAATAAAAATATTCTATTCAGATTCAATGTTGTGGACAGGTTGCTTCTTTTGTACACTCCTCAAAATTTTGATCTGCTGTTGTTCGAGGATTTTTTATATTTTGTCTTGATTATAGAGCTGCAAATCCATGTACTCATGGTAACTGTAACAGGAGCAGGACTGGAATGTGTTACATCTGTTTGCCTTCCCTTCCATATCTGTTTTGTTTAGATGGTAATCTCTTTAGGAGAGCAGTGGCTCCTCACTAGGACATTCAACTGTGCCTAATCTGGCTGCTGCTCTTGCACAAAAGATAAACCTAATGCAATGAATCTCTCTTAAGGCATACCCTGATGGTTCAGGCAGATGTGCAGACTGGACGTGAGTTTCTCAACCTAAATCCAAGCCTGTTTCAAGTCAGACAGAATTTATAATCTGATATTTTTGTATTTTTACAATACAATTCTATTACTGGGTTGTGTTTTTGTTTTTTCCCCCAAGTCCCTGAACTACTCCTTTCTTTCTTCCTGACCTTCCTTTCTTCTTCCCATCAAATTTAGAACAAGCACTGATGAAAATGAGCACGATGAGATTTGCCTAAGAATTTCTAACGTAATGATTCTGTGTTTCACACTATACTAGGGGGTAGACATGTCCCTCACTTGCACACTGGCAGCATAATCTGGCAGTAATTGGTTATGAACAGGTTTTTCTCTTACCTCCATCACTGTATTGTCCAGCAGGGCAGTACTGGTGGGTCAGCACAAGAATATTGAGACAGTTCATGTGTTTCATGACCTCATTCTTTCAGTTCATATTGGTAGCAGTAGCTTCACTGTAGATCATTTTAAAAGCATCCACAGAGTGTTTAAGCAGAGCAAACCTAGAATACCTGAGCTACAGGCCAGCTGAACAGAAGTTTGGAGCAGCTGGTGACTGACAGCTGGTGATTTGTGCTTCCCCTTCGCCACAGGTGTCCTTGTAGCCAGCCTGGTTTTGAAAGCATGTCCAAGTCCAGTTTTACCTGTGAGATAATTATCTGACTGGTGCACATCATCTGCTCCTCTTGTTTCACTGCTGGCCTGTGCCACTTCAAATTTAAGAGGCATCAATTTTCTCTGCTGTTTACATTAGAAGAAAATGTGTTGGATTAAGATAGTTACTTCCTATTGTTATAATTTTAGCACTACTGGTTCTTTTTACCAAAACATGTAGATCCCCAAGCTTTAATAAATACTCAATAATTTGTGAAAACTGTAGCTGCTTTCTGACGCTGGAGTCCTGCAGTTCTCTTGTGCAACTGCTCAAGGGATGGAGGCTCAAACACTTTTTTTACTTCAGGACATACAAATCTGAATTAAGTACTAACGGTTCTCCTTTTTCATAGATTTGGTCTTGGGGAAGCTCCTTGCAATAGGAAACTAATTATGTGCCTTATGCTTAGTGCTGTGTGCCTGAGGATGCTTAATAATTCTTTATTGCTAGACACATATCATTTAAGAAAACAGCAATTCATGAATCATTAATTTCTTCTGTTATGGATCTTTAACAAAATCACAAATACTAGGGCAAATCTGGTTTTCCTGTTACTGGACAACAACTGTTTTTTAAAAATCTCCATGCAGCAGTTAATGGTTTTCTCTTTCATTCTTCACAGAAAATGCAGGCTCTCTGAAAGTTCTCTTTGGGACACCTGAGTTTGTGGCTCCAGAAGTTATAAACTATGAACCTATTGGATATGAAACAGACATGTGGAGTATAGGAGTTATCTGCTACATTTTGTGAGTACTTTTCTGTTCTTAAATTCACAGATCCTGACAGTTGCTGAACATACAAAATTTTCATCAACTTCAGAAGTTTTCAGGCCTTTTGTGTTATAATTAGAAGTTCCAGCATGTTTAATAAAACTGCTGTTTTCTGAATGGTGCAATTGGTAAACTGCAGAACTGGCAGTTCTGGAAATTCAACTATTTGGTATTGTACCTCTTACATCATAGACCAGAAATGCTTCATCTCATTGAAAAAGACAATATGACTGTTTTATTATTAACTTCAAACTATTTTTCCTTTCCAGATGTTAAAGAGAAATATTTGGGCATGCACTAATAACCAATAATTTCTATTCTTTTATTCCATGAGAGAAAATTTTTTGAAACTTTGGGGTTTTGTGGGACACACTGAAGTATCCCAGCATTACCATATCTGTTCATAGTACATTCTGTTTTATTACCAAGCATGAGCCACTGTATAAATACATTTTATAAGCAGCATGGATTAAACTAGTGGAAACACTTTAGAGGATGGTTGACTGCAGCTCTTGGTTACATATTTCAGTATTAGATTTGATTTTTATATATTATTTGATACGGCATGCTTATAAACATCAGTGGATCTAGAGAAATGTATATGGAAATAATATCTCCATGCCTAGACCAGCAAGTGGTCTTCTTCCAGCAGTGATTTTACACATTCAACGCCATATAAACAAGTGAAAAGAGAACTTTAGTTTGGAGCGTTGTTCCTTCTCCCTTGTTCCAGCTTCAGCAGTACATCAGCGGCAGATCTGCTGTGCACTGGTTCTTTTAAAAGACTCCTCTCAATGCCTTTCTTCCTTTAATTATTAAAGAGTCTCCTCTGCCCCGGCTATCCCGCTCCTTGACACCTGGCAATGCACAGTTGTTTGCCGTAATTTTTCTCAGTTGTTTTGCTCCTGCTTTTCTCGTTAGCCTGCACTTGCTCCTGCTCTCCTCATTTCCCAGCTAAGCAACACAATTTCCTTACTTGGCATATGCAAAAGCTCCCACAACAACTCCCTCTTTCTCCCAAAAGACTCGGAATATTTCTGTTATCTCCAGTTTCAGATGCGAAGTGTGCTCCACGCTTCAAGGTCACTTCGCTCTGCCAGTTTATTTACAGGACTTCTATTTTCCATTCACTCCCAGGCGCTTGTCTCTAGATCGTGCAGGCTGCTTTGGACGGTTCCGTAGGTGCAGCCGCGGAGCCCACCCAGGCAGCGGCGGTGCCAAAGGCGGCGCTGCGGGCGGGNCGCCGCCTGCAGCCCGCCCGCCCGCGGCCACACGCGGCACGGCCTGCGCGGCTGCTGCTCGCCCTTCGGGGCCCTTCGCCGCTACCAACGCCCCTGGCGAGCTTCCGTGTGCTCCCGGCATGAGCAGGGAGGCACAAGTCGGGGCTGGCACCGAGTGTTCCCGGGGAATGCGGCCAGGGCTGCCGCTCCAGGGCGGCATCGGCCGAGACAAAGCGAGGGGAACGTGTGGGGAAAAGGCGACGTGTCTTGCCAAAGAGCAGTCTGCTTCTGCCCGCTTTCTCTGTGCCAGGCAGGTTAATTTGATGCTGTACCGTTCAGCCGATGGGGTTGGGTGGTGTTACATTCATTCAGCTGATTGGATATGGCTTGTAAAATATATTATGGAATTACTTGTTCGCTAAGGTGTATTTAAGCTCATTTAACCTGTCATGAGGAGAAATCTACATTACTCAAACACAATGAAAAATATTTCTTTTGATGCGTTGCTATTGACACAATAATAATTAGCAGTGATAATCAGCCTTTATCTTTGTCACCATAAGAATAAAGTAACAGAAGTTGGGAAGACCTTGAGTCATCACTTGGACTTTAACTCTCCACCCCAGACTGACAGAGGTTGCCCATCGGTCTTAACTTTCTTACAGCCCAGCTATTTTTACAGACTCACAACTATGAGCCGTTATCCAAAAGGAACTATCACATCATCATTACAGAATGCAAATAAAAGTCAGTGAGAACTGCATCTCTCTTCAGCTGCAGCTCTGCTTTCCCATTTTGATTGTAAGCTCAGAACTGCCAAATCTCATGCCTGAAGTGCAGGACACACTCTCTTGGTGTCTGTCTCACACACCATCACTGTGCTTGTTCCCGGGCACGTGCATCCTCTCTCCCCTGCTGTGGGAGTGGGGCCATGCAGGCAGAGGAGAGCACTGGACTTACGGGAAGCTCGGCCACAAGCAGCTGATGGCCCAGAGCTGCTGTGCCAAGGGAGAGAGCAGGGAACACGCCACAGCACCCCCTGATATAACACCTGGCTGGAAAGTGACTGTATTTCCATGATGTGGTGCACAGCAAGGAGTACAAACCGGCTTTAGCAGAGATCTCTGATCTAAAGTGATCTCTGTGAGTGAAAGGTCTTCCTTGCAGAATAAACAGTTGGGATGTAATCTTTAGTAGGAAGCAGGGTGACAGCACTCCTCCAAAACCCTGCAGCAAAACCTCTCCCCAGTCCTCTGCCATGCAGCTGTAAGTACAGATATTGCACTCCCTGCTGGGATACTGCATTTGTTTTCCTTATGGCACGACTGATTTAATTCCATCCTACAGTTCATGGGTTCCCTTTCCACATTTCTAAACTACATATTAAATCCTTTTAATCTTCCTCGATAACTTATTCAGTCCTGTCTCTTCATCTGTCTTTGTTCTTCCTTAAATTTCCGCTTGTATTCTCCACCTTATGTTTTTTATCTTCCACTTTTATCTTGTACTCTGTCCTGTTCTGCATCACAGTGCTGTTCCACATACTTAAGTTGATATATTGCCTTTGAAATAACAGGCCACAAATATAATAGCTTGTGTATATCATCTCCATTTATGTCTATTTCAGAGTTTCTTTCTGCATTTACAATAATCTTTATCTAATGAAGGTTAAACCTCCTGAATTCTTTATGCCTCTTTCTGTTCATTTATTCTTCTGGACATTGCTGAAGTTGCATGTTTTTTCTATTTCTAGTTCTTTTCTGATTATCAATTTGGAGAGTTATTGTTTTGAATATTTAGTAATCTGAAACAGTTTCTAATTTTTATTTCAAACCACTTTTCAGTCTAAGGTGTCAGCACTGCATGGGTGTACATTGAATGTGGATTGCCCTTTTCCTTCTGGCACCATAGGATTCAAGTAATTTCAGGGAGGAATTGTCTGTGGCTGATTCAAACCCCAGCTTGGGGTTCAAACCCCGTTCCAATAGTTCTCTCTGCTTTATCGGTGCTGGGCTGTGTTTACCTTTTCAGCGTAGTTGATCTCTGTAAATTAATATTTTTTAATATTCTTTATCTTAGGCTGTGTCTTAATATCACATTTGATCTTGCTGTATACTCTTTTCCTTCAGCACCTTCCTAGCAGCACACACCCTGATTCTTCAAACATTCCCTTTCCCTTTTATCCGTTGTGCTGTTCATCACTGCTGTTCCCCCTCCCTTGTTTGGCAGTTTGGGTTGGTTGAAAGATCTTTCAGCAGCATTCATCTTTTGGTTGTGCTGGCTTGGAACCTGGATAAAGCAAGGCACTGCTGGCTTACACTTGGCTCCATGTCATGTTAAAAATTTATGCCTCTTTATATTAAAGATGTGAGAGGACTCCTTGTTCTTACCTTAAACCAAGTTAGGAAGGCTTTAATGTCAAACTGTACCGCTCAAAAGAAAATGTTTTATTTGTTCAGTGGCACTGGCAAACTGCGGTTCCTCATTAATCCACTGGACATGTGAAACAAGGAGCAGAACAGCAGTAACACCCTTGCTTCAGCAGTGAGCTGTCTTCCTTTACATGGGCTCAGTGGTCTGCTTCTTGCAGAGAGGAGCAGTGTGGGCTAAGCATGCCACAGATGTGCGTCCCTGACAAAGTATCCTCAGACTATTTATTTGCTTTTTAGTTCACTTGAAAATTAATTAATTCTCTACATGATCTCCAGGATGCAGGTGTCTTCATCACATGCTTATTTAACATGCCCTGCACAGGTTTTTCAGAAGCAGACACCAAGATCTGTTCATACTGAGATCTGTTGGTCTTTTTGTGCTGCCAGTGCAAGGCAAAGCCTGTAAGGAGGAGCTGAGTGCCAGCAGTCCCAGGCAGTTGGTGCTGCAAGCACTGCTTGCAGAGGAATGCTCACGGTCTGACCCTTTGAGAGAAGCAGCAAAGCCATCTTCCCTGGATTAGTGGGAATCTTAATGCGAAGATTTCCCGTTGAAATGCCATGGTTTTGCTACACAGGCAATGAAATTTGCATCCACATTGGACCCTTTTCATCTTAACATTTCTAAGTCTGCACTCAGAGCCTTGTTAGAACAGACCGATCAATGTTAAGGAACTCCTAGAGGATAAAATATATTTCTTCTTTATTTAGAAGTGGAAACTGCAAAAGACTTTCTAAACAAATGGTTCTTAACATGCCAGGAAGATGCCTGGTAAAGTAGCTGGAAAAATGTTTTCAGTAAACAGCCTGCTGCTTGTCTAACAGTAACTTTGCAGTGTAAGCTCAGTGTTAATTTTCTGGAGCAGTAGCTCATCTTTATCACTTCAGCATTCCAAAAAGAAATTGTTTCCATTATCTGTCAAAAGAGTTGTGGAGCATTATTACTTTAAATGGCTATTAAGAAATGAACAACCAGGACTTCAGTCAGTGAAATCTGTGCCAGAGATAAAAATTTCTGGCTATAAACTACACTAGTTGCTGGATTTTATTTTCTGACTATAGACAAGGATCTAGTTCTCCTTAGTAGTATTTCCACAACAAGGCAACTGATTCACAGTGTAAAACTGTAGTAGAGAGAAAAAAAATTACTTTAGCTTTGTAAATCTGCAACAGCACATTCAGAAATACGAAAATAGGTTCATTGAAATGTTTGAATGGGCACTGTTACACTGGTGTTCAGAAATGACAAAGTGAGTTGAGGCTTAATTGAGACCCATCTGGTAGTTTACCAAATGCATGGGATCAAGCAATACTACCACAACATTTAAAATTGTAACAGGTAATTCTGTCATACAGTTTTAAAATTAAAAAAAAAAAAACAAAAAAACCCAACAACAAAAAACAAAAACCAAATTACACACACACAAAAACAAAAATCAAAGAATGATTTTCCTTCTCTAATCTTCTCATCCTTTCATTTATCCTCACCATTCAAAAGCTGTGTGGGACATGCAGTACAAGCACTGCCTCTTACAGCACCACGGAGCAGTGCTGTTTCCACATGAAGCAGTGTTCCTGTACCTATAGCAGGTTTTTTAGATCATGCATATGATCTCTCACTACTGCCTATTTAACATCTGGAAACAGGCCAAAATCTTGTCCAGTGTAGTGCAAGAGCTGCACAGCACTATTTGTGGTAATACTATGCAGAGGTCGCCTCTGACATGCGTCGATCAAGTATTGAAGGGAAATGGGATTGTTATTGCCCAAGTGCGTCCTCTGGAAGCTTAACTGGATGAAGGGAAAATGTGCATCCCCTCTTTCGACAGTGAGCTAAAGGAATACTCCACAGCCCTGTCACTGGATAAGCTGCTGGCTTGGCTGAAACTGTTGTTCTTACCATGAGGTAAAAACAAGACAAACCAGCAGTCAGTATGTGGAACCCAAAATCAGAACTGTGGTCTGCATGAGATTTTTTCACTTGCTAAAATATTATGGAGAACACTGACATTGTCATAACTGAGGAAGTGTTTAGATGGGGGACAGGAGGTGGGTTTAAGGCCCTGCAGGAATGCTTTGTGATTCCAGGACAGAGATTCCCGTGCTGTGAGGGCTAGAGGGGCACGGGCAGAGCAGAGCGGCGCGCTTCCCACAGCTGTGCCAGCTCTGCAGTGCTGTCCTGTAAAAAGCAAGAGTCAAACACAGGAACAGACGTGGTAAAGTTGCTTTATGAGGGAATTTCTGGTACCTTCATCTTTCAGCTTTTGGTAACTTGTGCCTGTTGTATCTTCATAAAAGGGCTTATGCCACCTTACACATTTCCAAAGTCAGGATTCACCGTTGCATTCGAGTGCACCACGTATAATGGAAAGTAAAACAGCAAATCCATTCTGTTCTGATTTACCTTGTTCTGCCTGAGAATAAACAAACCTTTTATCTTCAGCTCATGTATTATTACTAAGAAGTTTCTGAAGTATACATGTAAGATTCTAGACTCTGCTGTACTGCACACAACTTCCAGAAATGGTAAAAGATTTAGTGTCTGCTCTGTGTGAGACTTCAAAGAGTGTGTGTTTCTGCTTTGCTTATAAAATAAAATGCTTAGGAACAGATCAGATTTTGAATGTAATTAGAGCCAAAAAAGAAGCAAAATAACTTTGAAAGAGATCATTCCAATATTAATCTAATAGCTCACTTTATTTGACCCTAATCTTTTTTAACCAGTCTGTTCTGTGATATTCAGTGGCACCATGATATTAATATAGTATTATTTCCATGTAGTGTTTTCAGAACCCTAATAAGTTACAGTTATTTTTCTATCTTTAAAAGAAAGAAGTAGTACTGGTTAACACAATTGTACAGAGAAATCAAATAAAGTCTGTAAAAATTCATGAAGAGTAGGTTATTCTGTAAATTGCATGCCAGGAGCACCTGGAAAAGTGAGTAACTTGTAGTTGTAAGGAATAAGCAACCTTTCACCTCTAAGTTTTACTGAAATTGTGATATATACAGGCACCAAAAGTATCCAGATGCACAGTGTAATAAAGGATAATGCTCGACTGGAGAAGGAGACTGCAAAAATGACACCGTGATGTTCTATAATTGCCTTTCACTGGCAATTTATCAGTTGTATTGTATAAAAAGCCTTGAAAGCTCAACTTAGGTTATAGGAGAGCATTATTTCCATTCTGTGCATCATTGTGACTGATGGAGAACATAAAGACCAAATTACTTCTGGATGCATCTGCATAACTCCACAGCCTGCAGTGATGCAGCATTGTTTTATCTGTCTGTATAATTCAGGGTGGGTTTGTTTACAAAATAGCCATGTGGATTTCATTATTTCATTATGCATCTTTCTTCTTGGGGTCTCTTTGCAGGAGTAAACGGAAAAAAAATGTAGAAAAACCCCCTTGGTTTGACAGTAAAGGCAGCAAAATCACCCTGAAACTNGGGAAGAGGGGGGAAGATATTCCACTGAATGTGGTGTGAAAAATCCAGTATTAGTTATGCAGAACTAGACAAGTCATTTAACAAACTACTTTGCTCCAATTTCACCTTATTCTAATTCTCCTCAAAAATGTCTTGGGGAAAAAAAAGAGAAGGAAACTAGAAAAATGTGCCTTTCAATTTTGCTGGCAAAATTCTAGTTTCCTTCGCGTAAGAATATCTGTAGTCAGTTCTGAGTCTTTTTTAATTTAACTTAGCTTTTAAAGCAAGCTTTTATTGATAAAGAACTGCAGAGCATGGGAGATGTCACACGCGATTTTTAACTCGTTCCTCCGGTGATTTGCAAATTGACGCGGTTTGTTCTGTGCGTGTCCCCAGGGTGAGCGGACTCTCTCCTTTCATGGGAGACAACGACAACGAAACCCTTGCCAATGTCACCTCAGCAACGTGGGACTTCGATGATGAGGCTTTCGATGAAATCTCTGACGACGCCAAGGACTTTATCAGCAATCTACTAAAGAAAGACATGAAGTAAAGCTGCTGGAGTTACTTGCTGCACTTCGTGTGTTTGCGTTTGGCTGAAGTTGCCACTCGTGTTTCCGCCGTGGATCTGCCGCGGCCGCAGCCCCTCTGGCCATACTTTATAAGGAGCTGTGCGTGCCCGCCCGGCACTGCGAGTGCAGCGCTCTTGGTTTCACTCCCGGGGCGGAGGGGCGGAATGGAGCTTGTACTTCAATCGCCGCCTCTTTGTGCTCTTCCCTGCCCTGGGGCGAGGGGCACCCGGGGCTTTTGTGTGGCCGCTGCCATCGCCACTCCTGCGTGACACACGTTCGTGCATGACACGTTCTGTCTTGCTCTGAATGAGTTGCAGTTTTGCCGTGTGTCGCTTTTAAGTGTGGCACCTCTGAGTAGGCAGCTTCCCTATAAATGTAGTAATTGGGCAAGGAAAAAAAAAAAACAGAGCTGGAAGCAGAAGTGTCTGACCAAACCAAGGAAAGGAAATGTACTTCTTCCAATGAGTTTGCAAGTGGATGGATAGAGAACAGAGGGTTATTTACCTGTGCACCCTGAGCAAAGTGAAGAATAGGTGTGGCGAGGGATTTGGACATTTCTGTTCTGTCAGATGTTCAGAAGGGTATTAAGTGGGTCGATGGGAAATCTCAGAAGGAAAGGAGATCTGGGGCGGGGTTCTGCCAGCACGAAGCAGCTGAATCACTGCCATTCACTGGCTCTGCTGTATGTGTTCCATGCCTAAAACATACGGCTTTTCCTGCTTTGTTTTATAATGTTTTATTAACACTTAAAAATGCACAGTTTTCTCTCAAAGCGATCTACAGAAATTGTGAAAGTGAGTTTAAGAAGTTAGAATGGCTGGGAAAGCAAAACCATGTAATCTTTGTTGCTAAATTTAGGAAACAGAAAAATCAGCTCCCAGCAAAGAGAGCACAAAATAATGTTACAGCAGGTAGGTTCCTCTCATTATTGGCAAGACTGACTGGTGTTTTTATGCAAAAACAGGAGTCGCCTAAATTGTACTCAATGTCTTCAGCATCCCTGGCTGCAAAAAGACACCAAAAACATGGAAGCCAAAAAACTTTCCAAAGATAGGATGAAGAAATATATGGCTAGAAGAAAATGGCAGGTAATGAAGAGGACGTGGAATTGGGCTGGATATCCTAATAAGTCTCTTTATTTTAAATGTTTATGATTCTGGGGAACGTGTCACACCAGGGGGTTTCTGCTGCTGGTGAAATCTCTGGCGTGGCCAGGATGGGAGTGCAGGACAGCAGGTCTGGTTCCTGCAGCTGGGCAGTAGGAGGGTGCATAGTTGCACATGGATTACACAGGATGATCCCATTTCAGGCTACAAAAAGGCATATGAACTCAAGTATAATTTTTCTGCTCTTCTGGGGGTACGCCTCTCTCTCTTCCCTGTCCTCTCCATGCCACTTAGAGCTGGGAGATTGTGTAATTCTTAACAAACCTGAACAGTTCAGGTAAAACTTAACCTGCCTGGCCTCCCTAAGGGTAACTTACTTTGTGGCAGTTTCATTCTACTAAGCCAAGAGTTCTGTCTTTTTGGAACCTCCCCAGCTTCCAATGCATTTAATCAGACTGGTTTTCTGTAACACATTCAGTCTCCACATCTTTTTTTTTCCTAATACTGGAACTGGAGTAGCAGGTCCATCTGTGCCATGCTGATAGCTACAGGAGTAGCTGTGTGAAATCCTGGATCCTTTTGAGTAGCCTACAAAACACTAATTTGTGTAAATCTACCCTATATTCCCTCTTATGTTCTACTCGTTTCTGGAAGCTCATGCAATACAAGTGTCTGTACTACAGCCCTCATAGTCTGAGCATATTTTAGCAGCCTGGTAGTTAATCCTGGGTCCGTTCAGAGGTCTGCTCCCATCATGCAGATGGTGCTTTCTCATTCATTACCTATCAGCTTGTTGTCCATGTTGGATGAAATTCAGCCCAGCCCAGAAGGCTGTGGAGGGAGGCGTCCCCTACCAGAGTTCAGTCCCAGTTACACAGGGCAGAGCTGCTCTGCTGGCCCTCCTCTCTCACAGTGCTTCTTATCCGCAGCTAACAGAGACATTCATTTAGGTATGAGTTCATCAGGGGAAGTTTATATCTGCAACTAAATTTGGTAATTCAGTCCAGCCTGCTCTGTCTCTCCTAGAACAACAGAGCTATATATAAGCAGTTTGTCCACCAATTCCAGTGAGGTTTGCAGAGATCCCAGATAATTTGTCCGAAGCACGATTGTTGCAGAAAATCACATGCCTGCTGGACTGGATTGATCAGAAGCTTTTTCTGTTATGTCTTAGAAAACAGGCCATGCTGTCCGAGCAATAGGAAGACTGTCATCCATGGCAATGATTTCTGGTATGAGTGGGAGGAAGGCCTCTGGGAGCTCGCCTACCAGCCCTATAAATGCAGACAAAGCAGAGAATGAAGGTAAGGATTTTTTTCTGTCCCATATTTTCACCTGTCTCTGAATCAGTCCTACTAAAACTTTTAGCAAATTGCTAGAGATCATTCATTGAGTTGGATATTCCTGCACGCTCTCTCTCTCTCTCTCTCTCTTCTCTCTCTCTCTCTCTCTCTCTTTTTCTCTCTCTCTCTGTTTTTATTTTCCTATTTTTTAAAGAAATCTGTCAAAAATTCTCTGTTCTTTTATTGTCTTGCTACTCAAAATGTCACAGTATAAGTGCAGGCAGTAAACTCTTTTCTTTTTAAAGCCAAAGAATTAAGGCAGATTTGTCAGCTGCACTTTCTCTGAGTTTGGGAATGCATGTTTATACAAAGATGACAGTGATTTATTGCCTTCTCATGCAAGCAAGCAAGTAAGCAAGCAGGCAATAAAGTATTAACACTTGCTGTAACCATGGCACACACCCTGCATTAACCATGCTCCTCAGACAGGGCATTTAAGGAAATGTGTGCCTTACTCCCGTACATCTGCAGATGAAATGTGAATTAGTGTGTGACAGTCAGAGGTGCAAATGTTTGACACCGCTGAAAATCAAGCAAGTAATTTTGACAAATCCACATGGACCGTGGGCCTGATACAAGTGGAGCTCGTTTATCCCTCTGACTAGCAAAAGTCCAGGTTTGGTTAGAAACAAATTTAAGGGAAAAGTACCGAGGATTCGTAGCATGGTGGCCCTGCACGTCCATTTCTTTCTATTTATGGCTTGAATCCTTGTCCAGCTGCAAAAGATTGGCACAAAGCTAAGCAGCCAATGTCCTCACTGTTCCGTTAGTCTGACAGAATTAAGAGAAATAAAATGTATTTTCATTACCATCTGGTAATTAAAAACTAAAATACATCTTTTGAGAACATGCCCTGTAAAATTGTTCACTACCTCTTTGCTCTCCAGATGCTTTCCTCGAAGAAGTGGCTGAAGAAAAGCCCCACGTAAAGCCGTATTTTACTAAAAAAATCCTTGACATGGAAGTTGTGGAAGGAAGTGCTGCTAGATTTGACTGCAAAATTGAAGGTACTTTGAATAAGCGTGTCTGTTTCTTTCTTTCCTTCCTTGTCAGCTTTCTGCACTAGGCAATTGTTATATTTTTTTTGATTTTTACTTCTGTATTATTGTTGGTGCCATTTTGCTTTATCAATACCTGCATATCACAGCACAAATGTGTTGCAGTAACAGAGATAATTCGGAGCTTGTTCCGTTCTTGCCATAGAACAGAAGTCTCCAGGAGTCCATGTGTGAATCACTTATTTAGAATACAAAGTGGGAACTGTAATTTGATTTTTGAGGGAACAGTAAAAGCAAGATGCAAAGCAGAAGCATAAATTCCAATAGTATACTCTTAGAGAGTGCCAGCCAGAGACCAAGAATTAGCAGGAGGTCAGTTGTCTGAAATGACAGACCAGTTTCAGGTCACTTCAAGATAACTTTAAGCCATACATACATTTTATTAAAGGCAAACAAGTCCCTAACTGTATATGCAGGAGAAGTCAAGATAATATTCTTGTGCTGGTCACATAAGTCACATCTAGAAAATACTGATCGGTTTGGGGTTTTTTAACTTACGAGTTCAAGAATGAAACCTCAGACTAGAATATATAAAAGTATATATATAGTATAAGTTTATGAGAAGACGAAAGTAAAAGTTATAAGTTTTAGTAAAAGTATAAGTTTATGAGAAGACACGTAAGGAGCGTGGGCATGGTCAGCCCAAGAGTCCAAAGGCCAAGACCGCTGGCACGTCTCCTGCAATGAGACTGAACCTTGTGTATCTCAGCTGTGAATGAAAACTAGAAATTTGGAAAGAGGAGCTGTGAAATTTACTTCTGTATTATTAGTACCATGGTAGGCTCAGTACCATCCTGCATGTGTGCAAGTTAATTTATAATCTTAAAATGAGGAAATCAGAAACTGACTCATCGACCCTCTGCTTGTTTGTTTCTGTGCTCCCCATCTTTCCCTGCCTGGGTTTTGTACCTCACAGCGGAGATGTGAGGATGGATTATTATTGCTGATGGCTGCTCAGTGTGAGGGGGTACGTGCACAAGTGTGCATGGAATAAAACACATGGATGTACCACGGCTGATGTTCCAAACTTTGCAGTCTATTGCTGTAATGTTCACTGTGTCTAAGGGATTCCTGCACTTTATTTCTGCAGTGGGGAGTTATCCTCCCGTCTCAGCCAGAACTTGGCTGAGAGCACAAACCTTCAATTTGTTACAGCAGCCAAGAGTACTGTATAAGGGATTGTTCTGCAGCAGGCATTGTACAGCGCTGCTCTGGAGGCTTAGCAGAGCCGTTTGCTTCACAAAAGGCTCTGAAACTCCTGTTGAGATGCACAGTCAAAATGCTTCTATTAGACTTCCTCACTTACCCTAACAGAAAAAAGAGGAGTGCAGTGTACTGGACAGGCTGGCTCGTAAGGAGCAGATTAGGAAGAGGAAGATTCAGAATAACCACAGCAAAGCAACTTGAGAAGGATATTAAATTGTAAGCCCAGAAGAGCTTACCCTTGAAGTTGTAAATCTCGGTGTTGGGAGCTGTTGTCTCCGGAGAAGCTGCAGTGTAAGGCGAGCCCCAGATGCTCTGTCAGGAGCTCCCTGCTGGCTGATGGCTGCAGCACACGGAGAGCTCTGCAGGCACTGCTGAAGGACTGGAAGGAGGAATCCAGCGAGCACCGCAATGCTCACGTGCAGTTTTTACTATTCATAAAAAATAGTTTCAGGTAAATGTGAAGTAAAAAAGCCTCACATCGTCTACATTTATTTTCCATAGAAATCAATGAAATATTTGTGTGTCAACATATTGACACGTCCATACACAGGAATTAGAGCATAAAGCAGTTAGCACCGAGTTAACGCTCGTTAATTGCAGTCACTGTTCTCTCTCCGCTCTTCCAGGCTATCCCGACCCTGAGGTGATGTGGTTCAAGGATGATCAGCCTGTCAAGGAGTCCCGTCACTTCCAGATAGATTACGATGAGGAAGGGAACTGTTCTTTGACTATTTCTGAAGTATGTGGGGACGATGATGCCAAATACACCTGCAAAGCTGTTAACAGCCTTGGGGAAGCCACGTGCACCGCAGAGCTCCTCGTTGAAACAATGGCAAAAGAAGGAGAGGGAGAAGGAGAAGAAGATGAAGAGGAGGAAGAATGAAACAAGGCTAAAAAAATATATATTTAAAGACTCTCCTTTTAAGGCTCAGAAAACCAAGTTATCAAAGCACCTTGTGTGAAACGTAGGTCTTTGGGGGGTTGTTGTTTCAGCATGATCAGTTGATACCTGTTAGCTTTATGTATGGGCATTACTTCAAACCAGCAGGCTTTTTAAGTTGCTAGCATGATTGGATTGACTTTAAGCAAGCCATCAACTAAGTTGCCCAGACTACTTTTTAAAATCAAATGTATGGAAACCAAGTTATATTCTGAACATCTTAAAGAAAAATAGTCTATTCACGGAGCTCATTGTTCTTTACCATCACTTTTCTCATCCAAAACTGCAGCTAAGTTGGCTCCCCGAGATCTACTTTAAAGGAATCGTTGGCCAGACATGCAGTGAATCTCTCCAGTCCTGAGGAGCAGGCTATCCCCTGAGCTGTATCTCCTGTAAGGGAAGGTTTGACACAGCCAGCATTGAAATTTATATGTTGGCATGGTTCATTTCTCGTTTACCTTGAGCAGAGTCTCACACTCCAGACTTCAGACATTTTCACTGCCTCTGTCAGTGAGCTGTTAGTGCCCTTGTATTACTGGCTAGCATTAGACATCCAGGTGGTTTCCTGAGATACTCCTGATCTTGCTTTTAGCCAGCTGATCCCACTTTGTCATCTTTCCCTTATGGAGCCTGTCGCTTCAGCGCAGTTGCAGCTGCCTACTTAAGAAACAGACTGAAAACACAAAGACTGAGAATATTTTGTGTGTTTCTGGTCAGTCTGATAAAGATTTAGGATTCATATATATGCTGCTGTGAAAAAACAGGTTATTGCACAATCAGTGATTTCTCTGTGCATGTGTGTGAATGGAATCCCAGGTTAGTCAAAGTTTTACTTGCATTTATTTGGCAATTGCAAAACAGATTTCAACTGATGATAAGCTGGAAACTCCCACAGATTTTTTTAGCTAAAAAGATAGTAGTCTGGATTACAAACTCCTCTATTCTTAGCAATTTCCAAAGAATCTTAACCTATATAGGACCTGCTTCTACCTTACGAGCTTGACTGTCTTGTTTTCGTCTTGAACCCGCACCAATAAGGCTGTTGCGTTTTTTAAAAACGCAGAAAAAAACAAAACAAAAAAAAATCCAACCCCCATTTTTTTTCTCAGAAATGGTTAACGCACTCAAACTTAGTAACTTTGCTTTCCTTTCACAGTATTGGCACTTTTTTTTTGTTGTTGTTCAGAGGTAATATCAGAGGCTGCAAGGTGATTACGCATAATCCAAAACCAGTGTGTCTTATATCTATGTATCATTCCAAAAGTGATTCTTTTTCTTTTCCACTTTTTGTGTGTAAAGTGCAACCATTTGCATTTCAAAGGGTACCTCTTTTTAAAAAAGACATTACCTTAAATCCTCACCATCAAGTAGTCAGTGTACTTTAATACAGGTGTGTACATTATCAACCTTAGGTTGTTTGATATTACCTAGATGTGTATGTGTTTCATATGATTTGCTCTTCTACATTCAAAGCTCAACTAATGTGGATGACACGACGGTTTGTAACTGCTTTACTCTTTGTTGCTAAGTTCAGATTGCCAGCATGTCTTTTCTTTTCGATTGATAAAAACCTCTTGTTATACTAAACACAGTATTGCCACAATTCCTTATACAGAAAGGTTTTGAATCTGAATTAGAGCATACAGAGCTTTCCTCACTTTTTTTTTTTTAATGTTTTAGGCAACAACGGGGTGTATTTTGTACCTTAATAAAAATATGCTAATGTTTTCCCTGTTTGTTAAACCATCAGAATTGCAAAGATGAGACCGCTACGGCTGTAGTTACTCACGGTTCCTAAATAAATACTACCACAAAGCACACTCCTCGTATGCTCTATTGCAGCGTCACTGCGTTCACTTGGCCAGGCCTCTGCTCCTGCCCCTGGGAGCTGCTGGCCACACAGACCCGTGAGGTGGCAACAGAGGAGCCTCCCCGATGTCTGTGGTGCTGCCGCCCTTTTCCTGGCCCGGCTCGTGCTGTGCAGAGGCTGCTCTGCCCCAGCGCCGCCAGCTACAGCCTGGGGCTGCCACTGGGGCTGCCACCACACGCCTCGAGGGGAACGTGGATGGGGCACCACGGCAGCTCTGGGTTTGCTTCACAGTTGGGAATTCCCGTATGGTCGGGAAACACACAGAGTTCTGAAAGACTGTGGGAGGAAGAGAGAAAGAAATTAGGGAAGTCTCAGTGTAGATATGGACTTACACTAATGTTTCTAAAAGCTGTAAAGACAGAGATAAAGGCAAATCTGTTCATGCTGCCTTTATTCTGCTAACATGCAGTCCACATCCCCATAGACCGTGCAGGGCTGCACAGACTCTCCTTGAGGCACAGACTGTGCAAACACCCTGCTTGTAGCAACGTGCTTCTGGAGCAAATCTTCACCCTTCCAACAGCCATCTGTGCAAGGTGTGCCCCACTGTCTTGTGAATGTGCCTGGCTTTGTTCAGAGACTGCTGCTTTCCATCCAGGAAGGCACAAGCCTGAAGCAGGAAAAGGTCTGGCTCTGCAGGGCTGCTCTGCGGGCACAGCAAGGTCTGTGGGTGCATGCACTGGGTATCAAAGCCCTCAGACTCAACTGCTGTTCCTGCACAGATCTTCCCTTCCCTCTACTCCTTCACTAGTCCTTCTGTGTTCCACAGGCTATAAACTGCCTATTTTTCTTTTGCCCCAAGGATATTCCAAGGAGTTTACCATCTCCCTCTAGCTTCCTATTAACATCCATTCTAGTCTGCAGGAAACAATTACCTCTACTTCCAAATTTATGTGACATGCATCTGATTCAGCTCTGAGCAATTGACTCTGAGCTTTATTTGACCTTGAATTTTTTGTTTGAAGAACAGAATTCTATTTCCACTGAAGAAAGACATTTTATGTACTTGAAACCCTGTCTCATTTTGCCAGCCATGGTCTAATAAAAGGCATTACCTCTTTCTATAAGCCTTGCCTTGTTCATATACCGTTTGCAGAAATCCACTCTTGGGGTGTCATAGGGCTGAAACCCCAATAGCAGAGGTTATGCAAGACACTGGTACTGCCTCAGGTGGACCACTGAATTCTCTTTGTATTTATTTTGTGTGACATTCAGTCTTCGCAAGAGACAATGGAGAATTTGGGACTGGTTGCTGTTTTTCACTACTTGTGTTTCTGGATTTGCTGAAATCTAATTTACTTAATGACCATCCTGTCCAACCTCCCAAGCATCCTGTGCACATTTCTGGTTGATGAGGAGACCTTTGCTAATTGCATGCATGGCATGCAGTTGGCTGGGTCCCTGCTTCCCCTTGCTGACAAGGAAGATAGCACTGGACAGCACAGCCCTTTCCTCTGCAGTGACTGTCAGACTTTGCATACAGATTTTTTTTTTACTTGCATACATGAATAATGAATGATTTGTTTCTCTAAAATTTCTTGGTACGTTTATTGAAATATTGCACTAAAACATAGCTGTTTGAAAATGGAATTATCAAAAATCATCTTTGCATTTTGAGCCCTGTTGTCTGCAAGAGACATGCTCATGAATTTATCAGGCCACAAAAATACTCACATAGAAGCAGAAATTTCTGAGATGGGGAGTGACCCTTATGCTGTTGTTCTGCACTGCTCATAAAGGGACTGCACCATGACATGCATGGGAAATAAAGCCAGAGATGTTTACAGGAGTGCAGAAGTAACCCTGCGATGTGTTTACCATTTCTGTAAGGGAGAGAAAAAAATATAAATCTTCTATTGTGGGTGTTCAGAAAGGCAGTTCTGTCTGCCCTGAGGAAGATGCCTTAATGTTTGTTGCTGGAAAAGTAATGCTTTCCAGGCTTTTGCTCTTGTGTGGAGCTGCAGCAGGAAATGAGTTACAACTTCTTATTCACACAGCATCACAGAATTGTTAGGCTGGGAAAAGACTGGAGATCATCCAGTCAACCCTCTGTCAAGGCAGGGTCACCTGAGCAGGTGACACAGGAACACATCCAGGTATGTTTGGAAGTCTCCAGAGAGGGAAACTCCACGACTTCGCTGGGCAGCTGTACCAGGGCCCTGCCATCCTCAATGCAAGAAGTTCTTCCTCATGTTGAGGTGAAACTTCTTGTGTTTTAGTTAATGGCCATTGCTCCTTGTCCTGTCGCTGGGCACCACCAGAAATCTGGCACCATCCTCTTGACACCCGCCTTTGAGGTACTTATGTGCATTAATGGAGGTCGCCTCTCAGTCTTCCCTCCTCTGAACTATATAATAGAAGTGATGAAAACCTACGAGATACTCCAAAAATAACCTTCCCAACTAACACTATTAACGTCTCTAAGGACAAGGCAGACCTATTTCTCCGTGCAGAGGGGCGTTTTGAATGATCCCTGAAAAGCGAGCGAACGATCCGCCGATCCCGGGCCAACAACCCCTCCCGGGACCGGGNGCGGGGCTGCGCTCGGCCGGGCTGCGGCCGCCGGTGGGTCCGACGGAGCGGGCAGGGCAGGGCAAGGCAGGGCAAGGTAGGGCAGGGCGGCTGCCCCGCCCCGCAGGGAACGGGGCCGAGCCGAGAGCAGCGGCCTCTGCCCGCGCTCCGGTCCGTCCCGAGCCCATGCGGCTGCACCGCCCGGAGCCGGGTCCGCAGGCGGGGCTGTGGCCCGTGCCCCCCGTGCTCTCCGTGGCCTCGCCTCGCAGTTTGGGTAACGATGAAGCGCACAGCCGGTCCCTGGCTCGCTGCTCCTCGTGCTGGAGAGGAGCTCCTGCACGTCCACGCTCAGCTGCCTTCCCGCTGTCCCGGCTCTCCGCCGTGCACTGTGGCCGTAAGCCCGGCTGGGTGCCCGGGGGTCCCCGAGTCTGTCCCTGTGCGGCCGTGCCCAGCCTGTGCCCGCTCTCAGCGGCTGCCGGCCCTGTGTGACCCCGCGGCTCGGCCTCACACCTGCCTCTTCCTGAGCGACTTCTGCACAGCAGCACCCCCGGGAGCTGCCGTGTTCTATAATTGACACGGTAATTTGCTCTGCAGCAGTTTGCACATCCAGGTGCCTCTAGCTTCCTTGCACCACCCTGTCTGTGGTGTGGGTTCCAGCAGTTTTCACTAGAGAGGTGACCCTAAATACAGTGAATTTGTCCACAGCAGTAGTTAAAGGCAAAAAAGGTCTTGAGCCCTGCAAGATTTCCCTGTAAACCCTTCAGCTGCTCTGTAATTTGAGGTTGGAAGCTGCTTTTGGGACATGTGAACTCCTGGACCAGCTTGGTGCTCTGCACTTATCCTGCATGGCAGAATGCAGACTGGGGCCAATTGGTGCTTGCTCAGGTGTGTTCTTAGGTATAAAAATAGCGACAACTGGGGACTCTCAAGGGAAAAGAGACTTTTTTTATTTTATTTTTTATTAATCGTGGTTGTGGCATCTCATTGGAATCCAGATAAAAATAAAACCATCTTTTGAAAATTGAGGATATTTGGGTGGAAGGAGAAAAGAGCCTTTAAAATAGATCCCAAATGAGCGTGTTTTCTGCTAGATAAACCCTGGCAGGTCAGGAGTTGAGCAAGCAGAGTGGCGTCATGTTTGGGGAGAAGGTTGGTGTAGAATTAATATAGATAGGATTCACTTCAGTAAGGCAGGTGGACATGAAGATTCTTGTCTTTGCTGGTGGCAGCTGGTGCTGTTTCAGCTTACAAGATATTAACACTTGTATGGATCAAAGGTAGGGGAGTTCTTGTGAGGTGCTTGGTACACCCATTACCCAACAGCTGTGTTGCTGTGAGATGTTACTGAGCAGGTTTGTGGCTCCATAGGATATATGCAGGGTATTTCACTCAGAGGACAAGGATAATTACCCACCAGTTTGATTTAAGTAATCAGTTGCTTCAGAAATAATTACATGAGTAATACAACACATTGCAGGCTGTCAGGAGGGCTTTCCAGTTTTGTCGTGGTGTCCCTGCACAACATAAACAAGTTCACCTCTGAACTTTTCTAAGAAATAAAAGCATTTCCCTGCCTCTTTTGCTGCTCATATGCAATTCACTTGTGTTTATAAAAGATATAAAAAATCTGAGACAAGCTGTGGTATAAATGGAAAGCTTTCTTTGTGGGCATGGCATGTAAGCTCCTGAGCATGGGAAATTTCTATTTCTTCAGAAGAACAAATTTAAAAAAATTTGAGTGCTGGAAACTCAGAAATAAATAACATAGACCTCTATTTAGCTTTCTGTTGTCATGTGTGTTACCCATTTTCTTGATTGACACCAAACCTCTTAGAAAATTCCACTCTTGGGTGGAATGTGATTTATGGTGCTTTAACATGAGCTGCTTTTTTCTGGACATGGTTGTGATTAGATGGTTTCTGCAGCTGAGGGAGTTACCATGTGAGTTCTGTGGTCATGGTCATAGCTCTGTGTTGTCTCTCACTTTTCTTTTGGGGTAGGTCACTGAGGACTCTCACTGATAATTTCTCTTCAAATGGGTGAGGAGTTTATGCTGCCCTTGGACATAGCTGATACTCCACAATATACAAGGTTGAGCTTAGGAAAAAAGCTCAATTTGTTTCTTATTATTGTGAGGCCTTTTACAAAGGTAGTTTTTCTGAAGTCGGTTGACGGAAGCTCAGTTGTTCAGGTGAAAAGATCAAAAAATTGATACACAGCCAGTGGCAATGATTATTTACTGACCCCATGTCAGTCAGAGTCCTCAGACTTAGTGCAGTCTAGTCTTAGTGCACTCAGTGCAGCCTTGGAAAGAGAATTTTGAAGAGAAAAACCAGAAAAATTCAAGGTGCCCAGATGATGAAGTGATGCTCTAACAGCACATGGGATTTTTTTGAAGTGGTTTGTTTGGTTTAGTTTACAAAAGGCTTATAAACTGAAGCACACAACAACATTATTGTATAAGTAAATAGGTACTAAAGTGAATGTTTTAAAACCATAGTTGCCTTAATAGTTAACTTTATTTAAAATGGATTGAGTAACAGCTGAAAAATCTCAGCATAGCTACTGTATTTACTTTGCATTTATCTTGATTTAGCTAAAGAAAACACAACTTACTCCAAAAATAATACTTCTTATTTCTAGTTTTATGCTGTAGTGCACGTAGTGTGTGGATTCCTACATAAAAAAAACATGCAATGGTTTTTACAAGAGCGAAACAGTAGAAAAAGTGTGTGTTCCTGTGGATCCCTGACTGGAGCTGCATGCACTTACCATTCGGTTCATATTTTGGGTGGGGTTTGTTTTTCAGAAACAGGACCAACATGGTACAACGGGATAACCAGCACTGCAGTTGGTTCTCAGCTGTACTTGCTCAGGTTTTATTGACCATGGTTCAAAGCATTAAGCTGCAGAAAGCTCATCTTGCTTCTCTTGTGTTCAGGCAGGCTCTTCCCATCATAGTGGGAAGCTGTGGTCGTGCCTGACCTGGCATGGGAAGTTCATTCTGGAGTTGTAGATGCAGCATAAAAATTATTTTTCCTAAAAGCTGTGTTTGACCAAAATCACTGATCACTGGTGAGTGGGGAGAGAAGGCACGCTATTATAGCTGAGTGTAAATGTTAGATAAGCTGCTTTAAAAGGTGATTATGTTTCTTATTTTTAGTCAAGTGCTGTAATTGACTAGTACTTCTGGGTATAAGTAGCCGGTGGTGGTATAAACAATGAATTTGAAAAGAAATTCACTCAACAAGGTCAACGGTAATGTAATAGGTTTTGAATTTGCAAGAGTTCCTGTTAATCAATGCTGGGCAAAGTGTTCTGGGTTATGAGTTTCATTGTCCACGTCTTCAGTGAGTGGTTGTTGAGAGTCAAAGTACACTTCTCCCTTTCAGGTGCACTCACCGCATAGCTCTGCTGTATTCTCTCCCATAAATGTTACAGAACCTCAGTAAACTTTGCATAAGAAAATGCCTTTTTATGACTTGTGAGAGAGTCAAGGACCTGAGCACAAAGCTTGTCTATCAAGTCTGACCAAAGTAAAAAAACTCTGTGTGTGCAGTAATCGTTTTTCTTATTCTGGATTAATCAGACAGTTGTAATTGTCCAGTTTGGGGTTCACAGACAGGGTAGCAGTAATTTAATGAAATGTAACTCCAGATGGGCTATCAGGTAGAGTTCAGTGTGTAGGTCAGAGAAATGAGCTTTCATGAGGCAGTGGTGCCTTTTGTTGCCCTTCTAAGCTTCTTGCCAAGTTCCATTTTCAGCTGCTGTTCCTTGGTTTCACCTTCTCCTGTTCCATTTTGTCTAGTCTTAAAGGGTGAAGAACTATTTAAGAATCACAGAAGCAGGACAGAGGTACTAAAAGCTTCAGCAGAAACTAGGCTCAGCTTTTAATTTTATATGGATTAATGCTCTGATCTGTACCAAGTGCTTTTTGGAGGATGGTAAATGGAATGGAAAGTACAGTATTGCTGGAGTCAGTGATCTGGCACAAGGCTGGAGATGAGCAGAAGGCTGCAGCTCCTCTGGGAGCCGTGGGATTTACCTGGCTCTCGGTTCAGGTGAGAATGGTTTGCAGGCACAGCCAAGAACTGGCATCTTGTGCAACTGGAGAAATTGCTCCATTCAGCAGTTTCTCAACAAACATGGAAGATGAGGAAAAACAGAGAAACTTGACAGATAAGAAGAGCACAGTGTCAATCTGCTCTGATTTCCTGTTCTAAAGAGGAAGCAATTGGTGTTGCAGGGGAGAATCACTAATACTGTAGTGCTGACTGGTTTATTCTACACTGAAGTCCAAATAAATGAATCTGATTTATTCTTTGTAAACAGCAATTACTTGGCAAATATTTGTTCTTTGGTTTCACATAATGGCTTTAACTGAAACAACTTGTCACTCTGAAAAGAGGGAGGGCTTGTTTCTTTTTCTCATTTATCTTCCCCAGTCCCCCTGCTTTTCTTTCGTGCATGTCTTCCAGAAGTTAAGGCAGAAATTAATTAGCTTTCTTTCAGTTTTGAACAGATTTTGTTACAAACACAAACTTGGATGCCAGAGCTACTTGTTGAAGAATCTGAACTTCACTGTGTGTTTCAAACAATTACTGCATTTGGGATATGTAATATGTGCACATACTTTGCAATATCCAAGCTAATGTGGTACTTGTAAGACTCTAGTCAGCTGTAAATAAAGGGAATTTCTTCATCATCCCTGTTACAAAGCCACAGCTACACACTTTTTTCCAAAGGGTAAAAACTACTGCATAGTCAGTGGGCTTGCTACATGTCTACACATTGAGGTGAATTGTTAGCAGACACACTTAGTGATTTACACCAGGGCTTCGGAGGGAGGTGGAGGTAAAATTGGGTGGCATTCAAAGTAATTGAGTGTAAGACAGTCAGGATGAGCCTGTCAGTGAAAAGTTTCGGAGCCCCTGTTAAGGATTCTTCTTGACCAACCAAGCCCTTCTCCCCATGATTGCCAAAAGCAATTGGAAACTGAAGTTAACTACAGATGCTACTTTCAAATGGAAAGTGTTTGACCAGGATGACCACTAACCTTGAGTTTGTGTCTTGGCATAGACTTGACTGATGAATTTGTCATGCTGTAGGCAAGCACCAGCTTTGGTAGTTAGTGAAAGCTTCATCAGCCAGGATGAAGAGTTTTTAGGTTTGTTTAAATTACCTGAAGGGAAAATCAGCAGAGCTAACAGGTCACATTGTTCATATACAGTTGCAGTTACATGGGCAGTACCTAGAAAGGCTCAGATATATTTTTTGGTTAAAAAGGAAAACTTGGAAATGGCCATGCTGCCTTCAAGGCTTTAGCAGGCTCAGTATCCTTGCAGTTATTTATCTCTAACTATTTCTCTCATGATACATGCTACTAACTAAGCTGGATAACCTCTCATAAAGTGTAGGAGTTTACTTTGAAGTGAAATGTTAAAATCAATGCTGTCTGAATTTTGCTTATGTCATGCTGCTGTAATTTGGTAAGAGATCTTTGACTAGCTGTCAGGGGTTTTCTGCTTAAACTAAACAAAATGTGATGCCAATCTGCTGTGATTTAGTTATGGAAAATTCCATAACAAAATTAAATAGAGCTCACTGAAAAATAAACAGAGACATTAGAGATATTGGTACCATGTTGGTACTGAAAAATGCTTAAAAAAAGCATCAACTTTCACTTGTAGAAATTTGTAGAAGATGCAAGTATTTAACATTTCCAGTATGGCAGAGTTAGTGTATTTCAGGACAGTTCTGCCTGTTGCTTTCTCAAGTATCAAAAGAGGGATTAAAGATCTCTTTTTATTTATGCTTTGCTTAATGTCTCCTTTTTGCTGTCTTGCAGGTGGCTCGTTATTGCAGTTGGTCTCGTTCGGGCATATCTGGCTAAAGGCAGTTACCACAGCCTTTACTATTCAATAGAAAAGCCCCTGAAATTCTTCCAAACTGGAGCTTTGCTTGAGGTGGGTGTAGTCCTATTCCCTGGCATCACTATTATTTGCATGAATGTGTTGTATTTCTTGCATTTACTTTAATTCTACCAAACAGCTCACACAAAAGCTAAATTTTCCTTTTAGCAAGTTGTGAGGGAGTTTTACTGTCTGCTATTTAGCTTGGGCAGCAAAGCTGAATATTAATCTTAATCACTGAAATGCAAATACTGAATCGTAAGCTCTTGTAACATAACTAAATGTGTTTTTGAATTGCTTAATTTGAAATGTTAGTGATTTGAATTTTTCTTTTTGTTCTAGATTCTGCACTGTGCACTTGGTAAGCTTGCAAATTTTCACTTTATTATTTTTGTAGAAGACTGCACTTTTAGCAATGTATTAGCAAGAAAAATGTTACAGTCTGTGAATTGCTGAATTAATTCTTGCATAATTCACTAATTTTTATTTGACATGAATTCCAGATTTTTACTCCCTAATATGAGAAGTCACAAATCAATAAAACAGTGCTTCAGCTGCTATTTGAATGTTCACTAGCCACTATTTAAAGAGTAAGATGGCATTGAGATTCCTAAATTTGCAACTACAAACTTGCTGGTTTTTATCATTGTCCAGACAGCCACATACTGGAGGGGGTGTTAGATTGCAGGTTCACAGTGAGTTCTGGGGGCTGTTTCAATAACCAAGTGTGGTTTTGGGAGAACTGGTCTGGGAATGTGTCAGCAGAGGGCAGTCTGGTTCTGTCGCTGATGGAGTAGTTCTGACCCTCTTGAATCCAGTTACTCTGAAAATGTCTTAAAAAGGCAGTTCATAAACTGTGCACAGATCATCCCAAGAAATTGATGACTATATACACTTCAAATTAGTGTAAAGGCTTCTCAGAGTAAACTGTGTGCATCATCTGTTTGTCTGTGCTGCCAAGGCAGTCCTTCCAGTGCTGTTTAATTTTACTAAATCTCAATTATTAACTGAAACAACTTGTCACAATGCTTTTAAAAAAATGTCAAAAATTAATATTAAAATGTGCCATTTTTAAGGTCTTATTTAACGAGTAGCAAGAAGGAAAGGTTAAATCTTGGGACACTGGAGAGAATCTTGCAGATAAAATGCTGGTTTTACCATCCTAAATCCAGGATGCTCTGCTATTTTCTTAATCCAAACTGGTGTGCAGATGCCGGTGTTTACTGGTACTAGATCTAAGAATGTAAAAAATGGAATTAGATTATCATTTCCTCACCCTGGGGTGTCTGTGTCCATCAAATCAGTGAGTAGCAGGAGAGAATCCTGTGTTTCACCTTCCAGGCTGATGCAGAACAGCAAATAAGAGGATTGTACAGCCTGCCTGTGTGCAAAACTAATCATTCTGGCTCAGTTGATTTGAGGTGTGAATCCATTTAGCCCTTGTTATCCTTAGGAGCACAATTTAATTTTAGAGAGAGCCATTAGAGGAAAGTGGCAACATTTTATGCCATTATTATTCTATCTTTTTGCTTTCCCTAACAAAGCTCTTTTGCAAAAGACTGGTTTTCTTATAACTGGCTGTGGATTATATTTTTTTCTGTTAATGGAAGTGTTTGTCAGCTAAATAAAGTGAGAGGGTTTTGCACAGCTGGATGCACTGCTGCTGTTTGCTGCAGTCCTACTGACTGTAGCAAAAGTTTCTGTGCAAGGAGAAAGAGGAAATTTGCAGATTCCTTTGCCCCTGCTGAACTGATTGCTCTAACTAGAGCTGTAATTCTTTGTCAGTAGAAGAGCTTATATGTGACAGATGGCTGTGTGTATCAGCATAACTTTTCTCTCCACATCTTTTCAGTAGATTCTGAAATGTTAGCATCTGTGAGGCAAGTCCTTCAAAATACAAAGATTGATAGGAGAGTATCTCTGTGGAGCATGGTTGCGAACAGGACTTGGACATATGGCAGACATTTAAAAAATGCAGAGTTCTACCTGGAAGGGAGGTAACATGTAGCCCAGAGACCAGGACAGTGTGATGTAACTGAAGAGAACTATGACTGTAGGATTTTCCTTTTTCCTCTCAATGAAACCAAACATATCAATGAAAAGAACTCAACTGAAACTTGCTTTTGACTTTTCTTATTCTTTCTTCCTACTTCATTTTCCTTTTTGGTCTCTACATCTTTCTGAGGCTGTTGTGTTGCTTGTGGTTTGCATTAGCTTTACAAGCCCTTTTTACTGTATCTTAGGAGCTACACCTGCTCTTTTTCATTTGCCTATTGGAAGAAAATAAAACTTTGTGATGCAAAGTTTAGAAATTTTGCAAAATCTTGCAATCTAAGACTGTTCCTGCTCTATCAGACTTGGCTGTGTAGGGTCCTTTTACTGGCAGGCCAGTTGGTACCTCATAACTTGCTGGAAGAACCAGTGATATCTGCTTCCTTGAGAAAAATCTGCAGGTTGCTTCTGTACCTGCCAGTGCATCAGCTGTTCCCTGGGGTTTGTTTGTTGTGGGGTTGGTTTTTTTGGGATTGTATTTGCAGGAAGGAATTACAAACTTTACGTGTATCAAAATATGGGCTAGATCAGTGTTTCTGAAAAACACTTATGTTTTTTGATGGCTGTTTTTTTGGGATATGCAGTGCAAAATATATTTATTATTTTTACTTTTTAAATTACAGTAATGAAGAGCATGTTGGATGTTTTAATCAAACAGAATTTATTTGAAAGACTGCATCCCAGAAGCTGCTTTATTGAAATTATCTTATTGAGCTGTTCTGTGTATTGAGGAATGTGCTTTAATTGCAACAAGGTCAATTACATTTGTTTGCATTCTGATGCAGAAAGCCTTGTCAGGGGATTGCACTGCATTACCCTGTATAAACACACCAAAGGACTGACTTCATTGTTTCAAATTAAAATAAATAAATAAATGCTTTTCTTACAGAAATTTCACATAACTGGATTTTGGTTTACCTGTGATCTATTTATTTATTGTAATTAATATTAATTAATTACAAAATATCTTCCAGGCATTGTTCCCTCTTCTGTTGTTCTGACTGCTTTCCAAGTGATGTCAAGGGTTTTTCTGACATGGGCCGTAACACACAGTGTAAAAGAGGTAAGTCAAGCTACAAATTGATAGAAAACCTATTGATCCATACTGAAAAGCAAGTGCTGATTGCTGTCTTATTGTCCTTAAAATATCTTCTGTTTGTATCACAAGATGGGAAATTGTTTATATGAATTTCTGTGGATCAAAAGAAATAAAAATAGATCTGATGTCATTTTTTGTTGACAGTCAGACAGAGCGAGGTCTGATTCTCTCCCTGTAAGACATCTAGCTCCTGGATAGATTCTGCAGTCCTTACTGACAGTTAAACAGGTTCCAGTGTGTAATACAGAACACAGAATTTGGTACAGCCTTCTAGTGTTCATCTCATTAAGTGCCATAATTAAAGGCAAAATCTCATTGCCCTCGTGCATATGCAATTCACTTCCTGTGGCATCTGAAATTCCCCCTCAGTTGTTTGTGCCTCCATGCTCTCAATTGTCACTCTCCAGGATAATCTTTCCTCTGTCCTTCATTCAATTTTCTTGTATTCAAACATAGATAATTTTTGGGGGTTGTGTGTTTTTTCTCACTGCTCACCACACCAAATAGTGCCGTACTTTATGCTGATGTCTTTAGAATCTTTTGGAAGCCCTGTTTCTTGAAGATTATTCCTGACAGCTGTTTTAAAATCTAGACATGCTTTAATTAGTACAGGTTTAATTGGTATGGTGACTGACTCATGTCATCTGAATCCTTGTAGTAGCCCAAATATGCTGCATCTCTGCTGTAACTTCAGCCAACTAACATTACTGTTTTTCTTCTCATTAAAGAAAGAAATTAGTCTCAATACCAGTGTCAGCATGGGCACTTGAAATAATTAGTTATTTTATGCGTAGGATTATTTGTGACTTGACATGGAGAAAGTCTTGAGGGAAGCTGCTTTCTCTTCCTTCCTTCAAACTTGTTATCAGAGCATCCATGCACATGTAGAGTGACAGAAGTCACTGTAGTTCTTAGCAATTAACAATCCTTTCTGGTATTGTGATGCTTGTTCATGTGAAGCTTTAGTTTCATACTCCTTAAAGGGGAGGAATGTTATTTTTATCAGTAAGCATAAACCTATTTTCTAATGGACTTCCCTGTTGGTGCAAATTAATGTACTCTGGTCTCAACCAGAAATAGGTGCTAGGCTTTGAACAAAAAAAAAAAAAAAAGCCATAATCTCAAGACACTATATTTTATATATACGTATAAAATACTTTAAAATAAATGCTCTTGGAGTTTTGCTTGTTATCTATATGATGTTGGGATATCTGGTGCTTCATAAAGAACAGTGATAATCTGTTTTTATGACTTGTCTCCTGGTTTTGAACTAACCCAAATATTAAAGGTTAGATTGGATGGATTAGAATTACCCTGTGTGTTATCTGCTAGACATCAAAGAAAAACCTGTAATATGATTGTGGGTTAGGATTTTTTGAAGCTTATGCCCACGTTCTCACCAGATAAAACCAACAAAATGGGAGCAATGAGTTTAGCCAAATATTTGACTTTTAACAAGGGTTCTTTCAACAATATTCCATGCAGATTTTTTTCCCTCACACTTGTGTGGTCTTCTGGTTAAAGTCTTGCAAGAGACTGTATGTATGTATGTGTTACTTTTTTAATGTCTTAGAAAGTGGGTTTAAGAATGGTGAGGATGAGGAACCCTGTCACAGAGCAAATAAATTAAATAAGAGGCTGTATTCTGACCCCTCCCCTGGCCAACCAGGGAGCCTGCAGGCTCACCTGGGGAGACGTGTTGTAAGTGTCACAAGTGTTCTACTTTCTCTCAAGGGCTGTCTGCACAAGTGAGCTCCATGGTGAAGGCCAGGATTAAATTCTCACACAGCTTTGTGGAACTTGTAAGCGATGCAGTTGCATGATGAGGTTCTTGTAAAATAAGTTGCAGTTTTCCTCTTTAACTTTTTGAGTGAGCCTTGTTCAGTATCTTGCTTTTCCAGACTGTTTTCATATATAATACAGCTAAAAGAAGAAATGTGTACTGCATCCCTCTTTCTGTCAGGATACACTTCTAGAAATGTGATGTGATTTGAAGCATGCTTCTTGCCACTAACATGTTTGTGCTTTTTGTTGACTTCAGTGCTGATGTGTTGTTAAACTCAATATGAAGTTATTCACAATAAATGCTAAAGCATGGCAAATGTTAAAGCACTGCTCACTGAGATTCTCCTTACCTGCACTGTAGGAGCAGTTGTTGGTGTTGTGGAGGAGGGCCTGGCATGTCATCAGTGCTGGCCATTACGTGGAAAGGAGCCCGTTCAGTGAATTTTACTGTTTCCCCTGCAAAGGAGGGTGGAGAACAAGCAGCCTGGCATGAAGGGCTGAGAGGATGTAGGCACAGGAGAACAGAATGTGCCCTTCAGTTCAATAGATGTCTTTTTGAATTTGTGTGAGCAATGAGATCATCTGGTGGCATCATGGCAGGCCTTCATGGAATGAGATAGATAATTCTGCACCCAGTTCTGATGGGTGATTAAAAAATGGTGTCAGCAGGCATTTGTTGCTTATCCCATTGGGCTCAGTTACAGATAAGTTGCAATTAAGTGTAATATATATTTAGAGGAACTTTTGTAGAGCACACAGGCAAGAGATGCTGTGAAAACTACAGCATGTAGAGCTGGTAATTGGGACTCTAGCATGTGCAGTTGGGAATTGATACATTCAATCAGTAGTAAAGCATACTTACTTAAAAGAGGGAAGAACATCTTTAACTTAGGGTATTTAGGACTGAGTTGTTGTAAAAAGTTGTGCTGAAAGGGTCAGAACTCTGAATGGCTGAGTACAGTTGAAAAGCCTGACTCATGACTATTTACATCTGTGTAAAATTAGAGCAATACGTACAACACAATAGTCTGTTGGGCTCTCTGTGCCTACTGTGAAGCTTCTCTTTTTTTCCCTTAATTTTATGAGTTATTTTTTAATTACTGTACCAGAGAACCAGCTCTTTGGAGAGAGACGTGCTGTTCCAATATTTTCCATCATTACACTTGCATAGTGCTGCTGGTTTTGCTCTTCTGCATTGGATTGCTTAATTATGTGTTTAGCTGAAATTTTCTACCAATTTGTCAAACTGTTACTCTTAACGTAGAGAAATTTCCCTTTCCAATCTTAAAGAGAACATTAAAAACTTCTCAGGCTTTATTTTGTCAACTCCCAGTTCTCATCTTCACATTTTAAAAGACAGTGGTTTCTTTTATATTTTAGCAAACGTTGTCTGCTATTCACAGTATTTCAGAAAAGCTAAAATGTATTCGGGACCCTCATTGATGATATGTGGACTTGAAACACATGCCAAAAAGTTATGCCTGTTGTTTGATTGACCCCTATTAAGAGAGTTGGACAAATAAGGTGTAAATAAAATGTAAAATGTGTTTTAACTTATGTATAAGACCTCCTTGAAAGACTAGCATGAAAAAAAAGTAGTGGAAGAAGAATTAAATTCTCAGGGAGCATTGGCCTTAGTGGTTTATTAAAGGTCTACTGTATATTTGCCCTCTCTTCTGCCTGAAGCAGGACTGATGCAAATGCAGCATTAGCAGTGGCTAGAAGAATAAGATTCCTGAGAAATTGTTTTGTGAATCAGTTCCCAAGGGTTTTATAATGTACATCTCAGTCATCTTTATCTGAAGTTTGAAAAACTGTCAGTGCTCAAAGGATGTTCTGATAGTGACAGAATGGTGACAGCTGTGTGAGTGTGCAAGAAGCAGACTTTATAATATTAACCACCAATTTCCAGTCTTCTTTCTTCCCTAAATAGGGACCCAAGCCATGAGGACACAATCAGTGATACTTTAAGTGACCTAATAGGGTTGCGTGTTTCATAATGGTGTGAACTGTTTTAATTACAATACAAAGGAGAGGGGGGAGACCAGACCTTAAAGGCAGTGTTAGAGATGTCATGTGATAGAACTGGACTGTAACTGCTGTCATTTTCTACTTCCATGAGTGTGATTCACTGTTAGCATCCCAGGTTCTTGTCCTTGCTCGTGTTCTTGGATGCTACTTCAAGCTACAAACTTTTGTGTTTTGACTCTACCAATTTCCATAGCTAGGGGAAGAAGTGGGATTTAAAGCACAGGTTGAAGCTTATGACTCTCAGGTTTAAGTGAACTCCTCACTAAGCTGCTACTCCCAATTTGACCAGAAGATGCAGCTCTGGAGTGCTTGTCAAGCATGTTCCTCCTTTGGAACAGCAGCATCTGGGAAGTGCTGTTCACTTTTCCATGCTGAGAACTAAGTCTTGCTTATAAATCAGACCTCAAACAGGATTAGGATTCTGCAGCAATGTGTAAAAATAAATTTGGTCTCTTCTCTGAAAATCTTCAAATAATTTTTGGATTTTCCCCTTTTATGATGATGTAAGGGAGATTTATATAAACAAATTATCAGAATGTGGAAAAAGAATAAGGTGCTTTTACTGCAAAATACAGTGAAAATGACCTGAAATGTTGCACACAGCAGAACATACGATTAACAGCACAATACAGATTACCAGCAGCTCTGCATTCCTCAGCTATTCTGCATGCAGGATAGCTGAAGATTTCTATATAAATTCTTCTTGGTTTTGCAGTCTGTAACAGAGCTTTATATAGTTCATTCCCTTGAAAAAAAGTTCCCTTTTTTTACCCAAAAGTATGTGATCAGTCCCCTCCTATTAAAAAGTTTCTGATTGTTCATATATATATATGTTCTTGTTCCTTTTTTTTCCCTGTTGGTTTTTGCTTTGTCCAAAATGAATAGAGTGCACCACCCACATCTCCTGACTTCCTTTTCCCTTTTCTCAAGAGTTGAAGGAAAAGAGAAAATATGGGCCCCTGTGGTTGAGCTCTGTTCGTTCCCACTGTCCACTGAATTTGGTCTCAAGGTGCTCATACAGCTGGGAACTCTGTTGAAGAGGGGAGGGAGGGAGATAGGGAGAAAGCTGCATAAAAATCATGTGCTCCCTCAAGAGTTTGTACTGTGGGTATGTGACCCCATATGTACTTGATCCATCTGGAACTTGAACGTCATAATGATGTTCTGTAATCCAATGAATATAACTCTTCATTTTAAAGTACATGCTTTTGAGGACTGTCCTTATAAATATCCCAGGTAAAGGCAGTTTATTACAGAATATTTTGAGCTTAACGGGACCCACAAGGGTCACTGAGTCCAGCTCCTAAATGAATAGCCCAGCCAGGGATCAAATCCACAACCTTGGCATTACTAGCACCATGTTCAGACCAGCTGAGCTGATCTCAGAGTTAAAATGTGGAGGGAGCTACAGCTGGTTCACTGATGTGTGACTGACATAAAAGCTCCAAGAGATGTAAAGCAGTGAAACATGAAACTGCCTTCAGTGTAACATTAGAGGAACTATGCTAGTTACAATGAGCAGAAAATGGAGCAAGGAACAATGAATCAGGTACCTGTCAAGCATACCTGAGAAACTCTGAACATCATTCTTCTCTCCTCCCAGCCTGAGATCTGGTGTTTGTTGTTTTCTTCCTGCTCAAAAGTAGCACCCAGTTTCTGACCAGAAAAAGGAAAACAGGTCTGCTCAGAACTACTATGAACTAGTATCAGAATATTAAGGGAAAACCAGGTATCAAGTGTTAGACCATTCTTTCTGCACTAGGAGACAATCTTAGCACTGAAATAGAAGCTGTTGCTCTGTAGGAATGGAAGGAGTTAAGAATTATACTCAGCATTTCAGGGATTTCTTGTACTAATTTACCTTGAATAGAATATGAGAGCTTAAGTTACCTGATCATGAAGCAGAGCTGCTCTTAATAAGCAACTAGAAGAATACAGAGGACGATAAGAAGGGTTTTTTACTGTTGTTACTAATGTTGCTTTGAAGCTTGTTCTGAGAGTCTGTTCTCTAAAATGATGCAGTAAAGCAACCTGCAGGAATTGATTTCTGTGAGGTTTTCTTGGGTCTGGTGAGTGACTGGTTATGCTCAAGTTCATACAAAGCCTTTTTTCCATTCTCACAGGTACAAACTGAAGACAGTGTCCTCTTGTTTGTAGTGGCCTGGACAATCACCGAGATAATCCGTTACTCTTTTTACACGTTTAGCTTGTTAAACCATCTCCCTTATCTCATCAAATGGGCCAGGTTGGTAGCATAATAAAAGTTACAGCCTTAAAGCACTGATGTGACAGGGATATTTATCTTGTAAAGTAGTTGCAGTGCAAAAAATTAGATTTTGCCTTCAGGTAATTGCCCTGTTTGTGAACATGACTGCCTACTTCTTTCCAGCAGATTTTCAGGTTACAAAAATTTATTGCACTGCAAGCTGAAAGAGTCATTGTCTGAACTCAGTTCCATTTTCCAAATAATTGTTTGTCAGAAACTGATATTTATCAGTAAGGGATGACAGGAAGTAAACGGACATTTAGCAGTAATTCTTGAATTCAGTGGTCGTCCTTGAAATAATATTTAAGCGTGTTGATTAACACCAACTATGTTTGGCCCCGCTTTAAGTAGTAAAATTACCTCTACTGAAGAGTTCAGAAATCAGAATAATCAAGTGTGTATGGAAAATAGTTTTAAAGATAGTTTTTAGATTCTCAGATAAAATCTTTAAATATTTCCAAACGGTTGCTGACTTGAATACTTGCCTTGCAATAATTTTAGTACCTTGACATTCTCTAATCAAATAAGATCTAAGAAAAATAAATACTGAGTGGAGAATTCAAAATTTGAATATCTGTAATATCATTTAGCAAATATTTTGTCAGAGCTTGTCATAACTTTTAATTCTTTCTGTGTATGTTTCATCCTAGGTACACTTTGTTTATAGTATTGTATCCAATGGGAGTCTCAGGTGAATTACTCACAATATATGCTGCATTACCCTTCGTCAGGCAGTCTGGCTTGTATTCCATTAGTTTACCCAACAAGTACAATTTTTCATTTGACTACTATACATTCCTGATCCTGGTCATGATCTCTTACATTCCAAGTAAGTATGAGTTTGTTAGGTTTCTTGGTGTTTACAACTGTACTGGGAAAAGCAAACAATTGTGAGATGCACATACATAGAAGTAAGCAATTTAGCCTGCTGATGACCTTGTTTAATTTTTGCATGGTTCACAAAGGTTTAGTGTCTCATGGAAATTTCAGCTTTTGCTGTTTGTATATGTATGTTTTTCATCCCCTCCTTTGTTGTTCTGCAAACATACTGTGTACCGTAGTCTTAGAAATAAGAGAAAAAGCTCTGGCTAGAGAGAGATGGAAGAGGCACTTATGTGTATAAAATGCCTTAGAGTGTGAAAAAGTGACACTAGAATTACAGAAAAACAAATCTGGAAATTTCTCTTGAAGGACAAAAGTCCTGCAGTCTGTTTTCTTTGTCTTGTGTCTAGTTAAGGCAACTTCTGTCATCTGCTTCTACATTTAGATTTAAATAAGGCATTTTGCATGTAATTAATAATGTGATTGCTCTAGCAAAAAAAATTAAGAGTACCTGAAGACTAAGAACAATACCAGTTCATCTCTTTAGTGTATAAAAGGCAATGGATAACTTCAGCAAAAAGTAGATAAGCACATCTTCTAATAGATAACTGCTGACCTTGACCATGCAACTGTGCATCTTGCAGGCCTCTCTGCACACTTCACTGACTTGAGTCTGTTTTCTCCTCAGTCTTCCCTCAGCTCTATTTCCATATGCTGCATCAGAGGCGAAAGGTACTCTCCCACACTGAAGAACATAAGAAGCCGGAGTAATTCCAACTCTTTTTCAGAACTTTTCAATCATCAAAATGCTGCAGTTTTTCAATACCCAGCACATTTGTAAAGAGTATACCAAGATAGGTCAGAGGTAAAAGACCGATAATTTAGCAAGAATAACCAATAAATCTGATTTCAGTGAAATTCCAGGATGTCAAACATTGAAATAATTTTCAGCTTGCAGTGCTTCAGAAAACTTAAATTTTTTATGGCTTGGCAGTTAACCTTTTCCTTAAATGATGTGCTAAATGGTTTTCATTTATAACTAAATGCCTGAAGGTTGCAGTATGAGTGATGAAGTTGTACCCACTAAATGCCTGAATTGGGATTATATTACTGATACCTCTTTTTTTAAGTGCTTGTCTGCATGCCAGAAACTGTATGTATTGCTGTGAAAGCAAACAATATGCTCTGGAATACTTCAGGATAATGTCAGAGACTTCAGCAGAGAATGTAATCTGGGCAAAGTGTTTGAATTTAGAAAGGTAGGTTGTATATTTAAAAGGTGATGGGAACAAGAACAAGGAACCAGTTACGGAAAATGGGGGGAATGTGGTTCTTTAGGAATTTAAACAGAACAGTGTCTTGACCAGAGTGTGTTCTCTCAAGTTCTTGTTTAAGCTGATCACTCAAATGCTAATATTAATTCAGAGACTGTAATTCTTATCTGAAACATTAAAACTACTCGAAGTACTGCATCCCTGAATACTTTTTTACACACTAAAAAAAAAAAAAATTAATACTAACTGTAATACTTCTAGTGGTATCAGTAATGTATCTAAACAATATAAGGAGGAAGGTCACCTGGGAATGGGTGCAAGTCTCCCTTTTTTACTATAAATTGTTATCTCTAATTATTGTTTGTGATACTCATCTTTCAGTGCTGAGGGCTACTTGGTGTACTGTTTGGGGGCCCTGTTCCTTAGCCTGGCTTTTCTCAAGTGACTGAAGTCATCAATCTGGCACATCCAAGCCAGCAGGTCCAGGCACTCAGCTTCTGAAGTGTTGCAAAGTCATGATCTGCTCCTTGCAAAGCAGATTATCTCACATGTTACATGCTGCCTTTACAGACTGGAAAAGTCACCCTCATCTTTTTTTTTGCAAAGAGTAGAAGACCACAGAAAGTAATATTCTCCTAGGTGCTTTCTCTGGATTCTCAGGCTTAACCTTCCCTTGGGAAGGTAAAAGGAAAATGAAAGAGCTGAGAAGGCTTTGTGGTGAGGCAGAAGGCACTACTGCTGTGTCAGCTGTGCCCCAAGTTAAGAAGAAACTTCTGATTGGGAGGGAAAGGGTGGAGAATGAAAGGAGCAAAAGGAGAAGGGAAATGAATGTATTTCCAAGCAGAGACAAATGGAAATGTTGGTTATGGCTTTGCTCTGTTAGGAACTGATGGCCAAATAGTGCTGTCTGCATCCAGTCAGAGTCACTAGACAAGACCACGTGGGCTTCTCTGTCTTCCCTCTTGTTACATGATTTAGTGCCTAAGTGAGGTGTGACCACGCCCTTGCTACCTGCAATGTGTGCTGTGCCTGCCAGCTCTTCCCCTGGACATGGCCCAGTTGTGTTTGACACATCCCAGCTCTCCCTAAACATGGCTGGGAAGTACTGAGGACACAGGCTCTCTGTTCTAGCAGCTGGGGAGAGCTGGATTTACAATTAGTTTGGTTTATGCTTGTCAGAGTTATATTAAAAACAAAAAAAAAGAAACCTGGCATTTTTCAGTAATTTTCTTTGGCTCCATCAAAATGAACTGAATTTTCCTAACTCTCACTATATAGAGCCTTTCCTGTTCAGCACAAACAGCACTATTGTAAGCAGAGAGCGGACAAGACACAATAATAATCTTTTCAGCATTTTGGAGCCAATTATTGACTGGATTAAAAAAAACACAGGAGGTTGTAGCAAGTTGGGTGTTGGTCTTTTCTCCCAAGTTACAAGCAATAGGACTAGAGGATACTGCCTCGTGTTGTGTCAAGGAAGGTCTAGATGGGATATTAGGAAAAAATTCTGCATGGGAAGGATTGCCAAGCATTGGAACAAGCTTCCCAGGGAAGTGATAAGAGTTGCCATCCCTTAAGGTATTTAAAAGAACTGAAGATGTGATGCTTAGGGACATGGTTTACTGGGGTTTTGCAGGCTTCGGATAATGGTTGGACTCAATCTTAGAGGTCTTTTCCAACCCAAACAATTCTGTGATTCTATTACTGTTACCATATACAACCTCAAAATGATTTTGGATTCAAAGATGCAACAATTCAATTCATTTCTGTATTAGGTTATGTGCTTTGTTGTAGTGATCTGAAAAATGTTATATTATTCTGAACTCATTGTTTGAAAGCGTGAACTTCCACCTCTGAACAAAACATCTCCTTTTGCTTATACTTGCTATTAAAGAAGTTAATGTCAATATTTCTGAAGGATGTCATCTAAAAGATCTGATTTCCTGATGTACTTAGGTTACTGGATATTGTCAATGCTCAGCTCTTGAACTTTTCATAATTTGATTTCTGTGCCCATATAAAAGATTTGGTTTCAAATTTGTTGGTCCAATTTGGAGATAAAAAATGGCTATGTAATACTCCTGCATGAAACAAACTCCTGGCTGTGTTGATGAGAAAGATACAATACAGATCTACAGCAGATAGCACTGGCACCATGGAAAAACAGAGCAAGCTGCCAGTAGGGAAAAAGCTTCTACAACCAACACCTTTGCTGAATAGGCTTTATTACAGAATATTTACTTAAATTGAAAATATCAATTTATGACATAAATGCAAATAAAGTACAGCCTTGTAAAAGAAAATGGAGTTACTTTTCCTTTCAAAAGAAAAAGTTGCTTTCATAGTAACCAGCGAAGTTGATTATAAATAATACTGTGAAGTCTGAACATGCAGTTACTATGTACAAAAATTCAGTGCTTCATCTTGCAGTGCTTTTTCAAGTTTATTTTCCATGGAAATCACTGGAAGGTGATCTTGAGAGAGAACTGTAGTGTGATGCCCTAAAACTGGGTTGTTCCCTAATACTGATTTTGCTGACACATGTGGGGCTTCTCCTCCTCATAAAGGAGTTTCTCCTCATCTGTCACTGAAATTGTAAAGTAGTTTCTGTGATCTCCATAAAAGAAGCTTTGATTGGTACTGTGTCCCAGATGCAGGGGGTTTCTTCTCCCCACAAACTGTTTCCTTGGCTTGCATGTTCTCTATCAGCATATCCAAAGCAGCAGGCCTCCCCTGCTTTGGTACTCCCTTGTGTGCACTGGTTTTATTGACAGCACTTTATGTTCTACCCTGCCAGCTCTGAGTTAGTCACTACCCTCCAAAAGACCAAGGCTTTCACCAGTGTGTAGTTTACAACTGGAATTGTAGAAATGTTCATATTTGTAAAGTACAGTAAGAATGCAGGTTACAGTGCAGGTAAATTGTAATTTTCCACAATGTGATGTTTTTATCAGAGGGTTTTTTTCTTATCGTTATGAAGGTTGGCATTTGTGTGGACCAATCTGCAGTGTCATTTAAAAACCTATCTTTCAGCTTAAAATTTTCATGAGTATACATCAAATCATATATTTTGATGTATATGTCAGTGAAACTTGGGTGAAAACTATATACAGTCAATTTTGTAATTTTTTCTATGTTGTGAAGAATAAAATTGTAATTTTATAAGTCTGATTGACTAAGATTATTATAAGTTAAATGTATTTTTTGTATATTTAGGAATCTGGTATTACCTGGAGCTCTGAAAGACTAAGCATAGATTTTTTATGCATGGTTGAGAGATATTTCAACTTGATAATGCAGTGAAATGGTTTGTATGCTAAAATACTAGTCTGTGTTGTTGCCTTGTGAAACTGATTCTGTGCTCTCTGCCTGGATTTGGCCTACTGATCAGTGATACTAATTGCTATAATCCAAATAAAATAATTCTGAACAAAATGTGTTGTATTGTTACTGTTTAAAGAACAAAAGCAAGTGCTTTACAAATGTGAGTTAGGGCTGTATTTTTATTCATTTGTATTCAATGTATACCTTCTAATACACAAGTTCTTTTAGCATCTGTAACTATGGAGCTCAGACAAAGAAATTAAGAAACTTCATACTGTTATTAATGCTCTGCTTTCCAGTTTTCCATTCAAAAGAAGTGCTCATAACAGCATCTTAAGTGACTATGTCAACACTCACAACTTCCTGAAGGATCCTCGGTTGAGTGTGAGCTCTTTGTTCTCCTGCTGTTGTCTGTACTTTGGATGCTGATGGTTTCCTTCAAAAACAAAACGGAGTATTATAAATATAGTGGAATGCTTAACTAATGCAACAGAATATTTCAGAGTTCATTTACTAAATATAATATGTCTGCTACCACGGCAACGTTTTTAGCATTTTTAACACTTCCTGAGAGAGATTTAAAAACTGCATCTAGATGGCATTAATTCTCCTAAATAACAAGTGATAATCCTCTAATAGGAACAGAGTGGTAGCTGCAGAGTGAGTGCTATTATTCTAGGCATATGCTTGTCATAAGATTGCACAACTACAGTGATTTTTTTGTTGACTGAAGACGGGGTGAAATGGTGTTGTCATGGCCAGGATCAGCACATGTCCTGTGCATGATGCCTGGGACTTAGCATTGCTGTGTAATTAAAAACTCGGAAATGCTGTGCGTGGAGAGGTGCTGAGCTTGTTTGTGCCTTACAGTAGCTATCACTGGCTCGTGTTTCCTCTCTGCTTTTTGAAAACTGTGTGTGGAAACAACTTTAGTTCCCTAGGGTAACAGTAAAAAGTCTGAAAAGCATAAGGATTCTGTGTTTGTCAGCAAGTTAATGTCACAATAATATGTAAGGCTCATTTTAAATCATTGGCAATACTTGACATAAGACTTAGAGGAGGGATCTGTGCTGGGCTGCTGAATATAAAATAAAGAGGTGTGAATATCTGTGTGATTCAGTTTCATGTGATGTGAACTGGGCATTTCTACAGTTGGGAGTGATTGATTCAGGCCACCCAAATGCCTGGAACTTCCATTCAATATCAAGTGGCTTTTAAATTCTGCTTCCTGACTCCTAAAAAAATGCTCTTCCATGCTTTTCAGAAGAATTAAAAGTTCTAAGATAATGAATAAAGCTTCTTAGGTGGTTTCTGAAAGCTGCCTTTGAAGTAGTTGCAATTTCAAATGTAAATGAAAACTTTGTAACTCCTTTAATACTGTTGATCACTAACTTCCAGAATAATACTTTCCTTTGCAAATGTGGGAGATCCTAAAACCCTTATGGCCTCACAAGTTAGCCTGGGCATTAGTGTTGGCAGAGGTTTGTTTTTCTCTTTGATGTGCTGACATTGATAATGTGCTAATATTAAGGAAAGAGAAGTTAGTATTATAGCTTAGTTTTTCAAATGGTTTAAGTAGATGCATATTATTTCGATCTTCCTCTATGAAATCATAATTCACAATATTTAGAAACATTTCCATGTCTAATTATACTTGCACAAAGAGTGCCACAGCTGCCTCCCTCTAGGTTTAATTTATTCTGTGCAGTTTGTACATAGAAATTTTACTTTACCTAGTACTAAACTAAATTCTTGAGTGGGCATTTTTGCAGAGGCTTATTCAACTGATTTGTTAACAGTGAATTGCGTTTTGTCCTAAGTTTTTAACTCCTGCTACAGTGTGCAGAGTCTTATGTGAACTGTTACCACTTGAAACAAGTGTACATTAAAAGCTTCAGTACTGACATTTTCTAGTTTGAACACCTGAATTTGCAGAATCATAGCTCCTGTGTAATGGCATTCAGCCTCTTGGGCAAGACAGTGGATGAGGCTCACTCTCCAGAGATAATCTGAAGAATACATATGAAGGGATACAGGCATTTCAGTGTCTTCTTTAATATTAGTTTTAAGTTGATGGCAATGTAAATAATCAGCACTTTGTTCTTTTCTGCATGTAGCACTCCCACAAAAACCATGAGTTGTGGAGAGTATATAGGAAGTGGAGAACCCTCCAATCAGCCTGACAACTAAATGGCTTTTGTGAAATCAGTTTGCCATTTAAAGGTTTCTTTGGGTAAAATACATCCTCTTCACTTACTGGGTAAGAAAAGATAATGTGTGCTGGTCTTCTCTACTTAATGGCCATCAATAAAATGATGAGATGGAAGAGGAGAGGTACGGGAGGTTACAGAGCTCTACCACTGTGTTTCCCAAAGAGTATTTGGGCGTTGATGAAGCATGAAACTTTCTTCCTGTTCTCTTTGGAATCCAGTAGTGTTATTGTTGTTATTTGGGGTGAGGGTGGGGGTAGTTGGTTTTGGGTTTTGGGAGGAATTTTTTGTTTGTTTATTAAGACTGAATACCAGCACTTAATGGAGATGCTGCAATGTTTAGTCTAGTGTGCTGATGACATGCAGTTTGTTTTATTTTCCTCCAGGTGTTTATTACGAGACTATAAGGAACTGGATGCACTGACTTAGGTCTTTGTTTTAGTCCTCCGTTCCTGTGTATAAACTACTGCTGGGAAAGTTGCTGCTTTGAGAGTATCAAATGAGTTTCCTTACCCAGCCTTTTGGTGCAATTTCAATTAAGTAAACAAAGCACTTTGCTAGCAAACTGGAACAGTGGAAAAAGCTGTTCTGCATCAGCAAGAAAATGGATGTGAAATTCAGTCAGACATTGCTGGTTAGTTTACTCAGTAAGACTGAATACTTAGTAAGTAGTTACTTAGTAAGACAGTTGATACAGAGCCCTGTAGCAGAAGCAAACTGCAGTCTGAAAATTCTGAATTATTCTTCAGAAGGTGCTATCAAGTCAGACAATGTGTGGAAATGTGCTCTAGGCTTACAGGTGTGTTCAGACAAGGGACAGATGTCAGCATTCATGGGCTGGTGTGCGAGGTTCCGGGTGATGCATAACTGCAGATGAGACCTAAGCATACTGGATTTTGAAGAAATAAACTGCTTTTCAGTTTATTAACTAAATTTCAGTCCTGATCACTGCTTTGCTGTTATCCAAAGGTGAGCAGGTAAATCTGTGCTACAGTTAACAAATGAGCTGCTGTGTTCACATTCTATGTCAAGAACTGGAATCCTCCGCTGCTTTTTTCTTAATGTCAGGATTATGTGAAATCCATGGAAATACCACCTGAATTACGTGCATTATGGTGAATTTCGTGGTGCAATCCTCCTGTATTGCAAATGTGCACATGCAGATCTGTACCCCAGCTTTGCTTGGACTAAACAGCATGGGCATGCAGGATATTTTATTTCTATATTTGGGGTAAAATATGGGTGCTGCAGTGAAAAAAATGATAAATGTGATTCAATAAGCACCTTGTCTTGCTAGGCTTCTTGTGTGTCCCTAAAAAACCCCAGAAGTCAGTAATGAGTCAGATTGTTTTGGGTTGGGCTTTTTGTTTATTTTTTAAGTCAGTGTGGTTTTGTGTTTTCACTGTTTTCTCAATTTTGGTTCTATTCCTTTTGAATCATCAGATTATTGGGAGTGAGGGGGTGTGGAGTAAGAATTTGTAACAGTAGCGTGTTCAGTTGGAGCATTTCATGACTCCAACCTGGACTGTGTGATTATCTCTTGGTTTCAGAGGGCTGCTTTGGATAATCTAACATTCTGGATTTAAAGCTTCCATGAATCTTGTAGTGCATGAAGATCTTGAAGAGTTAAATGTGACACAGATGGTCTGAGGTCACTATCTAGTTGGTATTCCCCATTTAAAGTAAATAATGGAAAGAAAGAATGCTAATGTTTGTCTACTGCATCTGTTGTAATAATAATAAAGTAAAAAATGTTTTTATACAAATTATGAGACTACATGGGAAACCAGAATTTATGTGAACTTGTATGTTGAAGAAGTTTAGATCTGCCACAGTAGCTCTGTGTTGACTCCCTCATGGCTTCCTGAAGGTTCTTGAGAGGTGACATCATTTGAGTGATTTTGTGCAACCATTCTCTTAATCTTCCATGTGTTTTCTTCCATTTATGTATTATTTTAACCAGATAAATACTTTTTGAAAAAGAGGCATTGTTCAATTTTACTCCAGAATTTTACTAAGACATGATTGAAGGTACTGAATGGAATTTTGCCTATCAATCTTAGAGGTCTTTTCCAACCTAAAAAAAAACAAAAAAAAACCCAAAAAAACCCAAAGAAACCCAAAAAAACTTTTATGATGAGGCAGGTAGACTTTGTGAAGCCTAGGCTAAACTGGGAGGTACAACATTAGCCTTTCTGGATAAGGAATAGAAAGTTTTTCTGGTTTTCTATACAGTATTGTGATATTTGTGTTTGTTGATTTCTGAACAAAGCAAGTAAATATTCTCATTTTGTATGCATTTATATACAAAGCACACTTACATTGATTAAGGTCCTAATTTGTACTAGCCATGTTGGGAGTGAGATACAGAAGCTCCTCAGTTTTACACTCTTCCTTCAGAATATGGCTGGGCTAAGTTGTGAAAGAAAAAGGCTTGTGTATAATTCATTAACAAAGAATGATTGCCTGAATGTTCTTGTGGGCATTTTTAAATAACTTTACAGCCACCCAGGAAGTGCAGTGTTTTGCTTTTTGCAGAACTTTTTTGGGTGAGTATCTTACTGCCATTTGTAATGAGGCTCCTGACTTAGAAACAGGAGCCAGGGCTTGAAGAAACTGCGTATTACAAGGAAAGCTGTAGGTAAACTGTCTGTATTTAATGAAATTCAGCACATGGTTTTACAAACCAGTGAAATGCACAAAGGCCCAAATTGCTGTCGTTTGTGGAGTTACTTGCACGTGTAAAGGACACGTGAAGGGCTTCTGTTTAGAGGGTTATCTGGTTTGGCTTTTTTTTCCCAACAGTGTCCAGCAATATTACCTCTCTACAAACGCTGCTTATCTCTGTCCCTTGATAACCACAGCTTCAGCACCACTACTGCTAAGGGCTACTTGTGAGGAGGGATTTTCAATGTTTGAACAAACATCTAGACAATTACCAGTTTCAGCAGCTTAAGCAAAGCAGTTATCTGATGTGACAGTTTGTTTTTAATAAAACATGATGCAGAACATCAAGCAATAATATTAGTACATATGATGCTTACCTTCAAAACACTGTAAATCATTAATAAGCTCACTCGCATCTGCAGAAAGGGGGGTTCACCTGAAAGAACATTGTGGAAGAGTCTGGAGATTGAAACTTGCTGGGAACTGCTGTGGTGTCGTCATGCCTCACTCCCAGGTTAGGGAATATACCATAAAACGGTGTCACAGCGCTCTCGGGTGAAGGTGAGAGCTGTAGCTTAAGTGGTTGAAAGAACAAGGTAAACCTATCCGCGTGTGTATTTTACCCTAATTTCTGTGTTAAGGTAGGTCCAGTAACAGGTGCTGATGCTGTGAGAAGGTTTTCTGGAGTTTGATTTTCCTCTGTTCACCAGTTCGGCCACCGGTGCTTGGTGCTGCCGCCTCTGCCATGCCGAGCAGGAGGCAGCCGGCCCCGCTCGGGGGCTCTGAGGCAGCGCACGGAACCGGAGCCAGAGCCAGCCCCGCTTGGGGGCTCTGAGGCAGCGCACGGAGCCGGAGCCAGAGCCGGCCCCGCTCGGGGGCTCTGAGGCAGCGCACGGAGCCAGAGCCGGCCCCGCTCGGGGGCTCTGAGGCAGTGCACGGAGCCGGAGCCGGCCCCGCTCGGGGGCTCTGAGGCAGTGCACGGAGCCGGAGCCGGAGCCGCTCGGGGGCTCTGAGCCGGCCTCACGCACTCCGAGCCCCTCCCCGCGCGGCGCCGAAGGGGTTAAGGCGCCCCGCCCCGGGCGCGCGCATTGGCGGGCGGCGGCGGAAGCGGCCAATGGGGGCGCGCGGCGGCGGGGCCGCGCCAA
>VXBU01012407.1:1700458-1970933 GCA_013400315.1 Bombycilla garrulus | reverse complement strand
TCTTTATTTTCCCTCAATTTTTTTCTGCTCCCCGCTGCCTTTGGGTTTTTCTCCCCGCGGCTTGTCCCCTGCGCCTGCCCAGCGGTCATCCTCTCGCCCGCGGCCCCGTCCCTCAGGGCATGTCCCGGTCCAACAGCGTCAGCCCTCCGGGCTTCGGCGGTCCCGCGCCCTGGGCAGGCACCGAGCAGCACCGCTCGGCCTGGGGCGAGGCGGAGGCCCGGGCCAATGGCTACTCCTACCCGCCGCCTGCCAACAGGTCCTCGGGCAAGAAGGCCTCCCGCATGTCGAGCAGGTGGAGGAGCGAGGAAGACTACGAGCCCCGGAACCGCGGGGAGAGCGGCTGCAGGATGATGAGCTTTAGGTCCAAATCCGCCTGGCAGGAGCACGGTGACGACAGCCGACGTCATCGGTCCCGCCACCCGCCCGGCAGTGATTCCCCCGCTGCCCCCAACAATGCCAGCCCCCGACAGCTGGGGGAGCAGGGGGAGGTACGGCCCCGCTCTGTGGAGTTGGGGCTGGACGAGAAACGCATCAAGGCCAAGATTGAGGAGCTGGATGAAGAAGACGGGGACGAGGGGGACTCCGAGGCGGCCTTCTCCATGGGCAGTTGTTGCAGTAGCCTGCTGCAGATCTTCAGGTCCAAGAAGTTCCAGTCTGAGAAACTGGAACGTCTCTATCAGCGCTACTTCTTTCGGCTAAACCAGAGCAGCCTCACCATGCTTATGGCCGTGCTGGTGCTGGTCTGTGTGGTCATGCTGATCTTCCATGCCGCACACGGCCGCTATGAGGTGTCCTATGTCGTGGTGCTCTCCCTGGCCATCGTGCTGATGGTGGTGCTGTGCATGGTGTGCAACCGCAACAACTTCCACCAGGACCACATGTGGTTGGCATGCTACTCTGTCATCCTGGTGATCCTGGCAGTGCAAGTGGTAGGGGTTCTGCTGGTGTGGCCCAGGAGCGCCTCGGAGGGCATCTGGTGGACCGTCTTCTTTATCTACAGCATCTACACGCTGCTGCCGGTGCGGATGAGAGCTGCGGTCATCAGCGGGGTGGTGCTCTCCGCCATCCACCTGGTCGTTTCCCTCAAGATCAATGCGGAGGATAAGTTCCTCCTGAAGCAGGTAGGCAAGCCCTAAGTGATTTGGATGTGTGCTCATCATTGAAGGGCAAGAGAAGTGGGTTAGTCTGACTTCCATAGGCCTGCCTGATGCTGGAAGGCTGGCAGGACTTTCAGCTGAACTCCTAGGTTACCTGCTGCTGGGTGGGATGGTGTGCAATGTCGTGGCTAGGCTGTAATCTCGTTTTTTTTTTTCATAGCTGTGGTGTTCTCTCCTTTCTGCTCCATACACGAAGTGTGTCTTGCTGGGTTCCCATGACCCAGTAAGTGCTGCAACATTGACAGCCAGCCCTGCTAGTGCCCTTCAGCTGTATTTAATGTAAACAGCCCTGTGCTAAGCACACCTGTGGAACGGTATCCAAGCATGCTGCTGTTTTACTGAGAAATGTGCAGAAAGTCTGGCTGATTTTATCAGGTGGAGGTTATTCTGTGTGTCACTCTGGGTTCAGTGTTGGCACAGAGCTTAGGCATCTTAGGAGAGCATACTCCACGGGAATGTGGGGAAGGCTTTTGGTTTAGCAGGAAGATGTTCTGCTCTGAGATGTGCTGGAAATCTCTATGGTGAAAAAGCCTGGAGTTCCTGTACAGGCAGGATAAAAAGTACAAAAATAAAAAAGTTTAAGTGCAGGTTGTTTTTTAGCTGTGATATCGTGTTTAACTGAAGCAGTTCAGTTCATGGGAACAATAAGACTATTATCAAATGCATTACAGTGCAATTTTTAATTACCATATCTGTATAAACAACAGCAGTACAAGGCGCCACTCTTCAAGCAAAGCAAGCAGTCTTGGGACTCGTGCTTTAAGCTTACCACATGTAAGATATTGAAGCTATGAAGCAGTTGTCATCCTTCTGATGGGCAGGACTCTGAGCAAGGATGAGCCTGTCACAGAGTCAGCCCTGATGCTCGTGTGTAACCAGGGATTGTTTATTAAGATCAGGTGTTTGGTAGCCCTAACACTTAATACAAAATAAAGCCTCCTGCTCAGTGCCTGCTTTGAGTCTTAGTTCTGGGTTCTGCACCTACTGCAGTGGCAAGAAAAGTTGTAGGACTTAAATAAAACCTCATCAGGATGAGGCTGTCACTGTTCTGCTATACAAAATATCTCATGAAATTGCTCTCTTCTCCCCCTGCCTGGTTAAGTCTACTTGGAGAGTTTCTGGCTTTGTTCTTAGTTTGTAACATATATTTTTATAGACTGTACATGACATATTTTTCTTATGTTTGGTATAAATGGCTTTTTTGTGCATTTCCAGCAGAGCATACACTGTGAGTGGGACAGTTGGTGTTTTTCTGCTTGACTTGAAAAAGTTTGCTAATGGCCTCAGCTCTTCCCCACTGCGGCTCTGCTTTTGCAAAGCCTCATGTGTGCTTTTTTTGCTTTATAAACTGAGAGGTGTCCTGCTGAAATCAGTGTGTTTGGAGACTGTATCCTTACATGGCAAGGCAAATCCTGTCAAGACTCTGCCTAGATTTACCAGTCTGTTATGAGCAGAGTTTGCAGGATACTAACAAATGAATAAAATATCATCATGTTGGTAGCTATATTTTAGTAGGAATGAGCCTAAATTACAAAGGCTCATATGATTGACTCCCTCAGTAGAAAATTTCAAACAGTTACAGCTCACTCCCTTTCCAAAGGGCAGGTTGTTTGTAAGAGGGTGGCTTGTGTATGAATGTGCACTTGTCAAAGGTAGGTAGAAGCATGGGCAATAGGTGATGGTACAGTATGCACAAATCTGTGTGTTGCACAGTTGCTTTCACTTTTATGGTAATGCTGGGGTTTTCCTGCAGTTTGACAATAAATGCTCAGTTAATGAGGACTGCCCTAGGAGCTCTCTTACTTTGTCTTCAAAGGCAGAGCATCTCTCCTTTGCCTGTTTATTTTTCCTACTAATACAGTCTCTATCTTGCTATCAGTGGTCTACACTGGCATGGCTGAATTCAGTGGGGTTGTACAAGGCCAAGCCTCAGATTCCTTACACGTCTGTGTATGAACATGAGCTGCTATCTCTGGCTGGCTGATAGAAAATCTGTTCTGCTGAGCACATTGCCTCACAGCCATGAACAGTCCTTCCTCACTGGGGCTGGATCTCGTTGCTGTGGAAATCTGTTGTGTTCAACTCTGCCCCCCTAATGCACACGAGCCCTATTTTCCTCCTTCAAACTACCAGAGGCAAAGGCAGGTGAAGACACCAGATAAGTTAAAAAGAGGGAGTTAAGGTGTTTTCTGTGACTTCACGCTGGCAGCACACAGCCTGGGTTTTGGTGGAACGGGAGTGGATGGGAATGCACTTGTGACTGTGTGACAGGATGGTATTTTACATCCAGCCGTTACAGAAGAAAGGCTGGTTAGGATGTATATCACCTGTCCTCTTTCTTTCATGGCATTTTAAACTATAATACTTAAGCAAGTTGTACCTTGTGGGATCTTTTTTGCTTTTAATCCTCTCTGAATTGTTTCCAAACCAGGAGAAATCATACACTCTTGTTATAATCCACTGACATTTAAAGCAGGGTGACTCTTGTGTTGACTCCTGAGCACTTTTATAAGGCTCTGGAGCCTATTAAAAACTTCTCTTTCTCAAGAGAGTGAAATTCTTGGTACTAGGTCCCTTTTGGGGGAAAGGCAGCTTGTTGGATTCCCTAGCTGAGGATGCATGAGTTTATTGTCTGAGTTATCTTCTCGTGTCTGGATTTTTCTGTCCTCAAACTCTCTGGTCCAAGGCTATGCTAGTCAGCATTTGTGGGAAGGTTAATGCAATCTGCTGTTTTTGAATCCATAGCGTGACAGGAGTAAAAGTAGTTGTCATTGTTCAGTCTTAGCTGAGCTGCTTTTTAAGATAATTCTTCTGAGGTCACTGGATTTGGAAAGTAGGCTCTGACTTCTCTTTGCTACCTGGAGGAATCTGTCTTTCAAAAGAGCAAGCAGCCCTGTCAAAACCATGAATATAGTTGGTACCTCTGTGAGTCTGATCAGCTAGAGGCAATGATCTTGGCTTCTTGTAGTAAGATTTGATTGGAATAAAAAAATGCTATGTAGTGCATTGTATTAAAAAGTTATCCAATGCTGAGGGAGGGGAGAAAAATAAATCCTGTGTTTGAGAATTTACTTGTTTCCAAAGGCAACATGCTGCTGGAAGGAGAGCACAGTGAATAGGTGATCCTCCGCCAGCTACAATTCCTGACTGCTTAAAAGGGGTTTTTCATGGGTTCCTGTGATCAGTTAGCTCTCGAGGAACTGCTTTTGGATTCACTGGGGAGGGAATGACTGTGTTTGTCTTCAGGTTTATGTCCTTGTGCTGTTCTGGGACAGATTACAGATATGTTTCACTGCACGGAAATGTGTGGTCTTCTCTCTGCATGTAAGTGTATCTCTTTCCATGCCGGCCTTTTCCATGCGTTGGTTTATGCGCTTTCAGGCTCTGAAAACACACTCAACTCTAGAATTCACATGAGCATCACTTTACATGTGAATGAGGCTTTCTAATACTTAACTGAGAAAGAAGTGTACTCTTTTATCAGTAATCTGTCTTGCATTCAGAGCAGAGATAACAGTGAGATTTATTCTGTGTCCCATCGAGGCGAGCTGCCCAGCTGACCCTCAGACTCGTAGGGCGCCTGGGAAGAGGTTCAGCCTGTGGGTTGCAGATGCTTAACTGAAGTCATGTGAGGAGACCAGCTACCCTCAGCGCAGAGTCTTGAGTAAGCACTCGCATTTTTGTAAGACTATGGGCTAAGGGACAGGGAGTTTCACAAGGGAGTTTATTGGACTCTGAATCAGACTTAAAAAGGGATGGGGATTGTGTGTGGGAGTGGGTGGGGAACCAGGAATGGGGATAAGAATGCCATATACAAACATCAAATAATCCCGTGGATTGAGGTTAGATTTACTCCTATCTTCCCATCCAAACCTGTTTTATTGTAACTTTCTGAGGTTCCTTGTTCAAGGATACAGTTAAGTCTTAGTAGTTTATTAATTTAGTGTGAGTGGGTGACTGTTAAGGTACCACAAAAAATAAATATGTTTTTTTTTGTCTTGTGTCAGTAACCTCATTGAAAGAGAAACTGAAATGCACTGATCTATTTTATCCCCCAAAACTGCTGCAAACCTTCTGAAAAGGATCTCTGATAGCAAAGTTTTGAACTACCTCAGCACATGTCTTTTGTTTGCCTCTGTGATTCAGGGCTCCTTCTTGCTCGACCCTTTTCCATGTCTCCACTATAACATTACATTAGTACTCCTCATCTTCACTTCTGAGAAGTGTCTTTGTGTTGGCCTTTCTCTCTGTCAATGCATGTTAATGGCAGATGATTGATCTGCACCTTCATAGCTGCCCTCTTGAAAGTGTAGCATTTCAGTTTAACTGTTTCTCAGAAGATGTCGGTATGAAAACCACTCTCTCTCCTTTTCATAAATAAACTCATTTCAGCAGGATTAAAAACAATTTCTTGCTGTAACAGGGAATCGGCTTGAATCTTGTGGAGCTCTCCTAGCACCTTGTAGAGACGCTTTCTAGTTGGCAATTTGAATGGCATTCAACAAGAAGTTAGTCACACAGTAGGAGAAGTAGTACTGTATGTTCCATCTCAGCCTCAGCATGCTTAATATATGTAAGTGATGACTGATTTAGAGACTGATTCTCAGCAGTGTGTAAATCAAGTCCTTGCATTGTGCTTTCATTTTCCTTATTCATCAAGGAGAGATGAATTACCTGAAATGCAGATGGATCTGTGTGTCAGCTCTCCTGTTTTACTTTTGTCCAGCTGGAAAACAGATTTGAATAATGTTTGTATAGGATGGGATTTTTAAGATGTTCAGCCACATGGGGCCAGGTACTGGGTGCCTAAAGCAGCAATTAATGCCCTGTTATGCATAAACATTGATATCAGTAGGGCTCTCCTGCAGTCTAGAAGAGCTAGAGAAGAAGAGCTAGAAGAGCTCTAGTACTGCTCACTACTGAAGAATCTGCCTGAGCAGCAGTTGCACTGAAGTTACTGAAAATGTATTTGCAGTCTTCAGTTCAGGAGAAGAAATGGCAACCTGAGATATTCACTAACTGTTGCATTGATGGTTGCCTCCTTAGGGTAATTGTGTAATCGACATAATTAAGTAAATCCCTGAGGTATTGTGTATCAATTTAGTCCTTTGTAAGAATATTGTCTTTATCTCTTGGGCATGTGTTGCTTGAGGTTTACAAAGGCGTATTTGTTTTTCTTATCTCCTAAATTACCCTATGATCCTGCCACCTCCTAATCAACCCCTTGCTTTATCCTCCTTTCCACCCCACCATGTATTAGTTTAATATTTCACTGTAATGTTCAGCAAAACCTGTTAGTGTGATAGAGTGCTGTGTGTCTGATTTCTCTGTGTCCCTGGACTCTTAATAGGTTTATTGCCTTGATAAACTGACCTGTTTGAGTAATTTCTCTCAGCCTTGTGGTAGTAATCACACTTTTATAGCTGGCTTGGTTCTTGGTGAATTGAAGACAAAACCTAATAGGGCTGATTGAGGTGTATAGCAAAAAGACTTGTCCTTCTAGGCATTTTTATGACATGCTTGAAAAGGCAGGGTGTGCTAGTTCTGGTTATTTCTGGAGAGGTGAAGATACTTTGAGGCAGCACTGGCATTTGTGAGGGTACAGGAGGCAGAAGGATAAATTTCCATGTCCTGATCTTACAAAGCAGCCATTGATTTGTCCTCTGGTGTCCTGGGCACGATGGCTTAGTTTGACACCAGCGTGACCCCTGTTCTCTGTCAGAGACCTGTCCAAGGCAAGACATCTTATTTATGTGGTCTTCTGTGATTAACTTCATACAGATGATTTATAAATCTGAACAGCAGTGGATATAAAATGCTGATTATCTTGGTGCTAAAGGCTCACTGGAACTGGTTGTGCCCTCCTGGAGCCTGAATGGCCCAGTGCTTCCTAAATGCCCTTTTGCTCTGAGTCCACTGTTGTGTGGGCAGCGCTGCTAAGGTCTGGGGTGGAAGAGGACTGGGACTCAGCCCAGCTGGAATGTGAACTTTGGGCACCAGGCTGTTCTCCAAATGCATTCAATTTGTGTCTGATTAGCTAATCTTTCAGTCATGTACCATGGCTCCCTCTCCTTCTTTTAAGAAAAGTGGAACAATCGCTAACTTTTTAGCCATTGCAGTAGTTGGAATAGTTACAGTCTTTCGGGAATAGCTGGTTTGGTCATTATATTTTGGTGCTACTGGATGTTGCTCTAATTTTCTAATTGAACAAAAAGTACTTTCCTTCTGTCTTGGTAGAAGATGCAATGAAAAATTCCCAGCAACAGCTGAAGAAGTGAGAGGTAAAAATCAAAATTATTTTGACAGCAGATTCCATGCATGTGATAAAATGATCCACCCTGTAGCTGGTAGTGGCTTCTGAGAAATCTACGCTTTAAAAAGCTCCTGTCTTTCTCTTTTCTTCTTTCTCATATTTTTTTTTCCTTCTTGTCTCACTTTTTTTTTTTTTTTAATTTGTTTTTTTTATTTGTTTTTCACTTTTTTGGGGGTTTGTTTGGTTGGTTTTGTTTGGTTGGTTGGTTTTTGTTCTTTTCCCCTGTGCAGGTGGGTGCAATTCAGAGAAAATACGCACTTTTGTTTGAGGAGGTAGGAGACAGGGCTCCAAGTTTTAGCAGCCTTGGGCAAGGTTTGTCCTCCCATCTGCTTTATCCTCTAGGTTCACATGGCACCTTGCACGGGTAATCTGTACCTGAAGAGGCAATGCGGAGGGAGCTGGAGTGCACCAGAATCTGCCTCGAGCCTTCCAGCTGCTACATGATTTCATGATGTTGGTTTTTTATGGCCCAGAGGGGTAGGACCTTGACAAAGTGTGTGCAAGGAATGTGAAGATTTACAGCTTCTGGGAAATGGGTGGGGTTCCTGTCTAACTGCTGGGTGACTTTTTCATCTCCTGCAAGTCCTATGTTTTGATGTGGGATATGCTCGGTGTTAGTTCCTTCCCTCCCTCTGAAGTCTAGCCTAGTGATCTGAACTTGTGATATCTTTCATCCACGGGATGCTCTTTCTTCTTTTTGTTTTGACATTGGTGATACTTTAATTTTATTTTTTTTTTGTCTTTACCTGAGGTGTAGCCTGCTGCTGCCAGAAACTTAATTTGATTCATTATTATGGAGTCCTTAGGCTAGGTGAAAACCCAAGGGGAAATCTCATGTGAATGAAAAAACACAACCCCAAAGATATTAAAAAGGATAATCTAGTTATGAGGGGGTGTGGGAAACAGAGAAGAATTTTAATATTTGTCTCCTGAATTCCTAAATGTTCTCACCTTATCATAAAAAAGTCTGAAGTTTCTAGCACTTAATAAGGTCACACATAAAATGGCTGTTAGGCCAAGACGAGGCTCAAAATGCTTTTTAGCACCTGCAACTAGACCACTCCCAGTGAAACTCAGTGAGATTTTGTGATGGTGCTGACTCTTGCTGGTTTCATCACTGGCAGGTACAGTAGTGGCATCATTCAGCAGACCTGCAGTAGAATTTAGTGTGAGGTGGTTTTGTTCTGACACTCAGAGAAATGGACTGAACACGTTTTAAAGCTCTGCCTTCTGTTCCAGTCTTGCTCTTGAACATTTGGGAAGCTCTGTCCCATTAGGAGCCTGTTAGGCAGACTAGCCTGTGAACTGCTTCAGCCAGACACAGTTGGTTTTTCACCACAAAGATGATGTGTTTACAAATGGTAGGACCCCCCACAGCTGAAGAATTACTGGGCAGCATTGGCATCACCACCAGTATTGCTCCTGGTGCCAGGCAGGCCTCACTAATGCCAAGTAAGATTTTTGTTGCAGCACTCACTATAGAATGTTTCATTGTATTGTCAGGCTTTGTTCTGCAAATAAAATATCATTATGTTCTTTTTTCTTCATATTTATATGTCGCTAATGTAATTGCCATGTATCTTTATTCCCTTCCCCAGACATCAGGAACACAAATCATATTTGTGTATTTAAGATGTTATCAGGACTGTCTGCAGTGTGCATTGTATAGTCATCATTTGTGGCTTCTCCTACTTCATAGCAGCAGAAATAGCAGAAGAGAAGTATATTTCAAAGCATCCTCAATCCTGCCCTGATTTTGTTTATAATTCCTTTACCTAGACTGCTTCTTCTACAGTTTGAGTGATGAGTTTCCAGATGAAATATTAAACTGCCTTTTCTGTTCATGAAAAGTTTTACACACCCATGTAATACCCATCAAATTTTTTACTGTGAATTGGGTCTTTGTGGTATTGCCATGCTTGGCTATCATCCTGTGTTTTCCTGGGAAACTTTGTTTTTGGGAATTAAAGCTGCTCTTCAAATTCAGTATACACATTCCACTAGTATCAGAGTGCATCTTTGCAGACAGTAAACAAAGAACTGTGCTGATGCAACACAGAGGGAATAGAAATAAATAAAGTTTTGTGTTTTCTCTTTCTTTCCCCCCCAGACATTAGAAATTGATCTCTCAAAGAGGCAACTTACACAAACTGTTTATTCTTCAAATATGTTTGCAGCTTGTGTAAGACATTCTGTCTCACTTCATAGTCAGAAGAAAAGGCTATGACACTGCTTGAAATAATCTGTCATAAAATGATGCTGATGCAAACAGTTCCCTGGCTGTGTCTTCCCTTCCAGAAAAAGCCTTGCCTCTTTCCCTTAATTTGCTGCTCTAGACTAAATGCTACAAGCACTGATCCCTGTGCCCTTCTCACTCTGCAAGCTGAATTCTTAGAGGCAGCCATGTGGTAAGGGACTACTCAAATCAGTATTTCTAAAAACAGTAGTTTTCTGGTCAGCCCACAGATGACAGAGCTCCTCAGACATGCTTGCTGAGTGATGAACTCTTTCCATTTGCTGGGAGGTACCCAATGGCAGCTTTCTCTGTGGATTCTTGCTTAGCGTGTGGATATTTATACACAGAATTGCACACATGGGGAGGGTGACCAAGGGATGTGTTATTAATGAAGATGCTTCCATTTAAATGGGATTTCTTTATTTTTTTTGGGGCAGGTGATTGCTAGTAATCTCATAGGGGAGAGGAAGAAATGCTCTGTGGTACTGAGGGAAGAGGAGGCTCTGCCGTGCGGTGGGAGAATGTGTAATCACAGTGTCAATCTCACTCATGCTGAAAGCTAAATGCAGTCTTTCAGACCATTGAACATGAAGTAGGTTACTAGTGTGGAACTGCTGTTGAGTGGTGAACTCTCTGGATCTTAAGGCCGGGATGGACTTCTGAGCACATTTAACAGTACCCACTGAACAATTCTCCTGCACTTTAAAATTTCTTCCATTCAGATGGTATGGAATAAACATTAAAAAAAGTTTAAATGCTGAATTGCATAGTATTTGTCAGTTGAAAAAGCAATCTGCAGTGATTTCTGAACTGAAGGTGAACTGAACCAATACTTATTTTTTCCTCTCTTCTCTTAGTAAGACAGGATTTTAATACCCTGTGATGGAACATACTGGGGATATTTCTCTGCTCAAGTTGGTGGCATCCGTTGGTGGCATCCACTTAAATATAACACAGATGGACATGTTAGTTGTGGAGGGGTTCTGACATCATGCCCAGATTTTTTGCTGGGTAATTATGTTCTTCCTTCTTAATTGATGTTGAATATGGCAATTTTTCTTTGCTCCATGTCTATTCTGGACTTTTTAGCAGTACACCACCAAAGAGATGCTGTGCATATGGGTTTACTTATCATATCTGAGAAATTTGCAAGGCTGTTGACAAGCCAGGAAAATGAGGGACTAGAGCTCAGGCTTTTATTTATCATGTCCGTGTGCTAGAACAAGTGCCACCCCCTTGATATGACAGATGTGCTGATAACTTTGGAAAGGTACAAAACCAGAAATTATATGATTGAAGCTCAGCTATGCCATCCTGCTGCACCAAGTCAAGACCAAGTCAGCCTAAACCATTTGTGGCAGATCCTAGTCACAGACCCATCTGAAAAAACCCTCTTTTGTGTATGTGCTCTCAGGGGTCACAAAAGTGCTGATGTGCTTTCCAGTGTGTTTGTTTTGTCGGTGTTTTTTTTCATTTTTAAGCAAACCAGCAAGCACAACCCTGGGTAGGAGCAAACAGTAAAGAGCTGTCTGTGACTAGAGCTCTCTGGCTGCTCTCACATTAAAACTGGTGCTTAGTTTCCTTGTCTCACCTGACTTTAGTTCCCACCCCACCCAGAGCCTGCCCTTCTCTACTGTCACAAACAATGCATTTGAATGACATCTGGCACAGCTGGGTCTCATTCCTGCGTGGGGCCTGTCTGAAAGCACTGCAGTGCCAGCACTGAGCTTGAAGGTTACACGTCCTTTCACAGGTCAGCTCCTTTTTGGTGCCTGGCCCTTCTCAGCTGTTAGGGTAGCTGTACTTAGGTGACTGCTTAGAACTCCAGGCCTGCTCTAGGGACTCTTAAAAGTGTATGCCTTTTGCAGTGGTTGAAATGACCACAGTGAAAAAATACTTAAGGAAGTATTTCCTGAAAATATTTTCCTATCTCAAGAGAGAAAGTTAGGAAACTGCAATTTTGTTTTTGTTTGTTTGTTTTCCTTCTTCCCTAGTGAAGGTATCTGGCTGTGTCATGACACTGAAGTTTTGTCCAAGTAATGATGTCTAGGAAAGGTAACACTGTGGATTAGTTAAACCACAATATAGAGCCCACTATACAGAAACTGTAGTCCACTGCTGAAACCACCTTACTTGTCTATTTTAGATGCAAATCGACCTAGTTAATTTAATCCACTTCTAGAGGGAATGCAAACTAAATAAAGTCATGCTTGTTAAAAGAAGTGTTCTCACAGGTTTAAATAATTTTCTTCAATTTATTTTGATGAACATTTCTGAGCAGACCAATCTTTACCATAATATCTTCAGGCTAAGACTGTGGGTTATGTAAGTGAAGAGTACTTTATACTATTAACTTAGTGCATTGCCCTTGTGTGTCATTTTCTTTTAGAAAAGATAGTGTAACTCTGTGCTATGTGCCTTCCCCCTTGGCAAGGGCTGGAGCTGGTTGTGACAGGGAGAGAGTCAAGAGAGGAGCTTATCTGTCACATTTAGCCAGCCTTTGGCCCCATTTCCAAAGCTGCTTTTCAGGAGCCTGGTCACGAGTGTCCTCTCTGTGGCTGTTTCTGTGCAGGGGGGACTGCTCACAACTCATCCTTCCCAGAGAAATGATCTGCTTTCAGAGCATGACCTCCTGCTTGGGGCTGAGACCAAACCTTTTCATTGTCAATTCCTTAGCAGCTGTGACCAGGACAAAATACTGTATGTCTGAGATCCCAGGCTGCCACCTGGAATGGCACAGAAGTGGCAGGTGATGCTCTTCTGTGTCTTTCCTGAAGAAGCTCCTTAGGTTTCCAGCAGCTCTCCTTCTGTTTAAGCCATTTGCAATACTCCATACGCTATTGAGGCAGTGCCTTGCTGCAACACGAGCGTATCTTCTGCATGTCAAACTTCATGGGGAGATGCTGTGACAGCTCCCTGCCTGCCAAACCTCCTGCTGAAGCTTAGTGGAGAAATATTGTGCTCCCTTCACATGGGTGGCATTGTAACATTGGCTTGCTCATTGAAACACATTTGGGTCTGGGCAAAGTGAAAATGTTGATTTCCTTTCAGTAGAAGGGGAAAAAACCTGAAGGGTGCCTTCTGCACAAACAGTGGTCTTAGGCAGATCTGCAATTTCCAGGACTGAGTCAACTAACTTTTGAATCTTAATGGCCATGATATTTACTTCTCCCTCTGCTATTCCCTCACTCAATTAAATCTAAAAGGCATCTTATGTCTCTTCGAACCATACCCTAAATCATTGTTGCCTTGTCTAGTTTTTATTTAGCACAGCAAGAAATGAATTGGAATCTAAATGCCTCCTGCCTATAACCAAAAATACCTTTTTCCCTCTGGCTGCTTACAAAATGCCTTTAACTCCCCTCAGGGCTTTTCTGTATGAAGGGACAGCTGGTGTAGAACAATAGTGACTGATTTACACTGATCAATCCTCACATTGCTGAGAGGCGTCTGTCTTGTACTAGGCACCCTGCAGTGTATCAGAGACATGCTGGTGGAAGATGTGTCTGCAGTGTCTCCAGCCTGACTTCTCTCTAGGTCATGGGGAAAAAAAAAAAAACACAACCCCCCCCCCCCAATCAAACAAACAAACAAAAAATCCACAAAAAAACCCAAACACACTCACAAAAAAACCCCTGGGAAGAAATACTGTAAAAAAGTTTAGTAGTGATAGGTGCATTTTCTCATCTTCACGTATGTGGTAATGGATCATTGAGTCTCATTTTCCAGGTTTTTTCAGTTGTGTGTGCTTCAGCAGCAACACCATTACTGCCAAGCAGTCAAACTCAGTAACTGAAATGGTTTTTTGCAGCCCAACTCACCCAAAGTTAGTTTAGCCCATATATTTGGACCAAAAGAGTCTGGGAGGTGCACATGCACACCTGAGCAAGAGTGCAGAGGTTTGGGTATCATCTATTGAGAAAGGAGTGTTAATAAGCTAGGAGCACTGCAGCTGAAGGATGTTAAGGGTGTGTTAACATTCTGATAGGGACATACACTGCTTTCAGGCTTTGCTGGAGGGAAGGACATAAACACCTTTTTTGTAGAATCATGAAATGATTGGGTTGGAAGGGACCTTAAAGATCACCCAGTTCCAACACCCCTGGCATGAACATCTACTAGACCAGGTTACTCGGACCCTCATTCCTCCTGGCCTCAAACAGTTCTAGGGATGGGATATCCACAGCTTCTCTGGACAAGCTGTTCCACGGTCTCCCAGTTCTGTTTTTCCAGGAAACCCTTAACAAAACAGGAGAGAGGATGGCCAAGCATGATCTGTCCACCTGCTGCAGTCCTCCCTCCCTCTGATTTTTCCTTGCTTTTACCTCCTCAGTGATGTAAACAGCCTCAGGAGAAGTCCCCAGGCAGTGCAGCTCTGTGTTCCTGCCACCATTGTTTATTTTTCTGATGCTCTTTACCTGTGCAGGTAACTAGGATGAGCCCTGACAGCTGTCAGCTTTTACTGAGAGCAATCAAATAGTGTTCCTATTACTGGCAAAAGAAAAGACAGTCACAGAATGTGGCTGCAGCATAGATCTCCATTGCCCTCTCCTCCACATTGACAGCAGGGAACAGTTTGCTTCAGTGGCTCTTACCTTCTTGTACCTTGGTAAGAAGCTGCAAACTTTCTTAATGTTTTTAATATCTCAGGTGGTCTGGTTAAAGTTTCTTTTTGGTATCTAAATAAGCTGCAGTGGATAACTATGAAAAAAAACAAGACTGCACTGATTCCTTCCATTTTTCTTTGGTACAAGTGGAATGTGTGGTGAGAGCATGATCCAACAAGTGTTACTTTGGAAGACTCACCTACTGCTTGGGATTCAAGTAGTGCCCAGTCCTTTGCACTTCATGTGAGGGCAATTAGTGCACGTGCATGGCAATTAATGCTGCAAATGAAGTTGACACGGGTGTATTCTGCCTCTTTAATGGCTTGCTTTTCTCCTCTGCCAAAAGAGCAACCAAGCAGTCTCAAAGGAACCTGCTGCCTTCTGATATTTAATTTGCTTCAGGCTTACCTTGGCATCCTGCCTCTTTCTTCTGCTGCCGTGTCTGGCCCACCTGCCTGCTCTGCTACCAGTGCTGCAGAGGAAATGATCCCTGTTTTGGAAAATCAGGCCATGACTTGCCCGTGTGCTGCAGTTGCGTTTCACAGACATCCAGCACCATCTCTCCCTCATGTGCTTTGTCACTCTTGGTTTCTGACCTCCTTTCAGCAGAACATTGGGCTGTTTTCTGATGAGCTGCGCTGCAAGTGGCAGCGCCTGGCAAAGGAACTGCTGGTGGGAAGCTGCAGAGCAGTTCTGTTATCCATCTTCTTGAACTAGATATCACAGTGATGGGGCCCTTCAAATACCTCTGATAACCATTGTCTGTTTGTGACCAATGATCGCTCTGGAGTGTATGCTGGAGTATAAATGGCATGGGTGTTAGTCCTGTATACATGAAGTAACATGATGTGATTCTTAACCAGAATTTTAACTGTTCCAGAATATTTTTTAAATGAAACTGGATAGGAAAAGTCTGGCAAAAAACCTTGCAGTTGAATACTCAATGATTATAGGAGAAGTAAGGGATTAAAATACTAGAAGAGACCTACAAGTCACTGACAGTAGGAGGAAGGCATAGAAGTGTAGATGGAGAACTTTAAATCAATAATGAAGTTTTGGTGCAGGCCTTCCTGTACAGCTTTCCTCATTGCACCTTGTACCATGGACCACACATCTAGGTTTGTTTCTGAATGCGCGAAAGGTCATATTTTTAGAGTGTCTCTTCATAGGAAGCTGGCAGTTTAGGATTTATGTTTTCGGGGTTGAATATGGTTGTTTCTCCAGAAGCAGGACATGATTGCCCTGGATAAGAGTATATAGTAACCAGCTTTGCTTTGAGTGGATGCTGTAGGCAAGAATAAGTTCAGCATTAGTATCTGTAAAATTGTGTTAGAGAACCCATCTACTGGAGATAATACACTGGGTTAATGGTGTTACTTTAGGAGCCTTTTTTATGCACCACTGATTACTGAGACAGTTAAAATGTGGGTCAGTTTTTCTTTCTTTCTAAGTAGTGTTTGCACAGAGTAACATGCAAGCTGTTGCTTTCTAGAAAATGTGGGTCAAGTGCTGTTTTGCTGAGAAATCGGGAGGTTTTTTACTTAGCTACTTAAGTGCTTCCTAACTTCCTTGTGCCAAGGTCCTAGGCTGTTACGCTGATGAATAACACACTTTCTGGAACAGAAGTGTGCATCAAGCCATGATTTTGTGTCATCAGGAGCACTGGCTTGTGTGATTCAAAGAGGTGGATGGAGTTCATGAGGGATGTGTGAATCCCACCATCCCAGCTGCCTTCAAAGGAACTTCATAATCCATGTAAAGCAGCTGCCCATGAGCACTTGGTGACTTTTGGGAGGAGCAGGGACAGACAGACAGGAACCGTGTGGGACAGGACTGCATAATCCTCCTTGTGAGGAAGTAATGAGCATGTGGAACAGACTGTGGTTGAGGAAGTTGTGGAGGATAGAATATTAACCATGGTGAAAATAATCCTGGAGGAGCACATTTATCTATGCTGGCACTTTGCACGTGTGTCATGATGGAATTTTCAAAGAAGGCCCTAAAGAAAATAGCTTTATGGGAGAACAAAAAAGCATTGTCAGCAATGGCCAAGGAAGCTGTGCCAGCACCTCTTTCCATATCTGTGCTCTGAACTGGTTCATGGTCTGGGGCTGTTGCATGCACAGATGTGTGTTAGCATCTGCCCTGAAGGTGCAGAAAAGGGTGGCTGGGCTTTGTTTTCACTTAGCTATGTTTTCTAGAAGTTACTTCTTATTTTGTTTTTCTTTTCTGGTGTTTTGTTTTATTTTGTCTTGTTTTGAGACCAGAATAACTTGTCCTAGGGAACAGTGTATGGTATAGTGGGATTGGTTTTTTTGGACAGCTGTGTTTGTGAGCATTCCCTTGCTTTGAGTCTGGGAGGCTGCATTATAGCCCTCTGCAGTGATGGTGTGTCTAATCCAAGCTTTGGGGCTGGCTCAGAGCCCCTTGAGCCAGCAGAATCCCTCTGTGTGCTGGGGTGTTTGAGGAATGTGATGAAGACAATGGTCTGATCCTCCTGGATGAGCATGCATAGAGTTTGTCTGTCTTGCTCATGCTGAGGTCGTGGTGCCAGAAGAAAGCGAGCTGGGTTATGTTGTGCAGCATCTCGTATTTGCAATAGTGAATTTCTGGGACCGCTGGTTTGACCCATCTACCTTACAATACAAAGGAAATAGTTATGGGTTCCTGAGGGCCTTGGCATTTCAGCCTCAGTAATGAGGAGCTTAGGAGAGGTCTGAGGAAGGACTAAAACCTTCTTGCATCCTACTGCATTGGTTAAAATGTGAAATGAAGTTTCCAAAGCCATTCTTTCCTGTGGTGCCTTGGCTCTCAGCATGGTATGCCTCAGGCATCTGAAAGTTCCCAAGTGGGTCTTGTGAATTTAGACATCTAAAATCTTCCTAAAGAGCATTTTTCATTGACTAAACAGTGTGACTGCCTCCTCTTGCCTCTAGCCATTTCTACAGAATAAATAATAAGCTTGTGGGCTTCTGTATTTCCTACTGTTCAGTCCAACTTTTGAATGTAGCAGCACTTGAACAGGCATGAGCTGCCTGACCACTCCTGCATACCACAGCATGCTGATTACTGATGTGATCTGCAGTGGAAATTGGTGTGGCAGAGCAGAAAGGGTTCTTACAGTGCCTTTGACTAAATGCTGAACAGCAGATTTCTGCTAGGAATTAAAGAAAATACAGTAGACTTGGAGGCTTGGTGTCTGGTTTTGTTATTCGTGGGAATACAGCTTTAAATTTGAATGTGGGGGAGTAAAAGGGAAGAGGTTTCCACAGACAATTCTTTGTATGTTGGACTGAAGAGGAAGGGCCTGATCTGTGGTGTGCAGGTAAAGGGCGAGCACTGAGAGGTGCTAAGGGCTTCCCTACAGCTTCCTTGCTGAGTTCTGTGCTTGCAGTCCTGCCTGTTTTCCTCTGCTCCACCCCCTCCGTGCTGTCCATGGAAAGAGAGGGCAGCCCACTGTTGGGAAGTGAGATATGGGATGGTGAAGTTAGGTCTGTGGGACCTTGGGAAGGGTCTGAAAATGGGATGCAAAAGAGAGTGTGTGTGTGAGACAATAAACACCTTGCAGAGATGGAGGAGGCTTGTGGGCTTGTATGGAGATGGCAACAGCCTGAGAGAGAAACCAGGAGGATCAGTAGGGTGGTGCATGGAGCTGAGGAGAGACAGCTGTGAGATATCATTTGGAGTTGTTATTTCCAGAGTAAACTCGTCTCTGTTCTTTTGAAAGCAAGGATTCGTGTTATAATCTGGACTGGATCAAGCGATTTTTAAATTTTCTTCTCTCCCTTGAATAAAGGAAAACACTACAAAGGAGTTGCAATTAAAATCAATTGTGAAGTGTTATCTGTTGCCTGCTGAGCAATCTCATGAGCTAGCTGAATTAGCAGTCTGGTAGTGTGCTGTGTAGGATGCAGGGAAGTGCAGAATGTTGGCTGTGGCACCAAAATGGGCCAAGTGTGCCCAAGACCTGCTGCTCTCTTGGAGGGGGCTGTTGGTTTATGGCAACAGGGTGAGTGGGTGATGATTGTCCAATATTATATGAAGGGGGATTCAAGGAAGAGGGTGAAGGGAGGAGAGGACAAAGGGCTGAATGGAAGAAACATGAGACCCACAATGTCTTGTCACAGATCTTGTATTGGGACTAACACAGAAATTTCCTGGCATGCACGTGCTTGTCCTTTTTTCACATGTCACTTCTCCATAACAAACATCTCTCAGCTGGGACTGACAATGGAAAAAATTTAGGAAACTTTCACTAAACAACTTGGTGGTAGGGCTATCTCCTGTTTTGAGCTTTTCTGTTTTAAAGGAACCATCTGCTGTATAACTGTAAACACAGCAGACTGCTAGCAAGCTCAGTCATCCAAGGGTCGGTATCCATCTAATGCACACTGCTGGCAGGCCCCCTGCCCTGTGTCTGTGTTGCTGCCAACACCTCTTCTTCCAGGCTCTGAGCCTGTGCAACTGGACAGAGTTAACTTTGCAGATCAAAACTTCCCACAGTGTGGTGGTGGTGTCCTCTTGCACGTGCAGATCTACCAGGAGCAGGCAGCCCCAGGAATATGTGAAGCTGGAGTGTCACTTGAGCCGCAGTCACGCTGGATGTTAGTGTGGCTCTGTGAGTGGGTCAGCCCAACTGCTGACTGAAATTTCAGTTTCTCTTTGCAGGGTGTTTTGCAGAGTCTAATAACGTTGGAAAACCTTCAGGAGGCAAGGCAGGGTACTCTGCAGAATACTTTTTCCTCTGCTTTCCCTGGCCCAGCAGCATAGATCAGTAATTATGTGCAGAAGGGTTACTTGGAGGGCACTGGATTTTGTGTTAAAGCAAATCCTGACTATGGGGTCTTGAGCTTTTGCATAGGGTAGGCTTCACAGAGCTTTCTTCTCATGCTTTTATTGAGGTCATGAAGTCATGTTTTACCTCTTGAGGCCTCTTCCAGAAGGAACAGGTGGAGGCTGCCAGGGCTAGATGGAGGGAAATAAAGCTGCTGAGGATGAAGGAGTAACAACTTAGTTCATTTCATTAAGACAGTGAACTCTGACGAGGCCTGTTGGAAGAAATGCTGGTCAGGGATGTGCTTACCAGATGTGATTTCTCCCCAGCAGAAGAGAAATCTTGTGGCCTGGTTTAATGCACACTGTGAACCTGCATAGCCTGGCACAGCCACCAAAAGAAGCATTTGCTGCAGCAAAACAAATATTTTTGTGGCATGTGGAGACCCAAATCTGGGAACTGGCTGGATCTGAGGACAGCACACATAGCATGCTTGTTAGTGCTTGTATGGGTGAAATTGAGTTTGAGTTCAGTGTGAGAGAAACTGGCCAGAACATGGCTCTTGAAATGGTTATATATGGTTTAATGCATCTAACTAATGGGATCTGACCTGGATTGCATCAGAGTAAAAGAGGAGAAAGCAGTTAACACTTCCTCTGTTAGCAAGTAGCCAGGTCATAGGGCTTGAAGGGCCCAAGTCCTCTTACATGTCTTTAATTTAAGCCCTGCTCTCTAGCAACTCATTTTAATTTATCAATTTCATCTTTGTTAAACTGATGAGGAAATTAATGTATATTTATAGAGTCTATGCCACAACTGATATGAGGAACAGCTGGTTAATGTTTAGCAAAGTTCTCCTGAAGATGAGGAGTGGTATACAAGTGCAGTTCTGACTGTACCATCATTACTCTTGAAAGAATGTTTAAAGAATGCTTTTGTCTCCTTCATCATTGTCCTTAAAGTCACCCTAAAATATCTACACCCATATATTCACCCATTGCCTAGCTAATACAGAATTAAAAAAGCAGAGGCATGTATCCCTACAACCTGAAGAGGGATGTATGTCAGGTAAATGAAGCCTGGAGAGATCCAAACTAAGAAGCATGCAGAGCAAAGTGACTCAGATGGCAGAATGCCCCAAAGGAAGCTTTCAACAAGGGTGATTCATTAGCAGTCAAAGAGTCCTTTTTCTTTTCCTGCTCTGCTATATTTACATTTTGAAATGTGTGCACATCTCATGGAAACGGCCTTCCTAGTTAAAGTGTTGTTCTAAATGGGAGAAGAAAAGATTTTGTCCTTTATGTTTGATAGGCTGGGAGGCTTGGAATACAAGCAAACCTTTCTTTATGGAGATACTTGCACGTAGTCTGTAAGGTGTTACTAAAATCTTGTGCTGATAGCATTGCAGTGATTTGGGTTGTGACTTCAATCTGCCTAAAGAAGACACCCAAATTTCAGGCCTGGGTTAGTGCAAAAAAGAGTGACCTTGAATTTGTCAGGTAACCCACACACATTCTGGCTTTTTCAGAGTGTGCTAAAGCGTCATTAAACCTGTGAATCCATTTGCATCAAGAAATCCCACTGAAACCAGGGTAATTCTTACCACAGTGATATGCATAGCTGTGTGAGACACGTGAACTACTGACACCCCCTCTCTGGTCCTGCAGAAGAGTGTCTGTCCAGTAGCATCCAAAGTGAGTGTGATTTCTGCGTGGCACTCCCAGCGGTGTGCTGTGTCATGATTGCAAGGCTCATGCTGCTAATGTGTGAATACGATGAGGTTTCCTGCATCAGTGTTGTGCTGGCAACAGCTGCCAGCTCCTGAATCAGTTAAAGCCAGGCACGATGTGGGCAGGCTAGTAGCTGTGATTTACAGGGCTCTGTTGGATTAGAAAGCCTGTTGTCTATCAACACATTGTCCAGGCAGCACAATGGGACAAGGTAAGCGCTGGAAAAAGAAGGTCAAAGAGCTGACAATACCATATTGTACTGCGTGACCCTGAGCAAGTGGTTTACATACCTTGCTTCTGCTATTGTGAGTGAAACCAGAATAGTGCTTGCTTTTAGAAAAAAAGTGCTTTATGTTCTGTGGGAGAAAGCATTGATTTGAGTGTGAAGTATTTCTGTTGTAGAGAGTCTCCCTTTCCGTAGTTTCCCCATTCCCAGGTTTTTTGGGGAGATCAGATGCACTGGTTCCTTTTGAAGATGAAAATCTCTTTGTAGGTGTTCTGTACTTCATTCATCATGATCCATCTGGAAATGCATTTTAGAACAATCTATTTTGTTTGTGGCTTTGGCTGGATTTGCATTCTCCGAATAGCAGAGTGTGGTTTGGGTTTAATATGGGATATATGGCCTCTTTGGCTTGGTTTCAGCACAGGTTGGGGAAAACTTCTCTTTAGGTTTGTAAGGCACTAGAAAAATGCCAGGTATCTAGAAGCAGAAACTGACATGGCCGCTCACTTACAAGCAGCCTATGTAGCATAATTTGGTGGTCTCAGGCAGCCAAAAGAAGAGGTACCTTTTAGAGGATTCTAGCAGATCAAAATTATTTGTAGGGAAGGATCAGTTACTGATTCAGGTTGCTCCTTGAAGTTGTGCTCTGTTCAATATTGGTACAGAGGATTGTCGGCCTTCGCAGCACTGTTTTCTTGCTCCTGCTAGTTCATGACCTTTCTCCAAATTCATTAGCTGTGGCCCAGTCTGCCAGTCTGTATGGAAACGGCACATGTACCTGCCAGGTGAGCCAGCACCTTGTCTTTCTAGGCAACCTGGTGCCTAGAAGAATTGCAAGAATTCAAGCCTGTTAAGCCACAAACTCTCTTAGAAGGTTGGGGTTTTTTGCCCTTCAATGGGACAGGACCAGATATTATTATTAACCTCTCCACCTACCTCCCAGCTAGCTTTCCACTGAGTGTCTGCATTTTTAGATTCTGTCTGTCTGCGGTCCAGCCCCAAGACAGTTAATTTTAATAAATAAATAATGATAAAAATAGTCTCTGAGGACTTGGCAGGCAGCAGGCCAGAGAATCTGGGCAAGTTGCCAGCAGCTCTTCCACTTGAAATCTGATGTTAACTCAGACTGTGGCACTCACATTGGTCTGTTCAGATTCTTTGGAAAGTGCCTTTCCCTTCCCCACCTCAGATGGAAATGGTGCCTGCTGTGGTGTGGGCTCCAGGGCTTTGGTGGGAACACGGGACTCTGGGCCCAGCAGTGTGGGGGAACACGCAGCTGGAGGCAAAATGCTGTGGTGTCAGTGCTCCCCTGAACGAAGGCTGGGGCATCAACTCGGGCAAATTGTAAGTGCCAAACTGCAGAAAAGCCTCAGCTGGAGCAAGTGGATTGGCCTCAAGATGCAAGGAAGGAGGAGGAAACCAGCCTCTGTGCGTTCTGGCACTTGCAGTGCCAACTGCTCCGTCTGCTCAGATTTTTCAGCCAATGCTGCAATGGGCTCCATTTTAATCCCCAGGGTGACTTAATCATTGTGTGATGTCCCACACCAATCTACAAGTTATATCTTAGGATAGGAGCTGTCACATCTCATGCCTTTATATTCCCATATCCTATCATGCCATATATCCACAGCATATGGTACTAGGACCTGAAAGAAATCCAGGGCAGACAGTTACCTCTGTCAAGAATGTCTGGGAAAGTATGTATCCAAGAAAGTGCATGCCCTCTGGTGAGAATTAGCCTGCCAGCAGGTGGGAAGGTTTAGAGTAAAGGAGTTAAGTTTTCCCCCTTTAAGGAGACTTGAAGGGGTTTGGAAGAGCAAAGCTGTTTGGACATACCAGAACATAACAGTCGGCACAGTTCTTGCACTATCATGCCTACAGCAGAGAAGTCAAAAGTACAAATGCAAACTTGTGCCTTCTCAGCCAACCCTGCCAGAAACACTCCCCAAACCAGCCCTGCTTTTCTCAAGTTGGTTGAGAGCTATTTTAAACCCACCAAAACGTTCAGACTTGCTCCTCTGTAGGCATGTTCCTGAACGACTGTTCACAGTAGGAACGGGTGGCAACCAGGTTTAACTCTAGCTCCCACGGGCTTTAAAAATCCTTACTGTGGGATAATCCAACATCCCCAGATAGGCACACACCTGCTGCACGGGTAATGGGCATGGAAATTCCAGCAAAGGCTGGTTTGGAGCATGGTATACATTTGTTTCACTGGCAAGGCTGGGCACAGTATCTCTTTTTTCTCCCTTTGCTTTATTGTCTGTGTTATCAACGTTTGGCCTAGAGAACTGGCAAAGATAAATGCACTTCCCAGATTTCCTTTCCCAGATGGTGCAAGGCAGTCCCTGGGGATGTGTCTGTCAGTGGTCTCACCTGGAGCTGGGAGTGTAAAATAAAGCTGTTCACAGCTGGGGGGTGGTTGGCCAGGAGACCGAAGAAGAAGTATTTAAAATACTTCTGCCTCCAACACTAGGAACAGTCTCAGGTGATACAGGGTAATGAGGGAGAGAAAATCCCTTTGAATATCTGAGATGTCTTCTCCATTTTGGGCCACCCAGGGGTGCACATTGTTTCTGAGCAAAGCCTGGGAGCTACCATGACACCGACCCACTTGTCCAGGGCTCTGGTGCAGGAATGCAGGATGAGGGCTTGCACAGCTGGGATGGGTCAAAGAAGCTGTAGAAGAGGGACACTGAGAACATCCATGGGAAACTGCATGACTAGGATTACAGCTCTATTTATTTGTAAGTTTATTTTTTTCCCTAGCCATGTGTTAGGAAGCCCATCATGCCCACTTTCATTGATTTAGCCACTGTTTTTAGAAAACCCTGCCAATCTGTGGAGGCAGCTAAAGTGAACTCTGGGTGAAACTTTAGGGCTTGATATTTCTAAGGCAAATGAATCACCTTGAAGCAGCCTTTAAGATTCAGCAGTCTTTAGACATGTGTGGGGAAAAGCTGGTGAGCAAAAAACCTCTGGGATGCCTGTACTGTCAGCTTCCAGACTTGAGGAGAGAGTTTGTTCTGGAAGAACCATTCCTGTGAGGAGAAGATGCAGAGAGAAAAATCAATGGCCTTGGCTTCATCCCTGGAGTCTTTCAGTTCTTGGGAACTCCATGCCCCTTTGCAGGTGATAAAAAACAAGGGCCCTTTGTAAATGCTCTTCTGGAGGGAGAGTCCTCAGTTTCTATGACAAAACTGAAGTGACAGGACAAGGTTCTGTCTTTTCCCCTGGCACCAGATGTTCATACTACATCAGTGAAAGAGAGAGATGATCTTCAGGGTTTAAGTATAGTATTGATGGGATGAGAAAATTGCAAGGAGCAAGCCAGACAGCTCAGAGTTCTGACTGGGTCTCATCTCACGGAGTCCTTATCGACAGTAAAAAATTCCTTCTTGGTCTGTAGCATTATTGGACTGATTTGTCATGGAAATACATTAAGTTGAATGACTCTGGACATGGCCTGTGACTGACCCTGCATAACCTGGAAGGTAATGGATTTCCTTTGGTTTATCAGACATCATAGAGGAAATATGTAAATACAAATTCTTAAAACACTCGAGTACTTTTTGTAACTGTGTGCTGTAGCAGCTCACCTGGTATTAATGTGGGCATAGGACAACACTGCATTAAGACAGGCTGGTTCTTTTCAGTTATTTAATAGTTAAGTACTCAGATCCTGCTGCAGTGACTGCTTAACTTAATAGTTCATTGACTTTGGAGGGTCTGGGATAATGCTGATAATATCTTCTTACAGTTTCTATTCCCTGCGTTGTTGGAATGAAATGCTTTGTGTAGGTGTGGGAAGAAGGGCTGGGTGAAATTTTATACCCAAAGGTATAAGGCAGTTATGGAAGTGGGAATCATAGGAGTAGTTTTGCTGATTCTGTGAAGTCTATCTTGTCTATCAGGGCTTTAAATAAACATGTCCCTATTCTAGGAAAGGATGGAGAGGAGCTCTGCCAGGTCAGCATGTGGGGTGGTGACTCTGAGATCAGCAGACTGTCAAGTTGAAGACAAAGCAGGCAAAATAATTACATCTTGGCAAAAAAGTGTAATTAGGAAAGAAGGACCATGGCTTAGATGACTGAGCACCCCTCCCCCTGCCATGTATCCCAGCCCTTTTGGATGGTGCTCCTTGGAGATTTCCACAGAGCAGCCCCCACTTGAGTTACCCCTTTACAAGGAGACACTTGCAAGAGAAAGAAGTGAACAGCTTGTTCTGACTTAAACTCCCCGTGCTCAGGGAAGCACAGCCTGCAGCCCACAGCAGTGGTGATGGGCCAGTTAGCCCCTGGGATAACCCATCAAAACCAGTGCTCTGCTCTGAGGTGCTTTGCTGTTTCAGAAATGGTGGTGGTCAGTTACTTGTGCTGCCACCTTTACCAAGCTACATCACTGCCAAGAAACAAACTTCAAAGCCTTTGGCAAAAGCTTTTCAGCTGTGACCAAGAGCAACTGTGCATTTCCACTGACAGATCCCATGCTATTTTCTTGATGAAGTTGCCACTACTTTCTCTCTTGATTCAGCTAACTTTTTGTCTTATTTCTCTACTATTTTTACCACCCTTCTGTCCAAGAGACTGGTCTGTTCTTTCAGCCTCAGTCTTTTTGCCAAGTCATTGTTGCGTATGGGGAGAAAGGATTGTGTTTGCTGTGTTCCATCACTATTTCTTGTTAGTTTTGTTTCCAGTAGCTGACTGCATCCCTGTAAACCAGATCTTGTTGGTCAGTGTTCATCACCACTGCTTTCATTGTCAATTTTCCCTGGTTCTTTCTTGTCCCAGTGTGTCCTCCTGATACCTCTAGCTGCCAAATTTTTGCATTCACCTCTCTTGACTCTCTCACTCTGTCTCTCTCTGCTGATGTATCTAAACTATCTTCTGAATGTCCAGAGGAGCAGGGAAGACACTGGAGATTTCATCAAATAGTTGTGGTTTGCAGGCCCAGAAGGAGAGCTTTTTCTTACAGTGGACAGGGATATGGGACAAGACTGATTCCTGTGCTAGCTGTCACTAGACCTCTGATTTGCAGTGGATCCATCATTGCTGAGGAATGTCTTTATCTATAAAATGAGGGAAATTGTAAAACACTTTTCCTGCTAGTAGCAAGTCCTACAATATTTGGGAAGAGTGTTTTATCTCATGAAATGCTGGCAGCAGTGCTAATGGTCTTCTTGAGCTTAGAAAAGCATGGACTTTGAAAGACATAAAATATTGGCATCATGTAAAAGGCAGCTAGACTGCTGCAGCAGCTGAGCCTAGATCCTAGCACTAGATTCCTAAATTAATGAAATTGTACTAGTGAAATAATCTCAGAGAGTTGCTGAGAATCTCTGAAGATGTGCTTGAATGTTGCAATTAAAGCTGTTTACCTTTCATTTACTTGTTTAAGTTGTGTGAAACATGAAAGAGCGTGTCTCTTACCTTTAGCTATGGGATAATGTTTGAATGTTTAAAAATAAAGTAGCTTTTAAAAATCATGTTGAGGTAAACAAAAAAAATATTCCAGTAATCTGTTCCTGGTTTTTCTGTATGTCAAATTTGCTCTTGTTTTAAATTCAACTTGGCTCCCAAATTTTTGCATTTTTGGCTCTCTATTAAATATTTCCCTCTTCAATTCATCTTCCCATTGTGAAATGAGTTGGGAAGTCTGTGCTCCAAAGGAGTGTGCTGCACAGTGTTTCCGTCTTGTGCCATAATTGGATATTCGAGGTAGTGGTAGCTTTTCAGAGAAATGAGATTCGTTTTGGTAACCTAACGCTTGCTGCATGGGAATTTCCTAAAACCACTTTTTTATAAACATTGTCAGTGTTTGGTGAAGTTTATGTACCTTCCCTTTGTCGAGCTGCAGAGAGCATGGAGGGAAATTGGATGAGGCTCCTCTGCCTATGGCCATAACACTGGTTGAGTACCTTCCCATTTTCCCTTTAGTTTCCATTGTTCCATTTCATTTTCCAAATTTATTTTCCATGTTTGTAATCAAGTAACAATATTGACTGATTGAGGCATTGTTAATATAAATTTAAATGATCCTTAAAGGGTAAATTAATTGACTAGTATTCTTAGATCCTCTGATAAGCAGTGGAGTGGCAGGTTTCTCTAGAATGTCTGAAAGTCTTTTACCTTTAATTTCTTCACTGTTGGTGACTTAAAGCTATTTACCCCTTCTCTTTTAGGTGGAGTGGTTGGTGGTTATACACAAACGTTGCATCAAAGGGTCGGGAGGCCACAGTCCTCCAAGCCCATAATTGAGAAGTAAATTTTAGCTGGCAGCACTTCACCTCTGTCAGTGGAAAGATAGGGAAGTACCTACATTTCCCTCTGGTTTACAGGATGGCTTATTCATTCTTAGCCTTGGAGGAGAAAGTTCATAATAAACTACTTAATAGAGATTTTAGTACTCTGTGTGGCTTTTATCTTCCATATCTCCTGTAGTGGAAAAAAAGAAATTTTGAATTATATTTATCAACATCGTTACGTGACCTTTAATATAGCAAGAGAAACATACACCAGGAAATAAATAAAGGCTAAGTTTGATCAGCCTAAAATAAATGGATAGGAGTCCCTGGTATCAGTACAGTGTCTGCAAATAAAAAGTGTCAGACATCCAAAGAAACATTTCCTATGTCTGATCTAGATATATTAGTTTGGGTTTGTATATTTGTATGTGAGGCTCCACCTGAAACTGATAAACTTGCCGAAAGCTTTACACAGACAAGGCCTGTGCACATGCTGTGCCACCTCTTTCACCTCCTTAAGCCAATGCATCCTGCATGGGCTGAGGAACCAAACATCCATGGAGCTATTTCAGACTTACACGGATGCATTATGCAAATGCGATCAAGTTCCCTCTTGAAACCATTAGGATTCTTTCCATTGCCTTTGTAGGAAATGGGGCTACCCTGCAGAGCAGAATAGCTTCTGTTGACAGTTCCACCCTTCACTATTTCTGAGGTTCGTTAGTTTTCCCAAGGGAGTGGTATGCCTAAATGGAGATGGAAATTTGGAACTCTGCTGAATACCGCAGGTGCCATTTCCCAATTTAGAGCTCCTGGGTTTGACTCTATCTGTAAATCGTTGCACATGGATGTAAGTCTGCTTCCACTGTCCATTCTATAATAATCTCTGCCAAAGTAGGCTGACCTTTTGGACCTTCACCTAAAACTACCTATTTAACAAGGTTTTTTTTTTCCAAAGAACAGCATTTATCAGTAGTGAAGAACTGTCTGTAGAACTGAATTTACAGGTTTTGGGTAGTGTCTAGTGTGTTTTATTGCCTTTATGTTATAACTAAAAAATACTATTGTTGTGGTTTGTGCCATTTTAACTACTAAGGTTAGGAATAGGAATATTTTAAATTCAAAGTATGAAAATAAATGGCAACTTTTGGGCTTAACAGAAATACTCTTTATGGAAACTTCTCAATATCATATCAGAATCTGCCCTACAAGCAAGGTATTCTAACACAGTTTCATTCTTTCGGGAAAAAGAGTGATGTAAAGGTGAAAGCTGGTTTTTGGCTCAAGATTAAATTGAATGAAAGTCTTGGGAACTTACATGATTACATTCCAGAATGGAATCAGAAGCTCAGATGTAGGAAACATGGGCTCCTCCTGCAAGGGAAGTTGCAGTACAATGCAGACAAGCAATAGCATGCTGAGAAAAAGCTTGCAGAATTTTCTTGTATTTAAATATGTAATTAAGGGGATTCATTTAGCCTTGCCCCAGTGTGAATCCCTGTGAAGGGATTTTAAACTACTAATAGTGGACTTGTGTTTCCAAGCTCTTTTCTGCAGATTAAGGCAAGGCTGCAGAAGAGCCAAAGCAACACGAGGTTTCTTGGAATACTGACATTTCCTCTTCAATGACTTTTTGCAAGTCTTTCAGAATAGCTTCTTGTTTGTGTAAATGGTTTTGTACCAGGCACTTTTCTTCAAACTTTGCTTGTTGATTATCTCTAGTTACTAGGGAAACCAGCTAGGCTGCCATCAACCTAAGGTGTTCTAGATGAGCGCATGATAACTCATGTACAAAACAATATTTTCATCTTCTAATTCTGTCCCCTAGGACAAACTGCCAAATGCATGTACAGAACTTCATGAACTCTTTGAGACAAATGTTTTTAAACTTTCTCTGCTGAAGGAGGAGTAGTTCCTAAATATTACAGTTGGCAAATTGCTATTCTTCTGACAGCAAGATTAGGTGTGAATTTTCTGCAAGTACCTCATTGCAATCAGTTTTGAGAAGGTTTGTTTTTTTTTTTCTCTTTTCTAGATATGAAATTGGACATAATGTATCTATCAATTTTAAATTGAAGTGTTTAGAAAATTGTGGAAGTCTATGGTCACATTAAAAGGGAAAGTTGCTTTTGGCTGTGAGACATGTTAGGCTTGGCTTATACCTGAGATTTCTAGCAGCTGAGTATTTATTTTGAAGTAGGATGATGGCTTATATCAACATGACTCTTAGCTTGTATTCAGTTGTGTGACAGCATGCAGTACCGTTTAAAAGACTTGTGGTTTTATACATAAATAAAATGTGTTAAGTGTTCTCATGGTAGTGTAGTTTCATCCATGCTAAGGAAGTTTCACTGTTTTCCATGAGAGTGGTTGAGCTAGATGTATACCACATCAGGATGTTAGCAAGGCTTTTGTTTCAGGCTGTTAGATTTTCAGTTTTTGTTCAGGAGCAGCTATGTGACTCCATTACATTCAAACCTCTGGTGACTCTCTCATGTGATGAGAGAAGTGATTGATGAAACTGCCGGAAAATTGTTTGTCATGCCCTCGGGCTGACAGCCTGTGCTCTGGGCATTGGAGGGTTCCTCCTCTCACTTGTTGGTAGGAGCCATTTCCTTAAAAGCCCTGTTTGCTGTCAGGAGAAGGCCTGCTGGAACGCTTAAAGAAGTGGCTGAAACCCCCTTCTTACTGTGTTAGTTATATTTGAGAGATCATTGAGGTAAGAGAATGGTGGAAAGTATCAAACATAATGCCTGTCTTTTAAAAAGGGGGAGAGGGGAGTGGGAAGTACTGGAGCATTGTAGATCCATGAAGCTTCAGTTCCTGGAAAAATCTGAGAGAAATAATAGCACAGTGTGCAAGCAGCTGGGTCATAATACAGAGATGAGGAACAGCCGAAGTAGCTTTGCTGAGAACACATGGCATCCAAACAGTCACATTTCCTTCTGCAAATGCAGTAAAAGAAATTATAATGATAGTAAAGTTTTGTGTCTCATGGGTCAGCTTCTGACTCTGTCTCATACAACAGTCTTGGAAGTAAACAGTGTCTAGAGTGTGTTTTCCCAGCTGGAGTCAAGCAGGAGAGACAAAAATGATTGCCTATCACAGCAAAGCTGTAAAGGATTCACTATTGAAAAATGCACTGGAGGAGATTCTGTAGGTATGTTTTGGGGTTTTTTTGTTTTGTTTTTTTTTTCCTGAACTGCTTCTACTCAGTGCTTAGCAGAAGAGATATAGCTATCAAATGCTTAGATGGCCAAATCTGAACTGTAAGTCCATCAGTACTGGTGGTGAGACAGCAAACCTCTCCTTGAACCTGAGCTGTTTCCTCTGGCCTCTATCTGTAAGGCTACAAATAAAATCCAGACTGGTCGTAGTCAGTGATGAATATCTGTTGATCTTGTCCCAGGAGTGGAGTAATAATTTGAAGCTGAGGTTAGCCAGACCTGCTTTCTGATAAAAATGAAGGTGATCTGAGGGTTACAGAGCTTTTCAGTCACCCCATGCCTTCCATGCCTTCCCCACATCACCCCACCCCCCCAGGCTGTAGTGTTTCTGCTGACTCAGCAGACATCTCACATCATGAGAAAGGGCACATTAAACAAGCCACCCCAGCAGACACAGAAATAAAATTCAGGCACAAATTTNNNAAAAAAATTTTGGTTCAAAATTTGTCTTTTTTTTTTTTTTTTTTTTTTAAATTTAGTTTAGTTTTCTTTTATTCTGTAGCTGGGCTGGACAGCATGCCTCAGTTAAAGTGATATAAGCATCATTGCATGGGCTGTTGGAAGTAATTACCATTTACAGTCAGTGACAGTCACCCTTTATGACAGTTGGATGCTTAAAGCCATAAATTCAGTAGGGACGGGAGAAACAAGTCAAATGCCATGTATTTCTTCACACCTTGTATGACAGGCTAGAAATAGCTCTTTGACATGCTGACTTTGTCAGTTTCTTCAGCATTTGGAGAAAGTTTGGAAGAGCAAATATAGATGGGTAAATTAATCTTGTTCTAATTGCTTCCCCTCTAATTAGCATATTGGAAATAAGATGCTGAAAAAAACCATGAAACAACATGGATTTCTACAGCATTCTTAAAGGATGCTCTTGGAATTCAGAGGACCAGCTTACAGATCAGGAGGTAGTATAAAGCATAATATGTTAATATGAATAGTTTTGTGATACTTTTGGCTAAGCTTCCAAAGAAAATCAAGCTCTTTCCTTTCTCTTCTCTTCTTCTTCACTGTAACTTTCAGTGTTAGTAGCTTCCATTATTTTGAACCAAATAGGACCCTGATACTGTAGCAATTTCAGATAAAATATCAGGTATTTAGGCAGGTGGAGGACAAGACATCTCATGCATTACTGCCCATTCAGACAAAGAATGATAACACTGAAAGATTGATCTCTGCCATTTTAAATATTTATAAATACCCTGACTGCAAAATAAAAACTTTAACCAACAATTAAAGTAAATCTCAGCAAACTAAACAATAAATCTGTTGGAAACTATATTAATTTCCCCTGTTGATGGGGAGATGGCATGGGCTGAGGCTCTCCTTCCAGCATTTGCAGGGCTGGAACCTGAGAACCAGAACCTGGAACAGCTCTGGTTCAACTCAGCAACCATGACCAGGCTCCCAGCAAAAGAAGTTTTCTTGGCTCCAGAGGATTTGCAGAAAACCGGTGTCCAAAATGTGTTCATTACCTGGCTCTGCTCCTTTTCTGCCATATAGAAGGAAAAACAACAGAAGTGGCAGACTCTCTGCAAAGCTGATCTGTACATTCAGTTGTTTTTAACTGGACACCCATGTGTTACCATCACTGCTGAAGGCTTAAGCAGTAGTTGTATTTCTTAATGATTGAAATAATGTTATGGTTGTTTCTCTTGAATTTAGTGGTGAAAATTGAGTAGGTCAGGGGCAGCTCAGCTCCTGTGTTAAAAATTAAATGTAAGCACATTACTTTTTGTCTTATATGATGCCCAGTACAGCAGCTCCATAACCTGTGAGTAGGCTCCCAGTCTTGCTGTTAGCAGTGTCCCTAGAGACACTGTGTTAATAATATCTATATTTTAGTGATAAAGTTAGCATTGCAAAGATATTGGAGGGATTTTTACGTGGATCACTTGTTTTCCCAGTGTTTGTACTGACAGTTTGTTTTTTGTTGGTTTTTGGGGGGTTTTTTGTTGGTTTTTGTTTTGTTTTGTCCAGACTATAATAATTTGAGGGCAAGCTCCTGCAGGTAATTCAGAGGTGTTTCCCTCAGCCCTTAATGTCAAATGCTCTACAGTTGTGTTAAAATTGTTCCCATTTCTTCTTTGTATAAAAGGGGAAAGCTTAGTGTAGTCTAGCTTGGGGATGTCCAGCAGTTGCTAACAAAGCTGAAAACTTCAGCTCTACTTTCCCTGTGTCAAACCCTGGCAGAGGTCACATCTTGGAACACATATCTGTTAGGTGTTCTATGCTGAAGGTCTTTGTCCCAAAACCCATGAAGCTTTCCTGTTTGAGCTGAAAGATTTGGTTTGCCACGTTTTACCTCTGGAACAAGCATTGCTAGATGGGGGCAGGACACAGGGGGTGTTCAATGTCTCTTTTTCTTCCCTGTTGGCCAGCCCAAGGACATTTTACAATTTATTTTGCCATAATCAAAAGCTCCCTTCCCTTCTCCCAGGGAAAGGCTGGGGTGAACTATGCAAAGGAGAAAAAGAACCAGCAGTAGAATACCTTGCCTTTCTTTACTTCCATGCAGTTTTAGGTGGCTGGATGTGTTGCTATTATCTGGAATGAAATAAGCTTTCAACTTTGCCATCTGTAGTTGTTCAGACTGCATTTGCTGCAGCTGAAAGTTTCTTTTCCTCTGATGTTTGCTTGTGGGCTGAGACAACTTCTTAGCAGATAACAACTCACACTGAAAACCAATGGCAGTAAGGAAACTAATTGTTCATACTGAAGTCCAAAAAGCTGTGGACCATGATGTGTGGTGACGAAGGGAGAAAGTAGAGCATTGGTGAAATGTGAAGATGAACTTACTACAGGGTGGTGACTGAACCAGAGGTGAGTTTAAAACCTCTGCTTACATATGAAGAAGATGGTGACTGAGACAAAGAAAGCAATTTTTCTCCCAATTTCATCAAAATCTTGCTAAATTGCTTCCCTAGCTATTCAAATTAAGAATCTGGAGTAGGTGTCATTGGAACAAACCAGATACTGGGGGGGGCTGAAATTCGTAATTCTCTTGTACTCCTATATTTGGTGTCCTCACGTACCTGTTTGGTAATACAAACTGAGAGAATGAATATTGCAAAATTTAAGCTCTTTTTATGAAGTAAGGAAAAACAGATCCCACTTTCTGGGGACAAGCAGAAGAAGCGCTAGCAGTGTTTCTATTAATCTACAAAGAGATCTTTCCTTCATATTAACGTGGCAAAAATGAGTAATTCATACTGATGCTGTCATAATGATGCTGTCTTGGCACTCAGACTGTTTCATACTTCCAGTCAGTGGCAGAGCTGGAAATAGTCCATCATTTCTGGACTCAGTTGCATATTGCTGCTATTAGTGGCTGCTAGCTCCTCTTATTAAGATTTCTAAATGTTCTGTTAGTGGAGTCTCAATAAATCATCCTTGAGTTCCAGCCACACCAGTTAAGCTGGAGCTTCCACATGTTTACTTTAAAATGTTTTCCTGAATGTCTCTCTCTTCACCTTGTATCACTTTTTTATTTCAGGAGGATTCAGACTACTCAGAGAGTGCAATGTGACTCTGCTAGTGAAGCAAAAGATCTTTAATAGAGAATGAATCTGTTTCCCACTCTTGTCACCATGTCATTCACATCTTTCACGTGTGAACCAAGTTTTCATCTCTTAAACGTTTTGCTTTGGAAAATAATTTAGTTGACAAATGCTGCTTCTTCCAGGATGCTGAATTCCCACTTGCATTTAGGTCTTGGTTTTCTCTGGATAAGGAACCAGGAAATTCTTATAGGAAAGTTTTGAGCTTAATAGATAGAAATAAGAATTTAGATAGAAATAAGAATTGAGACTTCATGTTTGAATGATGATCATATGGGTTCAGCTCTATGTAAAATCCTTCTGAAGGAGAAACTTAGTCCCTTTAACAGGAGTTTGTTTTCAAGCTGGAATGTAAATGCCACCTGGTAGAAAGGTGTATTTCTGGAGTGATAACTCATTGCCAACATTGAATTTCTTTGGGTGGGATCAATGAGACTCCTGTCTCTAAGGCACAGATGTGCTTTGTGTTTGATGGCTCAGTTACTGAGAAATTAATTATTTCTCACTGTCTTGCATACGGAATTAAATAATGTGAAGCATGAAACAAAGTAGCTGGAAAAAACCTCATTGAGGAGCTGTATTCCTTCACCTATCAAGGCAATAAGAATTGGTATATAGCACCTTGCTAAATAGTACTGATTCTGACTTAATCTTATCCAAGGCATTTTGATGTGCAAAACAGAAATGGTTGAAGAATGCATGTTAGGCAAGCTGGAAAAAAAAACAACCTTCCCCTTTGAAATAGATCTTATCATAAGATTAAAGTAGGGCAAGTAATTTCTTCCACTTTCTTAATTTAATTCTTGACTTTTATGTCCTAATGGTCTGTCATTTTGTAAGGGTGAGGAATCCAATAACTGGAACCTCTGAGCTGCCCACATGGACAGACAGAGGCCCCTCTGTGAGATAGGCACTCCTATATGCATGGGTGCTTACACTTTCCTTTGAAACCCAGAGGAAATACCAGCTCCTTGATTCAAGGTCAATGAAAGCGTGATTAGTGTTGTTATCCTTAAGTGCACCCACCTTTTCCATTATTTTTTAGCTTTGATGGTAGCTTCAGCAAATTCTGCTTTTATAATGACTCTTTTGTTGTCTAAGCAAATGAAGGATATTTCTGGCTCTCATATGGAGAATTAGTAGCAGTCCCTGAGTTATAAAGTGTTCCACTATAATACACTGTTGTTGCACATCAAATTGTCCATGTATTTTACACTTGCTTTGTTTAAAATTGTAGAATTGGATTTGCAATGCAACACATCAGCTAAAGACCTTTCCTCGCCCTTTGAGGGTCATCATTTGTTATGCTTTTTTTAGGAATTCCTTGCTGTACTTTCAGAATGTTCTCCTGAACATTTCAAATGAGGACAGAACAATCTCCACCAGTCAGCTAAGCAGCGCTCTTTTTCCAAGGTCCCTTCTAATATCTTCCTGATAACAGCACTCTCTGCCTTTGTGAGGAAAAGGTCACAGTGGTGGAAACTGTGTGTTTGTTCTCTTGTTTCTGAGCTGTGCTATTCTTTCTTTCTTGTCATTGCTGCTGACAAGATGGTTGCCAAGCCACTTTGTCATCACTCCTGCATCTTGACAGAACACAGGAGCTGTCCCAGATAACAAGAGACTCCATCCTTCCAGCAAAACCTGAGTGACTTTATCCCGCCCTGGATTTAAACAGACCTGACATGCTCTGTCCCTGTTTACTAACTGGATGCTTCAACAGGACTCTGTCACAGAAATAGCTGTGTTTCTTTGCTAGAAAACAAATGTTTCATTTTGGAAAAAACAGAGCTCAATGCTGATGGCATAATCAGTAACGAATCTTGGTAAGGAGCCCATGCTGTTTATTGCTATCTATCTTAAGCCTCTGATATTGCATTGTGCTGTATGTTGAAAGACAACAAACTGAACAGAAACTGTCTGCTGGGGCTGGTACGCTGAATTCGGGCAATATAATTTTGCATGGCATTATGTGTATAGTTGCTCTAATTGCGGGAGGAGGAGGAAGAACAATGAGTGAATATAACAAACTACTGGCATCATTATCTTTTCCTACATCCCTGTGTTACAGCCAATTACATTAATGCAAATGGTAAGAGCCTCCTTTGATGCTCTTATCAGTCTGCCTGCAGTTCCTGTGCCCTGATGACTCCCAGCAGTCCATCGAGAGGCACACTCTGTGTGTCGCTTATCATTCGGTGAAGTCAGGATATCCTTCACAGCCTCCTTCCTTCATGCATATGCATTAGTAAAGTATATCTATTTTACTTCCATGTGCATTCTGGGATTTGCTGGTGTGGCGTTTGGTAACTTAATGCTCAGTGAAAAAGGCATTTCATAAACCTCGCTGTGTATCTCAATCAGGACGGCACATCTGAGATGCTGCTTCCATGCTAAGCAGCCATGCAGCATTACTGATGCTCTACCAGATGCTCCAGGTGATTTTATGCTTGCTTAGTCTCTCAGAGATGCTGCCTCCTTATGTACAGTTTCCAGTCTCAAAGTTATAAGGTGATTTTAGTGACACGCTTGATCTTAGAGATTCATTTCTCTCTGAAACTATGGCAAGATGTGATGTTTATCATCAGTCATAAGGCTTACACTTATTTGCTTCTGCTACTACTAACAAGGGAGCAGCTGTCTCTGAGGGAAGACAGACGGGCTGAAAAAGTCTGAAGAAAATCTAGGTTGGTTTTTTTACAGGGAAAATCTTTTAAAAATTGAAATAGCTGAGACTGCCTTTTTGGATCACATGTTAAGCATAACTCTTTTTCTCAAAAACTTGTCAAAATTCAACATCCAGTTGACTCAGGTTTCTAAAATTGTTTCAGAAGATTTTAGAGAGATTATCAAATAAGAAGATTTTCACTGGCAAAATGATGAGATAAATATAAATTGAAGCAGAGAGGAGAAAATAGTATTCAGTAATGCTTTTGCAGTGTTTTCTCTCTTGCTGTCTCTTCAAAGTAATGTAAAGATCCATAGCACTAGAGATGAGTGGAGAGAGCTGTCTTTAAAAGATGAAGACTCATCACATGCTAATTTATTGCCATCATTCATCAGAATTGCATGCTGCAGTCCTGATTTTTCAAGAGCCTGTGCTATTGCAATAACCACATCCGTAGGGAGGAGAGCTGGGTGAACCTAGATGTAGTTCCAGGCACTTCAGATGTTTAATGTTTCTTGGAATGATACCTTGCACTGAGCTCTCCCACATCCACGAAAGTGTTTTGGCCATGGGGCTGTGATGTCAGTTTTCCTTCTGCTCACATGGCATTTGCTTTCTGACTGCATTTAGGGAGTGCCTTCATCTAGATCAGCCAGATAGTGCAGGAAGGTGGGTACCATAATTGTAAATGTTCTTTAACTGAGTAGGGCATCTTTCATTTTTCCTGTCTGAATAAACTGTTAATTAAATCTGAGCAGGGACAGCATGACCTCCTTCTTGCTTGACACATATGCCAAAGAAATCTTCAGAGTGAACCTCACGTTCATTGCTCAGTCAGGGTCACATGTCCAGCCACATGAAGGCACCCAGTGCTCAGCTCTCATTCCAACACCTGTACCCTAGGGAGAAATGGGGACTTAGAGAAGTTCACATACAAACTAACAGTGGGATGTAGGTGACTCCTGTTATGGCATGTGAGACTGGAGCACCACTTTTCTAAAATACCTGGTTCTCCTTAAGTGACCGTGTCAGGAACCCAAACATCTGGTTCTGTAGTTGCCTGAGCTCTCTAACATTAGAGAAGACAGGTAAAGGAAACCCCTGCTACTCATTACTTACCTGACTTCACTACTTTATGGAGTCAGAGTCCTGAGGGACTTGGAAATCATGTGAAATAACCAAATACTTGGCATTAGGTGGGGAGGATCAGAAGGGGCAGAGGCTGACATGGCATTTCAGGAAGTTTGGGCTTCCAGGTATGAGTTTGCAGGTAACTCTGAACATTTCACAGCAGACTGGCAGTGTGCAGCCTGAATGTCAGTTCTCTCCCTCTGAATGTTTTAGCACCTTGGCTTGTTTGCATCCATGCCTGAGGGAAAACCTGCTCCATTGCAGAGCTGAGTCCTCTCTAGCAGTGGCGTGGGTGGTGCGAGCTAGTGAGTAAGTGACACCACAGAAAAATGACACCTTCCTGTGACATGACATGGAAACTCTGGCTTTGTATTTCTGAACGGGCAGCAGCAATGGACCTGTTGTTTGTCTCAAAATCACCTGGGGACAAAGAAGTTACTTTTGTTATGATAAGTGGGCTTTAGAATCAACAATTTATTGTCTTCTACATCCAGATATTTTAAGTAGACTGTTCTACTCCTGTCCTAGACTATCTTTATTCTGAGTTATCAAGTCTTGGTGGCTGCAATAAAGACATTGCCTTTGGCTTACATCTCTCTGTTACCAGTTGAGTTAGTGGATTGCTCTTAAAAACTTTTAAAACCTTAAACTTTAGTGTTTTGCTGAGCAAATAAATTAATTTTGTGCAGATCTTTGTTTTGTCTGACTAAATGAAAACCTACTGACTATAAAAGTTATAAAAGCTACAGAGTTCCTTGGTAAAATGCTAGAATAAATTAGGACTAGCCAAATGTCTGTGCATTATGATAATATGGCTGTCTCCAAAAAGGCTTGATCTTTAGAGACAGTTGTGTGAATATGTGAATTACTATTTCTACTGGAAAATAAGGCCCTGTGTTGGCAGTATTTGTGTGTCAGAATGGTGTCCTTTAACTTTCCAAGGGGGGTATTAAGACAAGGTCTTGGATCACAATTGATTTTGGGCAGGAAAAATACATCTTTCTACAAGTACAGCATAGTGTCTGATGATTAGGAATCTGAAATTTAAAAGAAGGAACAAGGAGAAGTGTTTTTTTCTGACCAATAACCAGAAGATGGTTTGTTCTGTGTCCATGAAGTCTTTAATAAAGAGATTGGAGTACTCCTGGAAATGTGCTGGCAGACTTGGCTGTAGGGAGGCGTTAGTGTTATGCAGTGGAAAATGCTACGCTTGTAACACAGTGGTACTGGGGTGAAGCTTGGAAGAAAGATGGGTGACGTGGCATTGCCCAGTAGCTGGCTGAGTGCAGGTTGTGATTTCCCTCCGAGCAGTGCCAAAGAGCAGCCTTTCTTTTCTTGTGCTGGGAACTCTGTGTCGAGGGCCAGTGCTGCAAGTTCCTCTCACAGAGGATTTTGCAACCCTATTAGAGAGCTGAAAGGCTGTTGTTCTTGGATAAGATTTCTTTTGTGGCAATGCAATTCCGTGCAAGCTGAAGGTTGTTTTATCTGTCTAGTGGCAGATCCCAGAGTCTGCTCTCTGGTGGTGTGAAGGGGCCACCAGCCAAGCTGCCTTGTTGGGCTCCAGGGAAACAAGCAGTAGACAGTGGTCTCTGTCCTCAGCAGATGAGCAGGAAAAGGCACTTGCTAAGCCAATTTGAGGAATTTGACTGGAATCAGACTGAGAGTCTTTTAAATACTTTGCATATTCTGCTGTTGATTCACCTAAGCAGGCTTTTCTTTTATGTAATGTGCAAGGTGCTTGAGTCTTTGGTGTTCAGCTTGGTTATCTGTCTGGTGGAGTTAGTGTCTTTCTGCATATGGGAAATTTAGATGGCTCCTTGTGGGTGCTGAAGAGCAGAAGTTATTCTGCAAAGCTGCCTCCCTAAAAGTAAGTTATATTTACTTGATGATTCAGAGCTTTACATGGCACAAAAAGCAAGTGACTTAGAATGGGCTTGGAAAATAATTCCTTTCTGCTGGATTGGAATGTGTCTGGCTAGCTTAGAATGTTCATCTTGACATTAAAAGAGGAGTCACTCTACAGAGAAGAGAGCGGATGCTTGGAGATGCAAAGGCGTTTTGAGCTTTTTCTAAAAAAAACCAGAAAACAGCCTTTAGTAGCTCTGAGATCTGTATATAGGCAAATGGCAATACTTGGCAAGCTTCAATACACAGATCGCTGTATATTTTCTTTTTACCCTCTCTTTATGTGTACTATGCATTGTTTATATATGGCAACCACGTCAGTGGGGAGCAAGCTCCCTGAATTGTGCCCAGGAGATGTGACAGTAAAAAGAGTCCAGACCATCCAGTTAGACATCATTAATTTGGCTCTTTAGCAACCTTAAAGTGTTGGAGTATCTCTAACAGTGTGCTCGAAAGCTACTGATATCTGCTTGCTCTCCTTCCTTCCCCATTGCACTGCCATAATGTGATGCATCATGAAAAACAGATCAGTGCAATTATTGCTGACACTCTTGCTTGAGACAGTGAAGGACATATACTTTCTGCTGCTTGAGGTTTCTCTGTCATCTTATGCTCTGAAACAGAACTGGCACTAAACTGAGTGTTCATTTCATAATTTGTTAGGCTTTGCCTTGTTTCCATAGGAAACGAGCACACAAGATGAAGCTCCTTCTGCATATATTTTCTTTCCTTCTTCTTTTCCCCTCCCTTTTTTAACCCATGGGCCAATCACAGCCAGATTTTAAAGGCTGGTGGAAGTCTCAAGGATAACTGTGTTACTACAGATGAACTTCTTGCTATGAGCACTGACTGATCTGCCCAGGGCACAGCCTCGCAGCACGGTTCCAGCCGCGGGAAGGGCTTTACTGGAAGCTTGTGCTGTGAGATAGCCCTGAGCCTGGAGTTGCAGATTCTCAGGAAACCACCTCCTTGATTCCAGGACTCAAGGAGCTATATTTTCCATACCAACTGGCAGCAATACCTGTGTGTGTAGCTTGACTGACATTAGGATTGTGTTTATGTGCAGTACTGTGTACCATGAGGACCTCCTGTTGGAGACTAGACTGGAAGCCAGTTAACCCCAAGGCTGGGATCTCAGAAGGGCCTCCTGGGTATCTGTGTGATGTCTCTTTCTCATTCAAACAAATAAGTCCTCCTTCAGTTACTTTTACTGTTTAAAATCTCTAATTTTTGTTATGACATTTTTATTCTTTGCAAAATAGAAATACTGATGAACAGTTTTTCAAAGCAGAAGCAATCCTTATACTCCTGGGCTTTAGAGTCTCATCTCCATGATGCATAGCCTCCAAGTGTTTTGGTTTTTTTTTTTGGTCCCATTTCTGCTCTTCCCCTCTCTTGATATTTCAAATAATTCCTGTGATCTTGAGGTTTTCAACCAAGATTTTCTCCCGATTTTTTTCTTTAGTCTAATTATTTCAAGTACTTTGAGAGCTGTTTTTGCTGTACTCTGCTTCAGGCCTAAAGTGCTATGTAGAACTAAGACTTTGTGATGAAAAAGCTGATTTCAGGGGCAATGACTGGAGGGATTTCCATTTTAATAGTGTTGATAGTGCGCTGGGATGCTGGGGTGAGCAGCTCTAAGCTAATGTTTAGTGTCTATCAAATACAGTTGTGTCTTAAATTTAAAATGCTGTTCATATTTACTAAGACCCCAGTTTATTTCTTTAGCCTTCCTCCCTTGTGTTTGTTTCACACTCATTTCTGTGACATCTGAAAATCATACAGACCTAAGCCCATCCTAGTGCATCAGCACCTGAATCCTCCCTTCTGGACCAGTAAGGAAAAAGCTGCATCTTCTTTCAGCTCATGAAATCCCAGTTCTTTTTCAATAATAGGAACTTGAATTATGACAGATGAAATTGGGATATCAGGATTGTCTTAAATTTGAGACTTGCAAAAGCCTGGTCTGCATTAGGATTACTCAGCAGGGAGATTCTTCATAGCCTGTTGGACTGTTGCTACAAAACATCCTTAATTTTTACCTTCCTCATCAGAAGAAGAAAGCTGAAGGAAAGCACTCAAATATCAATAACGGTTGGTTAAGGACTTTGCTTATAGTGATTTACCTCCCTCCCTCCCCTCAGCTGATCATTGTATTGAAGACAGGTAAAGTTTCTCGATCTTGCATTACTTTAAATGAGGTGAGATATCATTCTGCTCCTGGGCTCAAGGTAAATGAAATTCCCTGAACCTCATGTTTTTAAAAGCTATACCCACAGAGCAGTGAATGGGAGACCAGATTTTGAATAACCAAAACAGCTTTTCCTCTTCCTGCTTGGACACCACCAGCCTTGCACAGTCATATCCACTGCTTCCCCTGTTTTGTAAGGCTGTGCTGATCTCTGCTGATGGAGAATCACAGTGTTTTGGACGAGGCATGTGGTCATGTTCTTCTCTCAGTGATAACAGGAGAACAGATGGGTTTCTTCCTTTGGGCTTCTCTGGCAAGCTCCCTTGCAAAGCTCAGTCTCACTTTAGCTCTGTCCCCCAGTTATATTCTTGTGTGTGCTCCACTGTAGCTCAGCAGAGATGTCTTGAAATCAGAATGACAGATCTGGTGTTTCTGCCCAGGCACAGGGAACTCTGCTTGCATGTGCTCAACATGCTGTGGAAGTTTCTCAGCTTTGTGTCACTGTACAAACATGAGCCATTTCTGTCCCAGAAAAGAAAAAAAAAATTCCTGAGATGTTTTTTTCTCTGTCTTCCATTGGCAAGAAGCTGTGACTTGGGGAGGTTCTGTGATTCCTGTGGTTTTGTGACAGAACAGCAGCAGAAGAAAAGCTAAATCTCCTGGCTTGAAGTTTCTCTCTTTGCTTAGTGGTGAGAGCTGCTATATGTTGTCAAATTGCACGTCCTCACTTGAAGTTTCATCTTGGTGGTGCCTGGAGAGCAGCCCTACATAAGGACCTATGTGCACTTCAGTCTTTGTCACACCTTTTTGGCTGCCTGTCCTCTTTTTCATAACTACTGTCTGCTCTTACTTCACTTGAAGGCATTTTTTTCTCTGGCTCTGCATCATTCTTCAGCTGTTCCAAGCATACGGCATACAGAGCAAGGTGCACAGTCAAATGTTGTGTAGTGTATTTGAGCGTGAGAAATTATCAAATGCAATGTTCTTGGGCTGAAAGAGCTGGATGTTTCTTCTCTACATCTTTTTAATGACCACGTCTCTCGAAGTTTTAATGGGGAATTGCTTCCCTATAACAATTGCACTGAAGTTTAAGAGGCATAAGGTCATGGTTTACTTAAAATGTCAGCATCTAAAATACACTGACATTCTGCTTGAGTTTTTGATGAGTATCACTCTGTGTTTCAGCTTTTAGCAATCTTTTATTTTTATTTCAGTGTCACTATGGATGGCTTTCAGCCAGCTTTCACAATTTTGAAGGAATTATTAAGGAGAACATCCTGAAGATAATAGCATTTATGAGATAAATTAGTAATGATGTGGTATAAAGCTTTTATTGCAGAAAATTTAAGAGTAGTGCATTATTTGCTAGCAGCAAAACCACTTCAGTGTAGCGTATTCTGAATGACTGCTAATAAAAGGAATCTGCACCCCACTATGACATGTTTGGGCTTTAGAAGTGAGCTAAAGTCGTTAAATCTGGGCTTTGTGTTCATGTAAAATTGGCATTTGCAACTTTGTATCCTGATGTAAATTTTAGACCTTGCTCTGACCGCAGGATGTTAATGGTGTAGAGCTTGCAGTCCTCACCTTCAGAAACATGAGAGCTGTCCATTTGACCTCCACCAGGTGATGTGGTCATGCTCTGTAAAATAATGTAGAAAACAGAGAGGAAAACGGCTTTTATTTAATAAAATGGGGATGTTCTAGAAACCTTCATGACTTTGTATTGATAAAATCAAGCTGAGCATGTATGGGTACCAGTGCAGGGAAAGAGAACCCTGTGTTGCCCTGGGGATGGCAGTGGAGGAGCCTTGAGGACTCCATGTGAGAGGAGCTGTGCCTTCAGTTCCAGCGGCTCAGCTCACTCCCTGCACGTGCCAGTATCCAGCGTTGCTCAGAGCCATCCCTTCCCCAGCGAGGGAGTGTGCCTGTGGTTGGGAACTCTCTGTGTACCTGTACAAAAGAAGATGTAGTGAATTGCTGCAAACTCCCAGCTGGGAAAGCCCTGCAAAGAGTAATAAATCATCTATCACAGTGGTGTTCAGACTTACAGCTTTAACTCCTAAATGACACATTGTGTGAGTCCCAACTATTTTTTGCTTTAAGCTCGGATATGTACTGATGAATTAGAGAATCTTCATATGAAATACTCAGTTTAGATTAAAGTGGGTCCTAAATGATAGTTAATTACCACTGTCCTCTCTAAGCCATCACAATAAGGGACTACCTGTGTGGTAAAAATGTACCTCCTGTTTCTAGCTTTGAATATCTTGTTTCTAAAATTCTGATGGTTGGGATGCTTCAGTGGAAAACATTCCGATTGTGTTCTGCCTTTGGCTGCATGACTCAAAGCTCTGTGGCATCAGTGCTCTTTTCTGCACATGAATAATTGTCTCTCCATCTTGCTTTCACTGAGCTGCTCAAACGAGCTCCTTATGATCACTTCTCAAGATCAGATCATTCTAGTAATTATTCCTTGAAACCTTTCCAGGTTTTATCTTTTGTTCTGCAGGCTGGGCTTTAGAGTAGGAGGGGGCTTTTAGTAAAAGGCATGCCAGGACAGTCCTTCTACAGTGCCAAGGCAACCAGGGGCCACTAGGCCAGACACAGGACCTAGACTCCCCAAAATTGTAGTTTATTGCATTGATGAACACAGGGCTGAGATCCTCAGCGCAGAGAGGGGAATACTGAATTCGCAGAAAGGTTCCTATGAATTTTTGTGGTGGTTTGGTTTGGGGTTTTTTTGCTTGTTTGGTGGTGGATTTGTTTGTTTGTTTGGATTTTTGTTTGGTTTGGGTTTAATTTGGTTTGGTTTTTTTAGTCCTTTTTTTCTTTTTAAAATAAGTTTTATTGCCTCTTCTACATCCCACTTGTGGAATATGCCTTATCAGTTCAGCATACAAAGTGGTGTAATGTTGTTGCTTTAGCTGACTGCAGGTTTCCAGACCGTACATGTTTCTCATAATGATAACAAGTTGATTTATTGAACTGTTGCAGCTTGGAGAAGATGCTTGATTTCGAAGCAGCATTATCTCCACACCCTTTTCATGCAAAGTTCTGATTCACACATTCAAACTTTGCTTGAGACAGGTCTCTTAAAAGGCATGGTGCTGATCGTAGTGGTTTTGTGGAACTGTTTTATATTAAGTCTGTGTGTAATCGTGAGCTCTGTTTGAGAAGTAGAAAAAAATGTTTATGAAAAAAAATACTTTTCCATAGCTCTGTAGGTTTACTGAGGAATAAGAACCAGTTTGATGTTCATTTCTAGCATCTTGTCACAAATACGCAGCTTGAAAAACCTCGTGTTAGGGTTTGGAAGTTTTTTCTATTTCTCCCTTCCTCCCTTCCCCTCTCTCTGCTGGCAGGTGGTCATTTGCCCTATGGTCTTTATCAAGTATGGAAATGTGTGGGTGATTTCATTTCCAAATGGATTCAGAAGAGAGCTTCCACCCACTCAGAAATGACAGTGACATGGTTTTATTAGCCTTCAATTTTCACAAACTTGCAACTCCTAGTGGCTTAGAGAATTGCTCTTTGAAACAGAAAGGCATTAGAATGTTTGACTAACTGATTCAAGCAATTGAAGGTGTTTTTGTGCTTCACCTCCCCTTCTCTGCCCTCTCCCTAAATAAAGGAGCAACTTATTCCACAACTGTATTCTAGGCTTTTAAAAATCTCTGTGGGGTAATAAGAGCCAGTGCTGCCTTTTATGTGTGAAAATAACACAGCAAACAATTGATTCTAAATTAAAGTTTGGGAAAATGAGTCAAATCCCTGTAGAAAAATAACACGCAGCTGAGAATGCTTTTTTTGTAACAAGGTAATGTCAGATTTCAGAGTTCTGAGTCAACGAAATTGTATTGAGTCAACAAAATGTGCCAGACAAATGTGTAGTTTTATTGCTTTTTTTGCCCTGATAAGATTTGAGATGCATTTCTTAAATATGAGCTTCTTCCCTCTTGCCTTTCATTCCAAGTGACCTGCCAGGCCTGCTAATTGAAATTAGTTTCCTAAAGTGCTAATATAATTTGTAAAGATGGCAATGTTCAGAAAGAGGCAGATTCTTTGGCAACTCTTTCAACTCTGCTTCTTACTTAGACAGCTAAGAGAATGGTGTTTCGTGTCAAGACGAGGTTGAACAGATGGTAAATGGCAGTGCATTTTTAACAGTTCTGCAAATGAAGATCTAATACTGGTTTTACGGGTGAGGGGAGACAGAGACATGGACAAATGAAGCCCTGCAGCAACTCAAGGTTACGTTTGAGATTCCAGATTGATCGTGCCTGTCAACTGCTTTACTGACCGTATGTTTCAATACTTTTCCCCAAAGAAAATCTTTCTCTCAATGGGGTAATCTTTTTCCTTCTGTCCATAGCAGCTTACTGTCTCCAGTTAAAAGAGTTGCTTAGAAATAAATTCATTACAACAGATAGCTTTCTGTGTTCTGTGGTGGCAAAACACTGGGGAAAGCTCCTGGGCAGTTGTGGAGGTAAGTGTACCCCCAGACCATGGGGAGCCACACAGCAGGGAGAGGCTAAGACTTTTCCAGTCCTATGGAATTTCACTCGATCTCCAGGCTTCCTCTGTTTCACATTTCTGTATTCAGAAACTGCCACAATGAAAAATACGCTCCACAGAGAAGAAGAAAAATTAACTTTCTGGCAGTGAAATAGCATGCCTTTTGCTGCAGAATCTCACTGCTCTGAATTTAGAGATAGAAATAAATGTCTTCATAATTGGCAAATAAAAGTCTGAACCCCTTCTTGCAGTATTTTTTAGGTGTCAAAATACTCCTTTTATGGTCACGCCTGTATTCATCTTCCAACAAAACACGAAAACCTCTCCAGATGTAAACACAGCCCTCTCAGCTTTGAGGAGGGTTGATCAGCTCTCAGCATCTGCTGAGTGCCCCACTTGCCGCTGTTCCCTTGCAAGGCAGGGAGAGAGAAGACAAGTCACACAAGCCACAGGGGAGACGTGACTGCTCCCTTGGCGCCAAGGTTGGTATGTAAGGGTGTGAGGAGATGAGACAGCATCCACAGGTCAGCCAGTAGGAATGGAGAATTCAGCTAAAATCCTTCCCAGGAGGGAGCTACTGGCCAGTGCTGGTAGGTCACTGCACTGTCCCTGGGCTACATTACCTGCCTGCTTAGAGCTCTTGGGACTGGTGAAGAGGGAAGGGAGAAGTAGGTACAGCTCTGCTGTCATCTGCTCCCTCAGACTCTCCTGAGGTCCCAGCATAGGTAGTCTGCCATTCCCTGCCTTCAGCCAGCACCCTGGCAGGTGCAGAGGGGAGATGTCATGATGGACAGGCTGCATTCCTACCTGCTGCTGCTCCAGGGGTTCACCTCTTCCAGGGCAGATAGAATCTGGTGCTTCTTTGCTCTCTTTTGCATTACTTGAGTCTTCCAGCTGGTGTGAGAAGTTACAAAATCCACATGGTCAAAGCTGATGAGGAATCATTGCACTTCTTAATGAGCAGAGCCAGCCCCATTTGGGTGAACTTTTTCTTGACCTAGGACCAGGGACACCTAGCAAGGCAGAGACTGGGTAGCCAAAGGAAAGCACCAAGACAAGAAACACCTTTCCTTTTATAAAGCTTTTCTAAAGCAGTTGCTTCCAGGCTTCCAGGCTGGCTGTGTTCACCTCAGAGCACGGCAAAGGATGCACAATGCTGCATCTTGTTTCATACCTCGGTATTTTATGATATTGTACAAATCAATGCCAGTCCTTTCACCCTGACTGCACACAAAATAAAACAAATCATGGTGGTGTGCAGGTAGTTGCTGGTGTATTTCTTTCCCATCCATGATGCTGTTTCCTCAGACAAAGAAGTGACACTGACAAAGGGGCTGATGACTTGAAGTACATACAGTATAGGAGAAAGCTGGTGCAGGAGTGGACCTTGGCATGAGGCTTACACAGGTGCCAAGGACACTACAGTGCTCTTGTGCCAATTTATTGTAGTATTTGCTTTACCGAAGTTCAGGCCACTGAAATGAGAACAAACTGTATAAAAGGAATAGGCTGTGTCCTGATGAAGAATAAAACTCCTCTTTCACCTCAGTTTTCGTTGAATGAATTGTTTCATTACTTGCAGTTGCTAACCAGCAATGTTCTTCCAAATCACAATGGGAAGGGCAGCAATACAGGTAAAATTATTAGCCATGTTTGTGCAATGTGTCACTGATGCTTTGTGACTTTATTTTGTGTGCATTTCTCTCAGGTGATGGTAGAACTTCAGTTATACAAATAACTGATATCCTAAAGCTATAAAACGTGTGTTGCTGGTAATTCTGCTTATCAGCACAGGACAGTTATGCTTTAATTTATTTCTTTAACTCAAGTTGTTTGGCAGCAATGCTGAAAGATACTGTATGCACTTGCCAAGGTCTCTTAAATTATGAGTACCATAAAACAAATCTTTTCAGTTATTGAGAGAAATAATTGGAAAATTAAAAGGTCAAAATTATGGTATGAAAAACCATAAACAATTTTTTTATCTCTTTCATGTGATCGGTCATCCTGATATTTGCTTGTAAGCCACAAAACAGGGCTGATCCTGTTTGGGGAATAATTCACTGTAGTCATTTTGAGAGAAGCTGGTGTATCTCAGGCTTTTCATATGTTAAAGCTTTAAAGAAATCCAGTGGTGATTATGCTACTGGGAACATATGCTTCACTGTTATTCTGAATACAGAAAAGGGAGAATGATGGGTAGGAAGAAAAACACTCTCTGTTATCAAGGGATACGGAACTATGTCTGTTTCTATACTTTTTGTCATAACATGTATAGATTAGTTAAAATCTTCTCTAAATTTTCTGCAGCATGGCAAGAAAAAGAATAGCTTATAAAGAAAGACTCCTCTAAGGTACAGTTAGCTCCTATTGTTTCTTTTCAAAAGCTTAGGAATACAGTTCCTGCACAAATGCCTGGATGGTGTTGCATTGATTGTGATCAAAGGCTGTGAAATGGAATTTCTGGCAAAGAGTGGAGGAGTTATTTCCACAGGAGATTGGAGAGAGAAGTATTGTAGACTTCCCTGTGATGTTCAGCAGCATATTCTGCTGGAAGTTTTACTTCCAGAAGTAAGGCTGTAAGACCAAACCTGTAAATACAGGGAGACAGGCAGACAGGGAGTGTACCTGAGTGTTCCTCTTAAAAATTTTGTTGAAGTTCATGAAGTTGAGTAGATTTGCTTGAAAGTGACTTAAGATTTAGTTACTATCATATAGACCATCAATAGTGTAAAAATGACAGCAGTTCTGGATGCTGAGACAATGCTGAGGATGATATATCCATTTTGGGGGGTTGCTAAACTATAGTTGTGAACCTTTGGGAGTGTGTGTGCATGCAGCTGTACAGTGCTACAGTCAGAATATGTGATGTGATTGCAGATTGCAATCTGCAGTGATCTCTCCATGTTTTGTATGTTATTTGTCCATTGGTTTTCCTGTGTTCATCAGGTATAGAATTGCTGAATATTTTTTCTAGAGAGGTAAACCAAAACACACAACTTCTCATAATTTTTTCAAAAAATGAACTGTCTTCCATGCACGATCAATCTTAGCTGGTAACTTCTTTTAGGTACCAAATCACCTGGTAGGATGGAAGAGACTGAATTGATAATAGTAGAAGGGAGTAATTTTTTATTGAAGATGTTCTTTTAGCTGGCAAGCAGAGAGCTGCATCAATTGACAGTAGTTCAGTGAACCTGGAGATATTTGGTTTCCTATTAATCTCTGTGTTTAGCTGAAAGCTGAAGATGCTGATGAATCTGAAAGGACTAAATAAGTCCTGGGAGCTTTCTTAGATCACTTAGTCACTATGTGTGTACACATGCCAGTGTGTAATGTTGTACTGGGCTATTTTTAACAAAATTAGTCAGGGACCCTGTTATCAGAGAGGTGAGTACTATCAATGATTAAGCTTTGGTAGGTGAAAATACAAAGGAATATACTATTCCATGAGACCGTTTGTACTTAATGGGTTTATGTTGCTGTGATAGAGATAAGTGTCTCGTATCTGATTGATACAGATAGAAATACATATTCCATTTAAATATGTAAGATTCAGAAGATGCTTTTTCTCCTAGTATTTCTTTCAATGTAAAATTCATGTGAAATAGAGGAATCTCACAGTAAGGTACTGATACAGAGAAAGTCTTATCTCTCTCTCACTTGGCAGCAAGCCTTTTTTAGTCCCTATTTTTTGTTGGGTTTTTTTGTTTGGTTGGTTGGTTTTGGTTTGGGTTTTGAGATTTGTTTTGCCAGTGTTTCACTGGGTCTGTGTCTGTCATTTTCTACCTGGGTAAGTGTCTCAAAAGCTCTTCCTAACATCGTGTTTACAAAGGCTCCCTCGGAGGCACAAGAATGTTGGCAGCAGGAAAACAAGCCAGAAACATGTCTGTTTCTGGAAACACGCAAAACCTGAGAGTCTGCCAGCGCACAAGCCCGCTGGATTTATTGCTTAAGAAAGGAGAATCTTGAACAGAAACAAGCATCCGAGGAAGGGACTGGCACATTGTTCCAAGGGAAGACATAAACTCTCTTGAGTATAAATACAGTAGATTTATGTTCTTAACTGCAATACTGGACTGGGTGATTAAACTCTGTCCTCTTTTGCAAAGCTATCCTTTGAAGACTTTGAATGGAACAAAACTGTGTCCCTATAAACTTCTTTCCTTGCTGCCATTTTTTTTCATTAGAAGCCTGTCTTGTTTTCACCACCAAAGAAGTTAAAGTAGGGTTTTTGTTCTTGTTTACTTCCTTGTGTATTATCTGTGGCTGTAGTTTTGGGAGTGAAGCTGCACTAACTGAGCATGTGTGGGTGAGGCAGAGCATCGAATGATCCAATACAGAGCTGTCATTCTTATAAATAGTCCTGAGTGCCCAAGCTTGATGGCTTTATAGCTTATGAGGTGTGTCTGTGTAGAACAGTGTGGGTTACCCAAGCTTTTATCAGATTGCATTTCTACCTCAATGCCAAAACTCCTTTCTGAAAGGAGCTTTCCTAGTTTTTGCCAGGAAGAGGTGTGAAGTTGTTGTTAACATTTTTATCAATGCAGAGAGCATGAAATGCTGATGGAGGTGGAACACAGCAGGACTGAACATGGTTCTACAGCTCTGGAGAAATCTGTGATGGTCGTTCTGCCACAGCCTCCCTCTGCCATTTTGGACAATTTGCATGAAAATCTTTACCTTTTCTGCTTATTTAGATAGTGACTTCCACAGGCCATGAATATGTCATTATGATGATATATTAGAAGGGAAAAGTTCCTAATGTTGTGTCTGTGGAAAAATCTTTCAGAAACATTCATTTTTGACCCCATTCTGCTCCCACCAGAAGTCAATAGGAGCTTTGCCTCTTACCTAAAGAAGAATTAGGCTCGAGGAGGAGTGAATTTTAAGGCAAGATAGAAAGAGTCCTGATGGTTCACCTTGTGCGTGGAAGACAGCTCTGTGGGGATATACTGATGTGCTGGCATCCTTTTTATCCCCCATTAATTTATCTGTTTTTTACCCCACCCATCTAACTAAAACTCAGAGAAATATTTACTAGGTTACAAAAAAATGTGGTTTTGAAGAAGTAATGCTGATTACACAGTTCCCTAAATAGTACTTGCATTAAGAATACAACTTCTATTAAAGCTAACTCTCCTGTCAGTTTTAAATGTTTTTCTACCAGTGACAAACAACGGACTGCTTAAATTTATTCAGTTAGTTGCAATATCTATTTATAACCTTTATTGATCTTTTGTGTTGCAAACTTATTATTTTATTTACAGCAGGTGGGAGTACAAATGTGGTGTGTAGCAGCATGTGCCTTGTGTGTGGTGGGTGTGCTACAGGAGCAAACAGAAAATCCTTGGTATTTTTGAATGTGTGTGTATTTAAACATGGCAGAGATTAACAGGAAAAAGTATCTGTTTCTTTGAAAACTGCAATTTCTTCACACCATTTAATACAAAAATGAGGTGGAACAGGATACTTTTTCAGGGTGTGTGTGATAATCTAGTTTCTGATAGGCTTTTGACAGCATTGCACAATTATCAGTTACAGCTATGCAAAGCTTTTTCCAGTTGGCAGCCGTGGTTGTAATTTATAACAATGACGACTTCTTAATGTTTGTGACTTGCACTGGACCAACCCCTCTGGCAAGTGCAGTTTAACTCTATTTATGCTGCATGAGCAGCTCAGGCAGGAGCAAGGAGGCCCATCTCCAGGTGTCTGCTCCTTGACCTGGAACAACGAGCCCTGCAGCTTCAGTTTCCACACCCACTCGGGTCTTGGCCAGCCATGCTAATAAGAATGCCAGTTATTTTTATGGACAAATTGCCAGGGAGAAGTATGTCAGCAGAACAATGTCAGAGATGAGCTGTCTGCGCCGTGCTGCAGCCATCTGCACAGAGGAGTTGTCCTGGGCAGTTCTGCCACACGAGGCAGCCCTAAACCACTCGCTGGGATTCAATATCCTTCTTCCATGTTGTGGGATCATTTTCTTTCAGAGGAAAATGTAGGATAAACACACTTGAAGGAAAGTGCAAGACATTGTTTATTGTAAGAGTGTTGCCAGCAGTAATACAAGCCTATCCATTTCTCTTGACAAAATGCAGTCTCTCATGATCTTAGTGGGTTTAAAGAACATATTGTGCTACACAAGGTATTAAAGGTTTCCATGGAAATATTAAAATGCAAAATACATTTGCTACTTTTTAGAAAGTTTTCTTGATGACCTTTGCCTATGAAACTTTTTGATTGGAAACATGGGAGGAAAAAGTTAAAAAGTAGGATTATTGGAGCTTCTGTAGCTCTCTGGGTTGTTAATTTGCAAGGGTGTGTTGCAAATAACTGTTAGCTATATTCGACGAGACTCTCATTTAATAGAACTCTGCTCATGTCTGTGGAGTTCAGCCAGACTCCTGCTTTTTATATTTTTTAATCTGTGCTAAAAGCATCCTTTTCTGTGGATTGCACTGGGACTGACAGTATCCTGCTGTGCTATTTCATCTGCTACTTGAATGAGATCTTGATCCACACAACAGTGTTTGTTATGTGCTATAAGGGTCCTCAGCTCCTTGACTCAGCCACTGTTACATGAGCTGGTCACCCAGTGCTAAGATCACAGAAGGCTTTGGGGTAGACTCAGAAGATTCAAATCTTGCCATGACACAAAAGGTACCCAGCTCGTTTGGTAGGCTTGACTTGGAGTAAAGCTTTTAGACTGCCCTGATGAGCAGTGCACCACGAAGTGAGGCAGGTCTCTGAAGAATTCATCCCTTGCTTCCCCACTTTCCTTTGCCTTTACTTTCCTGTAGCTGGTAAACAAATCTCTGTAACTTAATTTTTCTGCAGCGTTAGGATGATATGGGGTGGTGACTGCAGGTGGGAAACAGAGCCAGCTCCTAGGACCAGCATCCAAAGTGAGCGAGCTGTCTGCCATAGGAGTCTTCAAGTGATACAGTGATTTGAAATGAAAACAAATTTAGTAAGTTTAAACTTGTGTTAGTACTGAAGCACCCTGGCATTGCTTTGATCCCTCTTGCCCATTAACCTTTCTTCTGTTAGTCATGTAGCCATAGATATTAAACTATAACTTACTTCAGTTAGACGTGGTTATTATTTTACAATCCTGGAGTGTAGAGTAAGATCCTGACCTGGCTAGTGGCTTCTGTGCAAAACACTGATTCACATTTCACTTGTGAGTAGTATTAAGGATCCTCAAAAATTAGGCCATATAGCATCTGGCTAAATGTCTTATTTCTATATGGTCTCGCATATTATAAGACTTGCCTCTTACTCAGTCTATCTTGTGTCATGATGCTTTATCATCTAATTTTTGCAGAAGTGTGTCTAATCAAAAGTTTGCGTGGGCTGTGTGATGGGCAGGTCTCTGCTGCAGGCAGGAGGGTCAGGGATTGCGCAGCAGCAGCCCACGATAACACACCCGCCGTGAAACTGACCAGCTCTTTACATCAGCAGTGCCACAACTCCACCTCACCAAGATAGTGTGGGAACAAACAGTCCACTGCCCTGGAAAGAGCTGGAGGGATGGGGAATGATTACTGATGGCTTTAATCTGCGGGGAAGCCAAAGTGGACGCGGTGACAAAGCAGTTAATTTTGCCTGGGAAGCGACCGAAATAATAAACCCGGCAGGAGCGGCTCGGCCTTGCTGTACAGATGTTTCATGCACCATGTGATAAAGAGGCTGCTGGACTGCTCAAGGCAGGGGCAACACTTTGTCAGATGAAATGAAGACTAGGTCTGCTTCAAACTGATGATCTATCGGAAGGTTCTTTAGCACAGACTCCTTTCTGAGACATGTTTAACTTCACAAGACAGAGCTAGCAGGAAATACATTAACAGGCAGGAAAAAATGCTCCTCAGGCCAACTCTTTACTATTTTTACCCAGTGATGAGTTCCAGAAAATGCTTAGGAAAAATGAACTTTGTCAAACTTAAGGAGCCCAGAGTGGAGTGGTTTGCCTCAAAGAATGATATGAGCTTGAAACAGCAGTGTTTGCAGCTGTAGTTAAAGCAATACTCAGTGGTAATTGTGATGGTTGTGATTTTAAAGTATGGAAGTGGAGGGCTAAGGTTAAGGGTGGATTCAAGCTCCATCATTATTATTCTGTCCTGAAGGGAAAGATAGTGGATTAGAATCTACTCCCAGAGTTTTGCATTACCCACTGTCCAAAACATTAGCTGTTTAGAAATGTATTGCTATTGTGGTTTTCAGCTTCTGTGAGCTTCTGGGTTTTTAGCAGCTTTTCAGTCAGCTGTGCTTCTCATGGAAATGTCTTATGTACTGGTACTGCTCGCATAAGGAAGTGAAAAAGTGAGAAGAAAAGGTTGTGAAGAATGGGCAGATAATTAAAAAAGGACATTTGAAGATGGAGCAAGCAGAAACTAAACTTAGTGCAGAGAAATGGGGAATGTAGGGAGAAAAATGAGGGGAGAGAGGTATCTGAGCACCCAGTAAAGAGAAATATTTTACTACTGGGTATAACTACCAGAAATATTGTAATGTATTCATTACTGTATTCAAAATCACAAAATGGAGTAATGCTTTTTAAGCTTCTTTTTTGTGTTCATTCAAAGAAGTATTTCCTAAATAAATAACAGTACAATCAACATATCTCCTTTAAAACTTCAAACTAGCAAGCAGGAATTTAACACTGCTGTTCCCATTTTACTGAAAGATCTACCCTGCATGAAAATAAACAGAACAGTCGAGATTTCACAGCTCTTCAGAAAGCCTACCATGTATTTCAGCACAGATTAATCTTCATTTTGATCTCTAATATCTTGAAGCAATTTTTTACCTCTGCAGAAACAATACTAATCCTATTCTGGTGGCCTACAGAGTTGGTTGGAACTTTTAAATGTATAAACCCTTTAGAAGAATGAATATTTTTTTTTGGTATATGTCGCTTACTGTTTCAAGTATATTATTTATATACGGAGAACTACTTAAAGTGATCTTGTGGGAGTGAATTTCTTAGACACTAAAACAACCTAGAAGTCACAAATTCAGTTTTAAAAATAAATGTTATTCAGAAAAATTTATTGGAGCCTCACTTCATTTGCACCTTGGTCAGTTTTACATATCTGAAAGTAAGTTGACTTTATGTATTCAGATATTAGGAATCTATGTAACTGCTTGTTGCTTTAAATGAATGTGGAAACTTAACCACCTTGGAAAAGTCCCCAGCTGAGACTTTTTGTGGTTTCTCATGGGTCTGTGGTTTTAAAAGGAAACTTAAAAATGCTATCATTTTTTGACTGATCCATGCTGCTAAGGTCAGACATCATCAATCATCTTTTGAACACTTGGAAAACCCCTCTGTCTCCCTCATAAATGTCAGTTTCTCTCTCCAGTTGTGTTTATGATCTTCGGAGATGAAAGCTGTGGTCTTCATATTGTGTAGAACTTGCTGTTTGATATCTTTGAGAAATTTGCTTGACTTTCCTGCTTTAGTGATCTAATTAGCTACATCTATGCCAGAGTGGGCAAAAAACAGTGATTATATGTTGCATGTGTTTATCCTTTTGACTAGAGAATTTAAATTGTTTGATAGTTCGGGAAAACGTATATTTGAATTTTTAATGAATGACTATTTGTTTGAGTAAAGGACACCTAAGAAAAAGTTGATTAGAAATCATTTATTGTATTTAGAAAAGATGCCACAGTATTTGAAGTAGACTCTGAGATCTATTTCTAATCCAAATTAAACCCTTAACATTAATCTTGTTAATTTCAAGCCTTTCAGCTGATAAAGATAGCAAAGATTCATAGATAGTCCGTGAATGTAAAATAACTCAGGGATGGTAATAACTTTGGACAGGTAAACTTATTGAGCATATGGATATCACTGGGATAGAAACTATCACTACTGTGCTCCAAGGATGGTTTCTAAACACCATGCTGTTGTCGCTTGAGGGCTTCAAGACCATAACTGAAATCGAGGCTCTGAATCTTCCCTGTCAGCAACAAATTAAATTTAAATTTAGAGAGAAGGTGTGTATGTTCTGCATTTTTACACTTGAAATAGAGGAGAGAATGCTCAGCAGAGTGATTTGCCTGGAGTTGTAGGCAGGGCTGATATTCAGTAGTACACGTTCAGTGACCAGTCCAGTGTCTTATTTGTAGTGGGACTCTAATCCATTGGTGCTTGTGAGGTCCAGAGCCAGCTCAGTCCTGGTACACCTCTGAAGACCTTTTTCATAGTCTACTTCTCCTTTGTCAAAGCTGCTTCTTGTGGACACAGAAGAAGGTTTTGCTTGTATTTCTCTCCAGAAGATAGATGGCAGCCATTGTTATAACAAAAACAGACAGCGAAATGCATTCAGATGTGCCAGTTCTGGATGCCTGCCTAATGTATTTAGCCATAACCTTTTTTGGTTTTTTTCTTGTTCTGCTGAAGGTGCAACTTGCACGTTCTGGTGACAACTAGTTTTGGTGCAGTAGACTTGAAGCCTGCTGATTTCAGGCTCTCCAAATTTTGTATTGACTCAGAATGAAAATTGAGCATCTGCCTGCCTCAGGAGACAAGATTTTCTGGGACTGTTCTCATTTTTAACCACATTAGCAATAAATTTAATTAAGTATGTAGCCCAGAAAGGCTGTGGTTGTGTACACGTTATCAGCTTTGCATAGATGGGGATAGGTATAACTGTACTCCCTAATGCATAGTTATCAGCTTTTAACTGTAGCTTCATGTTTTTCTTTGAGTGGCAGACTGAATGAGCCTGAGCACTCTGCATGGTGTTTGTAAGTGCCATTTTTCTGGCTCTTTTGGGTGAAATCCTTGCCCTTTGACACTCTTCCAGCCTTAAACTGCTAGCAGGAACTGTAAATGCTCCAATTCCATGCGTGGCTGAGCAGGATCCCTCCAGCATAAAAGCTTCAGAGGGCAGTGATTTTATAGGCAGGGCTGATGTGATTAGACACCTCTAGAAACCCTAATGGAGCACAGCCTCTGAGCAGTGCTGTGGCCCATGGGACATCCTCACACGATTACCATAATTTGGAAAGGCCCGAAGGTCAGGGCAGCCAAAAGAGCACAGGCAGGAGTGCCAACAGGTGACACAAAGTCTCTCTAGTTTGTGCTACCCTTAGGCTCTGAATTTTGAACTGCTCCTCTTTATGGATGTTGGATGAAATCTTGCCCTTATTTCACTCCCAGAATAATTCATAATGCTGCAAAATTACATCAATTTTTTTTCTAAAACTGTTGCAAAAGCCTTAGCAGTGATAACAGTTAGAGGGAACACCATTAAAAAAATCATCCTGTGCACAGCAAAGGTGGGGTTCATCTTAAAAGTAAAAAAAAAAGTAAAGTTCAGCTTAAAAGTAACTTGTATGACTTATTACTATTTCATTAACTTAGTGTTTAAGTACATGTGAGAATTTAAGATACTTTTCTCTGGCACAGGGGGGGTTCCCCCCTCCTTAACAATTGGAATATTATTCATATGATAAGCTGCAACAGATCTGTAATGAGAAAGGTGAATACAGAACAGTTCATTAGTTTTCTTTAAGAGTACAACACTGTAGATCTATGTTAATTTAGAGTGAAGCATGAGTTTTGAGGTCTGTGTAGAGGAGAATGTAACCAGTTTTGCACTTTTGTGTAGAGCATTCCTTTCAAAGGCAGCAGAGTGTAGGATGCAGCTACTCTGTAGCCATAGCTGTATTTTTTGCTTGTTCTCAGGTGTTAGTGGCATCCCCTGGAGAAGCTTCTGTATTCAGTGCATGTGTTGCTTCTTGGAAAGACCATTCCAGTTTTTGATTAAAACAATCTTTTCATGCGCAAACAGTGATCAGATTTGGTATCAGGGACAGGTTCAAAGCCCACACCCTATAAAACTTCAGATCTAAACAATGGGTTGTGATTTTCAGAAGGCTCAGAAGTGCATTTTTCCCCATGGGAGCCTGTGACTGCCATTAAATAATAAAGGATAATGTTAGAGACTCACAGCTAATCTTGACAAGATGGGGTTTTTCCTTCATGCTCTGTGAGCAATTTGAATGCCATTCCTTTCTCCTCTTTAAAAATTGTTTTCATTAGCATTTCCAAAATATACATTGTAGGAGACTGTAAACATTATGGGATAGCAATCTAGCTGTGATTTGATACAAACTAAAATTACCACCGTCAGCAATAAGCAGAGACACCATAAAAGGGAAACTCAGCAGCGCTGCATATTTGTGTACGGGCAAGGTCAAACGTGAGAGATGTCCCAGCCTCGCTGCCAAGGAGGAAGAGGTGATTGAAAGGGTGAGGGCCTGGGATTTCATCAGGCTCCAAGGAATGTTTGGAGGGAAATAAAAAAGGCAAATGCTAGCTTTGCATAAAATGGAGCATAATGCAGGTGGGATGAACGGCCAGGGTGTTATGTCAGAAAAACTAAATGGCTTGATTTCTGAAGGGGACAGCATGACTTAATGTACAGGGAAAGGCCTGTGGGAGGCACAAAAAACTTTGCCAGGAGTCATCTTTGTTTTTTCCATTCACTGACTCCCAGGCAGGCCTTTTGATGGTGCTCTGCAGGGCAGGATGTGTGTAGTGTGCTCTGGGGATGGACAGTACCTTGGGCTAACACCCGATGGCACCACCTGAACCCACAGTGCTGCAGCTCTGGGAAGGGCTGGAGTTCATGGGTAGAGCTGGGAAAGGTTGGAGTTCATGGACAGCTCTGGGAAAGCTTGGAGTCCATGGACAGCTCTGGGAAAGGTTGGAGTCCATGGACAGCTCTGGGAAATCTTGGAGTCCATGGACAGCTCTGGGGAGGGCTGGAGTCCATGGACAGCTCTGGGAAGGGCTGGAGTTCATGGGTAGACCTGGGGAGAGCTGGAGTCCATGGACAGCTCTGGGAAAGGTTGGAGTCCATGGACAGCACTGCTCTGCCCATGCAGTTCACCTGCCTTGGGACTAGGGATGCATCCTCAGGGAAGGCACAGCAGAAAGCCCTGCAGCTTTGCAGAGCTGTAAGTTATGGGCTGGACTGCACGTGCTGCTGGCAGCATCCCAACAGTTTAAAGGCAATATGCAGGATTTGTTCCCACATGGGTGTTGGCACGTTTGCCATGGAGGGTGTGGAAAGCATCGACGTGGGCTCCACGTTCCGTTGTGCAAGGGAGGATGGGGTACCTGCTGCCCCTGCTCCCAGCTTTTTCTCCTGGGATACCCAGAAAAGGCCTGGTGACAAGTAGCTGTGGATGGTGATACTTCTCATTGCAACAAGCAGATTCCAAGAGTTGATATCTCTTCACAGCCAAAGTTTTGTGACACTTGAAATTGAGCAAGTTTGATCTGGGGTGTAAAGAAATCTGTTCTGGCACAGGAAAGGGTTGCTTTCCTTCATCTTGTTCTTTCCTATAAAACCACAGCAAGTTTTTCTGCAGGAAGCTGACACAAGGAATACAATAAAGTACTTTGCAAGAACAACATTTTATTTCATATTCTGAAAGGAGTGTTGCACTTTAAAGCTATGCCTCATTCCAGAATCAAGGCTTTCTGTAGATAAACCTTCTGAGGGAGAATAACCTTAGAAATACTGAAACTGGAATAACCAAAAAGACAGAAAGTCAAGCTAGGAGCTCAAACGAAACAGACTGGGAGAGTAGTCCCTGGCACTGGAAGCCTAATGCTCGGTGGGACGTATTCCAGTGTTTCTGTGCATACTAGGTTTCACTAAGAAGTCTCTCAAGTGTTCTATAACACAGTGATGAGAGAGAGTCACAACAATCAATAATGCAGTTTTGTCTCAGTCTGCAAAAGGAAACTCCCCTTAAACTGCACTTTCATCTTTGTGTGAAGGTGTGCTCACAGATCTTGCTCATTGGAGGCCTCGTGGGCACATTTCACAGAATCCCAGCAGGGGTAGGGTTGGAAAGGACCACGCTGGGTCAAGCAGGGTCATGCCAGAACACATGGCACAGGATTGTGTCCAGACAGATCTGGAATATCTCCAGAGAGGGAGACTCCACACCCTCTCTGGGACAGTCTGTTCCAGTGCGCAGTCACTCGCACAGTAAAGAAGTTCTTATATTCAGGTGGAACTTACTGTGCATCAGTTTCTGCCCATTGCCTGAATGTGCACTCACTGTTTATTTGCTCACTGCAAAGCTTGATGATCTTGGGACAGTGGATTTCAGGTCTTTTTTTTCAGAATAGGAATGAGAAAAATATTGAGAGAAGTGTAGATAAAATGGAATGCAAGAGATGTTTCCAGGTCATCTGTGTAGGGCTGATTGACTGTCACAGCTCTTGAGAAATATGGCTACCTGAAGGCCTTTTTTATTTATGGGCAACCTCATCACTGCATAGTTTGTGGCTTTATTATACTGCACCTGTCATCCACTCACCCACACCTCCTCCCACATGCAATTGCTGATACGAAATAGTTCTGTTACAGAGACCCAGATTGCATTGCAAACAAATAGGCTAAAATTACAGTTCAGCGTGGTGCAGATGATTTGTAGCTACAGTGCAGTGGTCTGTCATTTCAAGTTACTGGAACGTGTGTGTTGCCTGAGGGGATTTTAATCAGGGAGCTCCTAGGCACACCTGTACTGCCTGTAGGGACTGTGTGCGTGCTGAGCTCTGTGATCCAGAAGAAGGATGGGCCTGGGTTTCAGATGCCTGATTTGATTGCCCTTTTAGCATCACAGGTAGAATGTGAGAAGAGGGCAGAATGGTACCCAGGCAGCTACACCTTTAGCAGTGCAACTCACCTTTCACAGGAAGAACCCCACTGTCAGGCTGTGCGAAGATTGTTTCTTATCCCCTAGGAAATAGACTGGAAAATGCATGGCAGCCAGTCTGGTTTTATGTCTGGCGTGCTCAGATGGTTGTGGGTGGGAGGATCAAACCCAAAGAAGCATTACAGAGAGGTTGGAGACTGGGCTTTTCACTCACACACATGTTCTGTGTTCCTGATGGGTTTCCAAGGTCAACGGATTAAGTTAATATATTTTTCAAAGACCTGGAAGGAATTATGTATTGAAATGTGTTCACTGTCAGTTGCAAAGCTGAGGTAGCCTAGGGGAGGCTTTACAACTGCGCCTGCTTGTGATGGACAACACAGGTTTATTTTGTAGACCTGTCAGTATCTTACATTCATTTGTTCACAAATTATCACAAACAATGCCAACAAAAGATAAAAAGTAGAACTTAGATATTTTTGTTAAATGTGTCAATATTCAGGGGTCTGGAGAAGATGGTTGATGGTTCAGTTGTTTTCTTACAGTTGTTTTCTAGGTTAAATCTGGTTCTTTTCTGCTCAACTAGTGTGCTATAGTAATAATTTATTAACCATACTGACGGTGAAAACAGGTGATTGATGCTCCCAGCTACTTTAGATGTCTTATAGACAGCTGCACAAGATTTGTGTTGTTGATGGCTCCCTTATAGGAATAGCTTTTCTTTACACACTGTAAAACTTCCTAATTCGGTTTGTATATAGGACACTACATTTTGAATAAGAGGAGTGTTAAATAAACCATAATGTTTAAACCAGATTTTATTTCTGGTAATTACTCAGACTCTAAGGTTAAATTCCCTTTCATTAAATCACAGTGAGGGCCTATTGTTGCTAGTCTTTGTGTAAATCTATACTTACCTGTAGTCAGGGAAAGATGGGCAGGAGAAACATGAAAAGAGTGAAGTGTTGTGTGTAAGGAGGCAGGGCTGATAGGGGACCCTTCTGAAAGAGATATTTCACTTCAGCAATAACAAACCTTGAAGTCTGCACTGCTGCTTTGCACTGAACTGACCTCATGTTATCAATTGCCTTTTTGCAGAATTAATTCCCCTTCTTCCCACATGAAGGTGGCTTTACAAACAGAACAGCTTAGATAACCCCAGTTCTTCCAGACCAGGTCTGGCAGCCGCAGTGTGTTGGCAACAGGTTTGTATCTGCCTCTGTCTTGGAGGAAGCTGGTGCACCACCAGTCCTTCCAACGGAGACCACAGTGCCCCTGCTCCTTACAGTTCCTGTGGAACCTGCTCACACTGGAAATACAGAATGCTAAATAGGAAAGATGGGACAGGGTGTAAAGTGTACAGGTGATTCCATCACACACTTGGAATAGCTCCATTGTCTTTCTCCTGGAGGTCAGAAATACATGAATTGGGAGAAAGTCAAAGTGCACACTTCAGAGCCAATCTTCATTTCCTCCCTGCTCCTTAGGAAGGATGAAATGTCAGAATTTGTGGGATGTGGAATTTTTTACAGTTGTGTCATGTACAAAGTATCAAGTGGGGTTAAGAAGGGAAAGCCGTTGTGCAATGGTGTAATTCCACTTTTGCAGCTCTTCCTGGAATTCCTGAGAAGCTGATGTACTTGATGTGCTTCTCCACACTTGTGCAGAGCCATGGAGGTGCTCAAGTCTGCAGGTGGACGTGTGGGGAAGGGAACTTGACACTTTCCAGGTTTACCTGATTCTAAATAGCACCTTTGGAACGCCTGTAGTTTCATCAGAAAAGGCTGTCCTTGAAAATAATTTCCAAACATATTTTTAAGACATCATATATCTGGAGGTAGGATTATTACCTGTTTTATGTTTTATCGATTAAGCGATCTCATCTTACTGTTCATAAAAGTAGTCTAGCCCTCAAATATAAAGATATTCTAAAAAAAACCAGGATAAAATAATGGAAAAACTGAATAGGGCCGCTTCAAGAATAACACGTAGAAAATCTTCCTGTTTTAGAAAACAGTGTTTTAGAACCTGGGTTGCCACAGGAGGAAAAAAATGGATAAACATTTCCAGGATTTTTTGTTTGTTTGTTTGTTGTATCACAGAACTTTCACTGAAATCAATAAAAGTTTGTTTTAAAGTTGCCTTGTCAGAAATGCAGACTAGCTACATCTCTTCAAACTCTCTACAATTGTCTGTTATGTTTGTGGAAGTACCTGCCAACTATTCCACCACGAGTTTTGCAATTCATTTAAATAAATACATACTTTGCTGCATCCTGTGTGGGCTAAGCCAATGCTGTTTTAACTGAGCAGTCCCTTTGCAAAACTTTGCACATTCACAACTCAGCACTTCTTGCTCCGTAGATAACACTGTCACAGACTTGCATGTCTAAACAGATGCTTGATTTTTCAGTGGAGTAAATACTGACTTCATCTCTGTTTCAGACAGCTCTTGCTTACTCTAATGCAGAATAATTTAGGGTTAATATCTCCTGTTTGATTTGAGAATGAAGCATTTGTTGAAGGTAGCGTGAATAATTCATTTTTCAGAGTTCTAAAGGGTACATGTTAATATTGTAAAGCTGCAGCTGATGCTACTAAAGCCATTCATGTTAAGAGAACAAATTGCCATTTGGCATGCTGAAAAATTAACCCAATTTACAGCATGGGTGAAGATGAACTCTCTCTGGTGAAAGCTATATTTAAACCACCAATGAGATAATTACATCTTGGCCTTCTAACACATCTTATGTAGCACAGATGTGACTGCTTTTTCTTTATAAGTGAATACATCTAACAACTTCTGAAAAACGTGCTTGTTTTTCTAGATTTTGTGCATTTTTGCTGGGAAAGTCTGGAATATAAACAATGTAAAACATCCATGCATAATGTGTCAGCTAAGGATTAAGCCACAAGATAGACAAAGCAAAGCCAGTGGATGCTGTTTGTACATGACCAAAACTTCAGAAGAATTAGTGCAAGTCCTGTTTCCAAGAAGGATGACTATCTGTTGTGGGGGCAGCATCTTATGAGCACAGTCAATGACTGCACAAGTTAATCTAAAGGGAAGCTTTATCTTTTCATATTTATTATTTTACATGGAAATATTGCACAAGCAAACCAGGGTCACTTTTCTGTGATGATAAAAATAAGGCCTGTGATATTTGAATGGGGGGGAGTTAGCTTTATCTGTTTAAATCATCTGCAGGACCTCACAGCAATTGCTACTCCTGCAACTGAGCTGAGCTTTCCTGAGCAAACAAATTGTCCACCAAAACAATGCCTTTGTGTTTCTAATAGAACTGGAACAAACACATCTCTTTTGTTCCCTTGTTTGTGCATGATTTGTGTAGAAGATGACAGTGCAGAGCAGGGAAAGGCTTTCATCTGCTAAAATCTCTCCACTCACCAGGCCACAGGAAGATCCTGGAAGCACCTACCACCCTTTACATCCTTTTGCCTCCCTGCTGCCCTGCCTTCCTCTAATCTGGGGGAAATGACAGCCCAGGTTTGATGTCTTGTGCCAGTTGAGGGTAGTGGGGAGACATTTGAACCTTGTGGCATGGTGTCACCAGGATAGGGTGAGCAGTCACTGGTGGTGATAGGATGAAAAAAAAACCTGAGAAGGGGTCAGACAGTGTGTAGTGTCCCCAAGGGAACTGGAAGTTGTTTATTGTAATGAGTTTTTCTCTCACCTTTCTTTCCTCAAATCATTGGTCTCACAGCTGTTCTTCCCTGGGTGTTGATAAGCTTGATGGCTTCCAGGAAGTCCTGAGCTTGCTTCTTCACCAAGAAGGGCTGTCAGTGTGCTTGTAAAAAGATTTTGTTCAAGCCTTGCCCCTTTCTGACACTTTCTTCTTTGGGTGAAACTGGCTGGTGTTTACACCATTGATTTGTATGTTTGTTGAGGAGAAAAAAAAAAGATATAATTCACAGTCAGTTACAGAATTTAAGCAGGCTAAATAAACAAATCATCTTCCCATGCAAAGAGCAGTCCTGTTGGTTAAGCAACCTGAGATGCAGTTGCAAGGAAAAAAAGAAGGTGCTCTGTTCTTACATAGTAGTATCCAGTCCTCCTCCTAATGTGTCAATCAAAGAGCACTTTCTGCACTCTGCATACCTGCAAATGTGCCCCAGATCCTGTTGTTTAGTCAGTGCTTACAGGCAGGATTTGGGGAAGGGGATTTGTGGCATGTCATGTATTTGCAATTATAAAATGTCAGCATCTGAGGCTTTCTGAGAGAGCTTGGGGTAGCTGTGATGCATTAGGATACTCAATCTCCACATGGTGCAACTACACAATAGCTCTTGCATCACATGTACCTAAAAAAAGACTGGATGTAGCACTCACTGCCATGGTTTAGTTTAGTTGAGGTGTTAGGACATGGGTTGGACTTGATGATCTTAAAGGTCTCTTCCAACCAAGTGGTTCTGTGATTCTGTAATGAAATACTGATTTGTTTTCTTTGTAAGTAGACAGGTAAAATTAGACAAACTGTTACTTAGCTTCTTGAGCTCAGAAAGGAGAAATAAAAATGCTGGTTTTAAGATGGAGCTGATGAACTCATTTACAAGTTCATTCAGGTTTGTCTAAGAAGAAAAACAGCTAAGAGGAGAGGTAATTGCATTTTCTGTTTTGTTTTGAAGCCGTGCCTTTACCTTTAAATTGATCTGAACCTTAATAAAAGATCTGGATATCAGAAGATAATAATAATAATAAAGCAGTCAGTTTGTGAACCTCAACCAAAAAATCTAAACAAGCAAAAAGAACATCTTCGGTATGATTTTTGATTATTTGGTTACAGCTTTTTCAATAAAAGGAGACATCTTTGATCCTTGCACCTCCATACATATTGAGTGGCTGAATGTCCAGGGAGTGTATCTCTCAAACTTAGAAGCAGAGGAGGCTGAATTTGGAAAAACAGTTATTCTCTCATTTTTTTAATTAAAGAGGGAACAAACACAAAGGCAAAGTAGTATGCGAATATTCACACCACAAGTTGGTGGCAGAACTGAATATGTTACACATTTGAGTGCCTTGATCCCTGCTCCCTCTCAGCTCTGCAGGAGAGGAAAAGGCCTGCCTGTGGCTGATAGACAGAGCAGAGCTCCTCTTTGTGCCTCTGCCACCCTTTAGTAGAAGTGTGGTATTAAGGCTCGTTCCTTGTGCTGTGGTGTCACCTCTCCTCCTCTCAGACACGGTTCACTGACAATCATTCCTGCAGAACTGAGTTTTGCACTGGTGTTGACTGGTTCTGGTCTCTCAGTTCCAGTCAGTGGTTGCAGGTTAGGGAGGGAATGAAGGCACTGTGGTGTCTGTATGGCATTAGGGGTCTCCATGAAATACTGACTTCAGTTATGGGGAAAACAAGACTTCTAAGGCTCCAAATGCTGGTTCTGAGACTTGCCATTGAGTGGGATGTTGGTGTAGATTTACACTATGGGGAATGCTTTGCAGTTCCTGGCTATCTGCTTGTGGGAAATATCAGATCCTTGAAACTTACTCAAATTGTCCACCCAAGCATGGGAACTGATCTAATAAGTAGGGATTAAATATATTACTAGTGGAGTGAATTGCTGGATAGATTTGGTGGCTGGATACCGGAACTCTCCTTTGACCTTGTGGATGCCACTTAACTGCTGTGTGCACATAAAGTGGAAATAATTGCTCTGTGCTCATAAAATGAGTATCAGAGCTATCTCATAAGGCTAATTAATGTTGTTAAAGTTAAAGCTCTGAGGCCCAGAGATAAAAGGGGTCATAGACTACTGCTGTTAAATCTGACATCTATTCATTGATAAAGAAACTTTCATCAGCCATTAGATTCCTGCCCTATTGTCTAGGATCAGACTGATTCATACTTAATAATTCGAGTATTTGTAGGTCTGGAGTAGATAGCTAATCAACTACATATTACTACAATTACTGATATGGAATCATTTTCTGTAGGGATTCCCCGAAATTGCTTCTTTTTAAGTTTGAATTGTCCACAGACTTCATTACCATTTGGCATGAAAAAGTTTTGAAAAAAGGTTCACTGTGATGAATAACTGGAAGCATAGGCCATCTCTTGTGTCTCACCACTTGACCTAATCACATGTGTGATGTAGAGTCCTCAGTGAACTGGATCCAGCATGCCATGGATTACCTCTCCTTCCCACTTCCAGCAGACATTTCCAAGCTTCCAGGTAAACCATGCTTGTCACCAATAGGGCTTGATGTGTGTTTAAAGCAGGAGGTTGTATGGATTTAATACTTCACTGATTCTTGCTGTAATATGTCACAGTCTCAGAGGAAGGCTGCTGCTCCCAAATGACATAAATTTGCCCTAGTTGTCTAGAGATTAAAAAATTTATTCATATTCTTACGGTGATGGTCAGTTGAGCAAGTCTCAGGCTCCTTTGCAAGAACAAGGCTGGCATATGTAAAAAAGCCTATCAAGCTGCATTTCCTTAGCTAACATCCTTGATTTCCTTTGGAGAAGCTGTGGTTGAGGTGGACTTAGATTGGACTCAGATGGTGAAAATATGAAGCATTTTCCTTGAGCTTTTCCCTCACTTAGTGCATAGTTCTGTCTCTGTTGTACTTGTGCTTCCCAGCCAGTAGCAGCAGTCATTCCGTGCCTGTGTGTGCACACGCGCTTCTGAGGAGAGGGGGAGCTGTTCCAAGCAGGGGTTGTTTTGGGGTGCTGGATTGCATTTATCATGGTAGATGGCAGATTATGGTACTGTGGGAAGATGTGTTCCCATGGTAACTGAGCTGTTTTACCTGGAGATGGAGTGGAAGCTGAAGCTGTGCCTTTCCTATGGTCCCTTACTAACAAGTTTTTCATCCAACATTAAGGGCTCATTATATTTGAACCACATTGATCTGGATGAGAGGTTTTTCAGCACGAGGCAGAACCTGTTTTCTCTTAGCTGTAGAAATGCTGCAGGAAACCCCATGATGCTTTGTGGGCATTGGGAATTTCAGCAATGGGACCATATTGACAGTGCATCTGTGGGGCTTCCAGTTCTTCCCTGCAAGTGACTCTGGGAAGTGCAGCCTCTGAGAATGAGCTCTACTACACCATTATCAGAGCGAGTATAGGGCATCTGTCAGCTATCTGTAGAAAACCTACAGTATTGTGTCAGAGTGACATCTTCCTCTGGAGGCTGGGAGCTGATTGCCCCAGTGCTCCCCTTTACACCCAAGGTGTGCAGCTGGAAGCCCTCTCGAAGGAGGGGAGTGTAGGGATGATTATCCCTTCACAGACCTTACACTGACCTTATACTCCAGGTAGAAGAACCAGAGAAGGTGGAGTTTGGGTTAAGCTGCCCCTTTTATGTCCAATAGCTTATTATTACAGCTCATTTAAGGGACTTGCTTTTGAAGCAAACCATGTTAGGTCTTCGGAATGTGAATCTTGAATTTAAGACCTATCCCTTTAGGGTGATATAATATTTTCCCTTGTTTAACATTTTTCTTTGTATGTACTTTTCCCCCACAAATGTTTTGTGGAATGCATGAGAACAGGGCCCTCTCCAGCCTGTTTTGTGAGGGGTGTTTAAAAGAGAAGTCTTGGACACTTTTCAGATATTGAAAGGAGGAATGGATACTTTTCAAATATTGAAAACTCTTACAAAGTTGTAAAAGGCTTAGTGCAAATTGCTCTCACTTCAAACTTGTCCACCTACCTGAATCTCATCTTCCCTGTTTTTTTGGAAATGCAGAGGAGGAACAAATCTTACTTTGATAAAATTGCTTTGTCTTGTTCTTAAGCACCTGAATAACTCAATATTCTAAAACTATGCTAGAGAAACATTAAAGCAGAAACAGAAGAAGAACCCTAGAAGCTGACAGTGATTTGTATTGCCTCGTGCATATGCATTTCTGCATAGCCCTGAATTATTGATTAGCTGTTATTTCAGTAATTGATTTTTTTTCTGCATATTTGCACTGCCCTTAGAGAAACCTGCAAGAATGTAATTGTTAATTTGTATTGTTGAGACAGTCTACCATGTCTTTAATGGCTTTTATGGGGTGATCCTGTCCTTCTATGGCACTGCTGATCTATGGAAATTCATTGCACTGGATTTAGTTTATACTGATATATATGAGAGAAGATGGGATCTTTCATTGCTTGGATACATTTCTCTTCCTCCAAGCAATAACTGTTATGCATTTAGCAAGATGTTTTTCTGGTTTCAACACAGAAGCATTATTGTAGTGGCATAGAAAGCTTTTGTCATGAACATGAAATTTCATGCAGCAGTAGGTTTAGCTGAAGTGGCTTTTAAGTCATGTTGCAATGCTCAGATAAAAGAAAATCTAAAAGTATGAAATATAGGTAATCACATTATTTTAAATAATTGCTCTTTGTAATATTTCTGTTAATTTGTGGCATAGAGAAGGAATCCGATTTGGATATTAATAAGCATCAGATTATCAAAGACAAATTAGTCCATTTCAGAAGAGCATTGAAACAGCTACACCGGGTCACAGAAAAGACTTTCTGTGACTCAGACCAGAGCTCGGCTCTTCACATTCTTTTCCCAAAGCATCTGCTGCTGGCCAGTGTAGAGCAGCAGCAGCAGCAGCAGTATTCTTTCCCAGCTTCTGGCAACCAGCCATTTGGGTTCTGCTTCAGCCAGAGGTTGTATCTGCATCATTGTATTTAATAGCCCATGGTGGACCTTTCTTCCATGAATTTCTCTAATTGCTTTTCTTTTAATCCGTTTATGCTTTTGGCTTTCAAAACATCCTGTGGCAATAAGTTCCACAACTTAATTATGTAGTGTATAATAAAAAAAAATAAAATTGGCCCCTCTTGTTTTAAGCAAACTGTCTGACCATTTCATTTGGTGCCCCCTGTTTCTTGCATCATGAGAGCAGTTGTTCCTGCTCACTGTCTCTGTGCTATTCCTGTTACTAGACCATAATCATATTCTTCTCCACAGTGATCTCTCTTGCAGGCTGCAAAGTCCTCATCTGGGTAATCTCTTCTTGTAAAAAAAGCTGTTTTGTACCTCTGCTATTTATGTCTTCCTTCTCCCTGTCTTTTTCTAATTATCCCAGATCCATTTCAGAACAGCACCCATTAATGAAGATGTGGGCAAAACTCAGTTTATATGCAGAGAGGTGATGTTCTCTGTCTGTTCTGTAATCACCCCTGACACTGTTTTTCCCTTTTGCCATCCCCAAGCATTCAGTTTGGTGCTTTTCAGAGAATTCCATGTTACTGTTTCAAGATCTCTCTCCTGAATAAGAAAGGGTAACTTAGACCACATAACTGTGTCTGCAGAAACTCTAGGGGTTTTATCCATGTATAGCCCATTGCATTTAGTGACACTGTATTTCCAGTATCCCAAAGCAGCCTTCTTCCTTCCTGCTTTTATAGCGTGTATCTTTCCCTAATGGGTAGAACTGAGCAAATCATGTATGTGAAGATGTTTGCCTCAGTGGTTGTCGCTTTCACTTGAATTGCAATTTCTTCAAATTCATGTTTTTCCACTGCTTTACAGAGCAACACCAAGTGGTGAGGGGAAAATGATCCATTTGCTCAAATAAAAAGCCACACTGATCTGTTTGTGCTTTTCCTGGGATCCAGGCTAGCTCTGGAGTCTAACAAAGCCCTGCACTGTGCTAGAGTGTCTCTACCCACACAGAAACTGGGCCAAGAGGAAAGCTGTCTCTCAGTAACACTTTTCTCTCTGAGTGATAAAAATTGCAGTTAACAATACATTTAAAAAAAATTTAGGCTTAAAGGTTATGTGGTATATGCAGGGCCAGAGTGTAACTGTGTAAATTCATTAAATAAACAAATGAAAAGTGGATGAAGGCTTCTTCATGCTGTCCCTCACAAAGGCAAGGCAGGAAATGCCACCTGGGCAGGAAAAGAGGGGTGTAAGCAAAGGACAAAGGGTGCAGCAAGGGACTCTGCTTTCCTCCAGCTCCTTCCTTACCTCCTGGTGCACAGACACGATTCGGGTCAAGGTCTGCTTTGTTCTTCAAACCCTTTCTCTCTCCTGTTTCTATACGAGTGCTAAACCAATGCGAGACTAAACGCAAAGGTAGAAATCCATTTTACTGGCATTTGACGTGCTGAAAGTCACAGTATTTCTGGAAGTGGAAAACTTGTGTGCTGTGACTGGCTGTTTGATGGAAAATGTAAAGCTGAATAGCTTGGTAAAAAATCCAAATAATCTATTTTCTCTGAAGCTCTGGCTTTCCAAGTAGCAAAGCAGTAACCAAATTTGGTTCCTCAGAGGCTTGCATGGTCATTAGGTATTTAGAATTGAGTAAATATTAGCTTTCCTGGTCTGGTGGATTTGTGGTACTGTGTGATTATTGTGTTTTATTAAGAGGCATCTTTAAACATCTGTGTGATAAATAACTGCAGCATTATGTCAACTTGTGTCTGTCACATGAGTTCAGACACAACCAGAAAGGCAGTATTTCTTCTATGGTAAATGCACATTTTGATGGTTTTTAATTCCCCAGAGAAACAAGCAGACTTTTGTTCTCTGCAGCTCTGTGTTTATTGTCCTTCTGCTGATTTACACTAGGGGATGAAAGTGGAGGGAGTGCTTTTTAAATGATTGTTGCTGTCTATTAATGTTTTTTTCACCTGCACTTATTATTATCCGGAAACAGAAGTTATGACTTCTTGGGTATGAGTAGAGGGTACAAGAGAGCCATTAAGTGCTATTGATATGAGGTGGCAGCAACTGCAGCTGGGCTTGCTCAGGAACCAGAACTAAAACAGCTGAATGCATAACTAGACTGAGATAAGTCACAAAGGAAAGCAGGGAAAAAGCCAGTTAATAAATACAGTAGATGGAATATCTGGCAGACAGCCTTCCCTTTTACCCTCCCCCCATCATTCCCAGAGTATCCACTGAAGATAAATTTAGAATCCCTGAACCTATTTTTTGCCTGATTTTTTTGTGTGTAAGCTGATACTGAGGAAAAATGGGAATGCTTCCATTTCCAGGTTTTGGATTGCTGGAGGAGGAAAGGAGGGGCAAGGTTAGGCGTAACTGCACATGAGAACCAAAACAGTTTGCTCAACCCAAGGGCCTTTCAATAGCATATGAGCCAACTAATCCTTTGTGGATATAGCTTGTATTGATCACATTAATGGACCTCTAACAATGAAACTTCCCAGCTGCAGATGGTTTACACACAAGTGGAGAGTACACAAAAGAGATTTACCTTGTTGACTGGATTCTATTTTATTCTAATGTATTACTATATATAAATGTAGATGGACTTTTTTTTAACCCTGTAACAACTAAACTGGATGTGACAAATTAGTAGAGGAAATTATTGGTCTAGGAATGCTCTTGTTAGATTACTTCTGAATCATGAAAATTTTACAATAAAGATGAGAAACTTTTAAAATCTACATTTATGAGGAATGGCACATTGTTAACTTGTATTTCAGTCTCATAAATATTCAGCATACTCTTTCAGTAACATAACAATGAGAAATGGAAAAACATATGTTGAGAACAACTACAAGGGAAAAAAGAGGCAGCAGCATTTTGTACTTTAACAAGTCTGTATATAGAAAATGAGTCATTGCACCCACCTCTGAAAAGGAATGTGGCCACTTACTAGAAGAGTACTGCACCACTGTGATAGTTCAGGGCAGGTGACAATATCAGTGTATCCCAGGCCACAGCTACAAATTTCGGAGCAAAGAGGGGTCCTCTTGTCCTGTGCCTGCTCTGACAAGGAAAGTTTGCCCTCCGCCAATCGAGCACGAGCTGCAAACTTCTGCAGAGGTTTCCTTTCCATTGCCCTGCAACATCAAAAGCTTCCCAATCTAAAGCTCAAAGTAGATATGCATTTCTTAAAACAAAAACCAAGAGATGAAAGAAATTCTTCAGCTTTTGTTGACTGCTTTGTCTCTGATCGCTCGGCCAACATTTAATTTTGTGTTCTGCACTGGCTGCCATGTATTTTCTCTGAGTTGAAGCAAATTAGAAAGTAGAGAAAAATGTTACCATTACAAACAGGTCACATTTGCACCTCATCATGCATATGGAACCATTGAGCACATTTTAATATCTGTGCTTTTCTGGTCTAGATTCACAACTCTTAATCATTTTCTCAGATTAGGAAGAAGATGGACTGATGGCATCAGAGTTAATGAGTGGATGTGCTGTCCTGAATTCAGTATGGGAGAAGGTCCTTCCTTAAGAAAGGCTATGGGCAATCCTTCATTCAGCTATGAGGAAAGCTGTATAGGACCCAGAGATGATTAGCTGCTGCCTTGGGTCCTCCCACTTTCACATGCTCCTGTGTATGTAATAATTCAGCAAACACACAGAAAAGTGTCGCTAGGGCAGCACGATGGGGCATTGAAGGGAAATTTAATGGGATGAAATGTGGCTCTGTTATGGTGTGAGAATGAGTGATGGTTGATTTTTTTAAATCCCAGTCATGGATTCATAAGGAAGATTTCTGCTCAAGTGAATTATGTGAAATTATTTGCAAAGCTGACAGTTATTAGTAGCAGATCTAATTGGAACATCATGGGAGGACTGGAAATTTTTGCAAAAGAGGCTGAGTGGCTTTGTCAGTTGTATATATGCCAGTGAAATTGCTGACAGTTTAGGGATCTGAGACTGCATATGCTTAAACAACAAATGAAGCCCTGCTAGCATGGCTGTATTTCTGTGAACAGTTTGTGAACGTCTGGAGCTTCACCCTGTTTTACTTGTGAGGTATTTTCTAGTAAATTTGTGTACTACTAGAAACAAATCAGCATTGTGCCTTGTGTTAAGTCCTGTCTGGAGTGCAGGTGCACAGTTCCAGTGATTGGGGCTCACCTGGGTCCTGGGGATTTTCCTGTTACATTTTAATGCCAAAGGTGGACATGTCTGAGGAGGAGGTGACCCTGCAGAGGGGAACTGTGGAGGGCTGGGGAAAGCAAAACTGGAAACCCCTCTGTGCCTTTTGGATCACAGGCTACTGATGGGCTTTGTTCTGAATTTCATTTTTAAAAAGGCAAAGTCTGTTATTTATACTGGAGAAAAAAGCCCAACCCTGACTGGAGAGAACACTGGGGGTTTTGGGTCTAAAGGAATGTGAGTTTTGTATGACAGGGAGGGCCTGGTTAACTTCCCTCACTGTGTTTGCTCATTTTCTGTCTGCTGCTTGGTCTCCTGGGGGACACAAACCCCTCTGGTTTGGGCCAGGCCAAGGGGATGCAGTGCCCATAGTGCTGCTGAGGGGGACCTCCAGCCATACCCCTGCCTGGGGGTCGGAGGAGGAAGCAGGCCAACTGCTGGATCTCTTCCTCATAAGCCACACTCTCATTCCAGCTGGTCTTAGAAACAACCTTTGACAGGCTTTTCTGTTTCTATTTGGGATTTTCAGCCTGATTTTCCAAGCAAATAAGGCTGTGTGATCACACTGTCTGTGAATTCACCTCATTCCCTCACCAGGATAGATTTAAACCAGCTCGCTGGTTTTCTACCATGTTTAACAGTGCAGAAGAGGTCTCAAAAGTTACCGAGGCTGGCAGAAATTGCATAAAAGAGCATCTGGAGAGAGGGAGGCACCCCAAGTTCATGCCCTGCTGAGGGTAAGGCAGGCAGAACTTGAGGCACGGCCTCATGAGGGAAGAAGATGGAGGACAGTGGGATTTGGAATCCTGCTCAGCCACCTCAGGACCTCTCCAGTCACAGTTTAATTCACATAAACAGAGCCTCTGAGGCAGGCAATGCATTAGAATAATGGAAAAGGCCATGATCCCAGCAACCTGTAACCACCCTCTGTGTTCATGAGCTAAAAATGCTGCTTGGTGCAGTGAGGTCCCTGTGTCAGCTCCCCACCTCATTCCCTGCTGGCTGTAGGGTAAGGGCATGGCCATAGCCCGAGGACATGAAGCCAACTCCTGCTGAGCACTGGAGGAACATGCCAGTATCCTTGCTCTTAACCTGTTCCCATGACATCTGCTAGAAAATAAAGTGTTTTTCCCAGGGACGAGACAGTCCCGTAAAAGCTCTGTTTGCAGCACAACTTCCAGTGGAGCCAACATAAACCTCTCTTGCACATTCCTGGAAAACTGAAAGTGAAGTTGTCATTTGTTGTGCTGCCTGTGGCTCCCTTGGCGTTGTAAGAGTTTGTCCCTGCCAGTCTACCTGCAGATGCATCCTCTGGGAGAGGGTGGGTGTGTCCCGAAAATGCTGTGGAGACACAGAAGCAGGATACAATTATGAGGTGGGACCCCGGGTTTACCTGGACTCTGGGCAGCTTGCTCTGAGCGCTGCAAAGCCACTTGGGGGCAGCTGTTTCTCCAGAATCACGCTTTGCACTGAGGGACATGGGACTTCTTGTGTCACTGTGGGGAAGAACCCTGACAGCCTGAGGGCGAGTGTCGTGACTTCCAGAAGAGGGGGGCAAGCCAACTTTGCAGGAGGTGCTTTCCAACTGCCAGCTTCAGAAACTTCTAGCAGCTGATTTCCACCAAATTCTCTCCAAATTTCAAAGACATGGCAATTGTTTGTGACCAAAGGGATGAAGCGCATCCAAGAGCAAACCCACTTTTTCAAAGTTAAGAAAATACTCCGCTAGACAATGCTTTGTACCATGTGAGCCAGAGAGGAATGTCTCTTCTTCAGCCTAAATGTGGTTTTTTTTGCAAAAATAAGCAATGCCTCATGATGAAGTGCATCACTGAAAATGCATTCCTCTTTTGTTTGTAGCCTCCCTTGCATGATTTTGTTTGTAGCCTCCTGTCTAATATTTTTTCCTGATCTTGCAGAATGTACAGAAAGCTTTAGAAAAAATAATTTATTCTTGAAACAAAAAGTAAAATAATTGTTAACACAGAATCTTTTCAGCTAGTGAAGTTGTAAAGTTGTGTGGCCTGAAAGTGAAGTTCTGGCCCTCAAAACTGACAGATTTGGGGAAATGATGTTGAGTTCTTCACTGGGGAATCCTTTTTTGTATGCAGCATAAAACTAGAATTTATATTGAAGCTAACTTTTTAGGACCTCCCTGATATTAGACACATGTAAATGACTTGGAAACCATTTGACGACAGAGCATTCATAAAAATTGCGTTATAAATTCAGCTTTTTCAGAGACATTGATTGATAGTAAAGTAAACCTGGCTTTAGGTCTTCCAATACTCTAGTATCAAAAGCACCACAGTGATGGTGATGTGATGCTTATCCCATGTGCTGCCTATTCAAGGAAAGGTGATGTGGACTAATTTTGCCCTGGCAAGCTTTCTAGAGTAACTGCTGAGAGGTGGCCTCAATGGATCCCCCAGTGGTGATTGTGGAGTCCAAGCCTAAGGTGTAGAAAAGAATTTTCAGCTTCCCCTCCTGAGGGATTTTTATTAGCACAGATTTTAGACTGTGGAATGGCCTGAAAGTGTTGATTGTAGGATGTCATTCCTCACTGAACGGAACTGTATTTCCTTGTTAGGGCTTCTTTCTTTAATGTTAATTTCCCTCCAGAGTAGCTGCAGTTGGGTTTTGTTTATTGTGTGGAAATTGGGACATTTTTTAGTTCGAAGAACTATAGAGTGAGAGCACTTCAAGATAATGTTGTACTACAGATAATGTAAAGGTATAGGTGGGTAGGAACCACTGAACTGGGCTTCTTGTTGAGTTTTGTTTCTCTCCTTTAACAGGTGCTCAGTTTACTGCTTGGATAAATTTAATTTTTATTATGCTGTTTTATAAGGTACATGCTTATAATTCCCATTTTTCCTTTTAATCAACCCATAAGCTGAAAGCTTCCCCAGAAAGCTTTGCTAAGCATTTGTGTTTCAGGACAACTACAGGAATATGCAGAGCTGATGACGGCAATGGAACATTGAGCATCTGCTATGTTTATAATAACTGTAGAATAGTACAGTAAAAATCCAGGCATGTAGCTTAAGTGATCCAAAATAAGATACAGATCTCAAGACAGCCTGTAATTCAGGGTTTTTTCAGTTCATTGTGTTTCAGAAGAACAGTCAGAAGAAAAGGAACATAAAGCAGGTTTACTCATAGCTTGATGTTCTACCTGCATACAAACTAAACATGTTAAACTTTGCAGACAGTCTGTATTCACCACGCTGGGTTGTAGCTGTGTGGCTTTGTAGAAGAGTATTTACAATATATGGTTAGCATTAAACTTACCAAAGCCTCACTCATCTGGAACATGTTCTTCTTTCCACAAAAACAATCCCAAAGTTAAATTTCCCAAAATATTTTTGTTTGTATGCCTTACTAATTTAATGAGCAGCAAACTATTGAAGGGCTGCTTTTAACTGGTTGCTTAAAATACCTTTGTATCAGCCTCCCAATCTGACAGCAGTTCTTACTGAGCCAGTTTCACTGTATCACTAGATCATGTTTCTCAAACATTTTAATGTGTATATCTACTATAAATGTTATGGCAGACAGCGACTTCCCCCCATACTAGAGAGTTTTTTAGCTATAATTAGAGACATTTACTAGACCTGGGCTGAAGAAAGATGATCCCTGACTCCTACAGGGCATGGAGGTAGGAGCTGGTGGTGTAAAGAAACATTGTTCTTTACTCAGGTAGAAGAAGCCTTGCTTGTGGCAGGTAATTTTATGGTAATAGTATAAAGTATGATGTCTGGCATACATGTGCCTTCTCCTGTTGTAGGAACTTGCCCCTGTAAAAACACTTGTGGTTTTTTTATTTAAAAAAAAGGCAAGAGAAAAATTTGTTTTCACTGGAGTGACATTTTTATCTTGGGAAGGGTAAGAAACGTTCATTTTTGAGTTTATTCACCGGAGACTTTGTCAGTAATTTTATTGTTCAGCAGATAATAAGCAGCACATCTCTGTCGAGAGAGCCTTTCTGCTTAGTTGTTCTTAACCCCACCCCAATGGCACAGAAACTTCTGGTTGCAGTCATCTTGCAAATTCCCTTCTTCACACCAGTGATGTCACCTCAGCGAGGCTCAGGCAAAGGAAATGCTTCCCCAGCTCCAGCAGTTGATTAAATGCAAGGGTCTGTGAGCTCCTGGCAGCTTAGAGAAAGAGAACTTTGGTCCAGTCCATGTTTGATATGGGTCACATACATTATTCCTCATTGCAAGCAGGATTTTGCTTGTTTTTCAAGTGAAGTAGTTAACATTCTGAGATGTGTCATTGTTGTCAAGAGCAGTGAATAGTATTTGGGAGGGTTGATTTCGCTGTGAAGGCTGTTTTCTCAGCCTAAAGAGCCAGCTAGGAGGCTTTTCTGGGAGCAGTTCAGAGCACCTGTAGCACAGCTTCAGGTCTGAATCACTGTCCTAAAAAAGCATATTCTTCTGAATCCTTCTGCAAAGTCAGTTCAGCTTTTCTAAAATAACCAGAAGTTTTGATACTAGCAGCTACCTGCAGGTGGGCTTTGCTTTCTGCTGCTTTTTTCTTTTATTTTCCCCCTCCCTCCCCATATCAGCTCAGGTTTGTTCCTGAAGCCTTTGGGAATCAGAAATTTCATCTACCCCTGGAAGGGACTTCAAGAAACTACACAGCTTCATTTTTCATGACTCACTCCCTTTTTTTGTGGCACAAGTGTATATCCCAAGATGTTCCTGAAAGCTGCTTTTTTAAATTCATAAGCATTTTTAGTGAACACAGTTCAACAAATATTCCTGGGTCATGTTCCGATCCTTAACTGTCCATACTTGGGGAAAAATTCCCTAGAGTCTGACCTTAATAAACCTTCTCTTCTGCAAATAGAGCCAACTACTTGTCTTTTATCCTGTAAATGTGATGAACAATTAATTGCTGTCTTCTTTAAATATTGCTAAAATATATTGTTACTGTAGTCCTCTCACATTCCTTCTTAAACTAATCCAGATCTTTCACCTTCTGCTTTTAATTATTCCCCAAAGCGTTCATTTTCTAGAGGGAATTGCAACATTTCACTTTCCCATTTTACTGAGTGTTTAAAGTTAATGGGAGGTTCTTGAAGATGATTGGCAATGATTCACAGGTTTGTGTTTTTCTGATTAAATTCAGTATTGGATTTCACCAGAACTGCAGGCTTGACTGCACTTACCCTGTCTTACATTTTTTAGTTCCTTCTTTCCTTATTCTAGTTTGTGTTTTTGACTGTTTTTTAGAATTGTGTGAAGTTTCTGATTATAGCTAAGGTCTTTTTCTAAAGACATGGGGCAATGAAAGCATGCATTACTTTAGTCTCTCTCAGTCATTGATTCATTCCTTCTGATATATTTATAGACTATTCCTTTTTCATCTTTCATGTCCCTCAGTGCATGCATTGCTCTTGTGATGTAGGTTCTCATTTTGGGGCAAGAGAGCTTTGCTGTTATTTCACATTTATACTTAGCCACAAGAAGTTGTTTCTGTGCTAGATTTTCAAAACTTGTGAATCTGAGCAGCTAATACTTTCTTGTCTACTTCTACTTTCTTGTCCTGCTTCTATCCTTTCCCTTTGGTAGCTTTTCAGTGTTTTCTTTTTGAAGCTAGTTCCCTGAATTTAGTGAAGCCTTTTAAAGTCCCATCATCCTCATTGCGTTGCTTTTATTCTTTGTCTGCACACTCAGAGGATAATGTCGGTTTCAGTCACCTTTTCCTTCTGAACCCTGAGAAGGTTCTTCCCTGTACACCAGAACTACATCAAAAACTTCTCTATTGTAACTTCCTGCAGGTCTGAAAAAAAGTTAGTCCCATTATAAGTGAGTCTTCTTTAAATAAACTGTCAAGTGTTTGAGATACAAATTATTTAAACGTAGCTATAGATCCCTGAAACCTTGGTGCAATCTTGGCAGTACTTCTGGGTGGTCATCTAGACTACGGTAACAGGTACCAGTAGGGCAGTTCACCTCATTAGAGGAAGAAATTTTGTAGGAGGTGGGATGGTCCAAGGGCAGGAAGAGAAGAAGTGAAGAAGACAGTTTATGTGTCTCAAAGTTGCTTTTTCTGCTATGTCAGTTCAACAGAACATATTCCCTCAATTGACAAGCCGTGTTTTATGTTAGAGCATGGGCTTGCTTCATCCCCCCTCAGTTGTTTCAGGCTGTTGTGTCTGGGTAGGTGGTAAGGACGGGGAAGGCGTGGATGTGCCCACTGATCCTGTGGTGTAGCCCTGCCACACCTGAGAAGAAATTCCTAGTGGACATCATAGCCGATTCCATTTGAGGAATTTTTTAAAGCAAAATAATTCATAAAAACCACCAGAGTGAAAATCTGGACAAAGCAACTTCTGCCACTGTCCGGACTAGGAGAAAGGCCAGTGTTTACCAATTACTTTAGCTAAACTGTTTACTTAAAGTAGGATCTAAGTAGTGTTTGAAACGTTAGCTAACACCTTTCCTGAACATGCCTCATCTGGTTTGTTTAGACAAGGCTGGCCAATATCTCCTTTCACTGGGAAGGATTAGTCACAACCCAGAAAAACTGTTTGTCATGGATTTCTCAGGTTTGAAAGTGTGGATACACAAACCTCAGCCCCAGAAACTAGTGGATGGTGCTTGTAGTTACCCTCTTAGTCTTTCCATGCCAGTTGTGTGGGTTTTGCTTAAGTACAAATTGTGTTTTTTCATTGCTAGTTTGCAGCTGGTCTGAAGGGAAAACATGAAAAGAGTGAAGTGCTCACGAAACTTACTTTAGAAAAAACACCATTAACGAGTGACTTATTTACAGTGATGGTTCTTCCAAGTTGGTGTCAGAAACTCACTGGAATTTTCTCAAGTCAGAATCCACATGTAGTGAAGAGCTCACCACCTTTTAGTCATCTCTTGCAGGACTTAAACTTTTAGTTGGCAACAGAAATGTAAATTTCAGTAGGAATGGGGAAAATGGGAATGTTGTTTCCCAGGCCTCTACCTTCCTGTTGTACATGGATGTAGATATGTTTGTGGATTGTTGATGAGAATGTTTTAATGATTTGCTGAACATCCCAAGTCATGCCAAATCCAAATGCCTCTCCCTAAATTTTCCCTGCAGCTGCCTCAGTAGGATTATGTCTCCTTTTCATCCATCTTTCAGTAAGTCTATTGTGCAAGAGTATGTAAATAATTGCACTGAGAGGGCAGCTAAAACTGCGCACATGGTACTGTTTAGGCAACTCAGACAGATGGTGCGACTGTAGTTACAATGAAAACAATTCCTTCAACATGGGTGGGGGAACGTTTCACGAATCTTTGGCTGTGTGGAAGCTCTAGCAGGATCTGAGCCTGGCTGCAGAGTCATTCCTCAGCTCAGGGCTTTTGCTGGCAGAAAATTGCTTCATGCCATTCCAAGTAGTTTGAGTCCTATAATAGTTCTCACTTCAGCAAAGGTGCAGGATGAAGGGGTAATGCTGGTTCAGCTGCTTTCTGTTCTGATCTTTCCTATTGTTTGGCTTCCAAGAAGCCTTTTTATTTACCCTTCTGCGAAAGAAAACATAAAACAATAGTGGGATTGGTTTTCAGGGATTTTCATCCTCTGTTAGTCATTTACACTGCTGCAAAACACTTCTTGTGGTGCCAGACCCATCTTCTGCATTCTCATTCCCTCATGCACAGGTGAGGTGGTTAAAGAAAATGAAAGAGTAACCAAGAACCCCTTTTGGAAATAAGAAACAAGCAGCAAAGCTCACCAAATCAGACTCTCCACATGCAGCAGAATGGGTGTTTTCTTTCCATCCATCCATCCATCCATCCATCCATCCATCCATCCATCCATCCATCCATCCATCCATCCATCCATCTCTGCCTAATTCATTCCCTTGCACTGGCTCATTATTCACCATTTGGCTGCATTCCTTTTAAAACAGCGACTTGGCAATGTGGAAAACAAACTGGGATGAGGGGAAGCTGGGAGAAGGCACACATGGGGTGGTAATGGCAGTAAATCTGTGCTCAGCCTTTTACTTGAGAACTGTCCTGGAGCTTGTCTTCCTCTGGCAGGGTGCCTTGGCTGCTGAATGCTGCTCTGCAGATGCTCCTCCACACCCCTCCAGTGTGCAGGATCCCTCCTCACCCTCCTGTCTTGGCCATGCAGGAGCACCATTCCCTGTCCCCACAGCTGCTTTCTGCTGGAGCTCCGGGGTGACTCCCATGCAGAAATATGTGTGACAGACAGGACCTTGCTCAGGCGAGCAGCTGTTGCTAGGGACAGATGTGACATTTTGTGCTAGTACAAAGGGTCAATTAGATAAGAGCCCTAAAGATAATTTCTGTAATGTGGGGTTTGGTGATTTGGAGTGGGGGAGTCAGCAGTAAGAATTATGCAGCTACTAGTAATCTGGGTTGTTTGGGGGTTTTGTAACCTTTCCCCAGAGAGATCACAATTTCAAGCAGACAGGTGTTAACACCTTCAGATATTGAAGACATGCTTAATCTCTATGGAGACATTTGCTTCACCTAATGAAATGTGCTGCAGCAATCAAATTTATTCTGCACCTATTGATCATGTCTGTTTAAGGGAGACAAATACAAGACAACCTTAATTAAGAATATCTATCTCTTCTTCTAGCAGTGCTTTCCAGCATCAAGCTTTCATATCTCATGTTGTACTTTTTGATAGAAAGTATCTCATCTATTTGTATCAAGATGAAATAGAAATCAAAAGCTTTCAATTCTATCCCCTGCACTGATTTTATAGGAGCAAAGTAGTTTGTATTTTTAAAGTGCCTAATTAGTATTTTTTCGATTTATTGCACCACAGGAATTTGAAAATCAATAACTTTAGCTGCCAGGTGCACTCTTTATTTATATATTTTTTTTTTAAGATTGTGAATGTGGATGTCATCTGTCTTACCTAAACTGAGCAGCTTTGTTGTAAATAAATAAAAAGCATAGGATTATTTTTTTCTTTAGTGTTTATGTTTGAAGATATTCTCCCTTAGTTTCTTTCCTTCTCTTCCTGGCCATATTTCACATACAATGCATGCTGTTTGCAAACTAGTTTGCCTTTAGCAGAGTCCTCAAAGAGAGGAGCTCCAGGCAATCTAATGGGTATTGTGAGTGTTATGGAGGGACAGCTCCCTATATATTAAATGAGATGATGGTGCTACTGATGTAGAACATGCTCCTTTCATGACTGAGGTCTAAATGTCACTTAAAATAACGTGAAATGTCACTTAAAATAATGTGGTGAGGTTTCTGAGAGAGTTAGTTCTGGACATAGATTCTAGAAAGTGTTTGCAGTCAAATCTGTGAAGTGTTTGTGACTGGTAACTGGCAATGTTGTGTGGAGCTGGCTTGTTCAGCCAACACTACCCTGTTTTTTTGCAGGAAAGAGGGAAAAGATGGTAGTGTGATGGCTTTGTAGCAGGAGTAGTGTTCTGCATCATTTCCCTGCCAAAGCAAAGCACTCCTGAGTGGAGGAATGTTTTCTTTGCTCACAAGGCAGCTGTGGAAAATGCACAAAGAAATTATATTTAAGGAAATATTTGCTTTTGTGAGGGCAGTAGCATAAAAATCGTTAAGCAGTGGCATTAGATAGCTCATGGTAACTCATCAGGGTAGTTGGCTCAGATTCGAGGAGTCAGCGTACCAAACTCTATCAGCAGGGAGTGGCTGTAGCACTCAGTATATGCTGTATTTCTCACCATCCCAAGGCACATGACATCCTCCTTAGGAGTGAGGGCTCTTCCATTGCACAGCATGATAATTTTGGGCACAATGAAGTGTCCCAGCAAAGTTTTGTATAGCAAAACTCAGAAGGCTACGAGAGAAACTTTGCTGTTCATCCCCTGAACGTCCAGGTGTAAAACAAGGAATGCTTTGTGGTCTTGTCTGTTAGCTCAGCATTAACAGGGTTTTCTTATATCACTTGTTTCAAACTGGTTTAAGTTTGGTGCAGCTTAGAAATCTCTGGCACATGGTGCACAATATCAGTGGGGTTAATTGGTCCCGACTGCGTTCGGGATGCTGAAGATGTAGCAGTCACTCTGTGCCTTGAAGTCTCTTGGATCCAATCAGTCTCTGTGTGGGTGGTGTTAATCCCAGAATGGTTTTGTAATAGCAGTGCACTCATCCAAGTTCTCTTAGTTGAAACTCCTTTTTGTGCCTCAGCCCACCATGTCCCATCATTCAGAGAACATTAGGTCTCGTCGTGAAATTTCTTCTTCTATTCTTTAAGAGTTTTGCTGCAGGTACTTCTCAGCTCAGGGTCAAAAAGACTTCTTTACTTCTGAACTCAAGTTAGCCAAAGTAGTTTCCTTTTATGGGAAAGCTATGTATGGTAGCTGGGGGAAAATGGGAGTTTAGCAAGTTGCTCTAAACAAAGGGAATAATTTGATTTTTCAGTCTTTTAATCCCCACATTTTGTGAAGCTGATAGCTCTGTTCTTAGAGAATAATGCTTGAAATAATTACACATAAAAAAGTGTCTACTCAAATCAGCAATTAAAGTGTTTTAACTGAAATGACACTGAGAACTTCTTTGTGATCAATGATGGACTTACATAAGCTCATCTTTATTTACATAAAGTTCAATAAAATAAACTATTTCAATCTATGGATATTTTCTTCCTTCTCCTCCTTTCTAGGATATAAATTTGATTTCATTTTACTTTCTTAGACATTTTTTGCCCCTATAAGGAAATTCAGCATCTCACAGCAGTATGCTTTGCTTTGTTTTAGTTCTCTGCTGGGTCTCTGAGTGAAGTTTGATGCTCTTTAGATGCTACTCAAGAATTCAACACTCTAGTTTGTTTATTTGTAGGAAATCAGTTGTTGCTGGACATCTGCTGCATGTGGTATTTCATGCTGGAGTTAATACTGTTGCACTGCTCAGCCTGAATTAGTAATAAGTACAGATTGACTTATATGACTTTGAGAGATGGGACTTATCCAGGGCCTTACTGAGAGTGGGATGAAACATTATGTGAAGATGGATTTCTGAGTCGTGCTATGATGGATATTGTGCAGCCAGCATGAAACCACTGCACTTCAGAGCTCTAGCCTTTCTTATTGTTATTTTTCTACTCAGACACTTGCTTCTCACAAAAAACAAACTTTAATGATTCATTAATTTAATGATTCAGCCAGCCCCCGTTGGTTCAATTTAGCCTGCACAGATTAAAGGGTCGTTCTGTTGGTCTCGGACAGACAGACTGCAGAGAAATGAGCTCTCCAGGATGATTAGCTTGAGGGAAGGGGACTCTCCAGGGCTTTTCTAATGAACTGAGAGCTCTTTTAGGGGCCTGCTGGTAAGATAGGAGTGCCTTCTGCTTTTCAGTCTCCTTCCTCTGTCTTCCTGCTCATCACTGCAATACAAGTAAACCAAACAAAAAAAACATGATTCATACAGGAAAGCTTTAGAACAATGTATTTTACAGCTGAAGGCAGTGTTTTGTGTCCGTTGAGATATACTGATGCTTAGATCGTTTTCTGTCTGGCATTTTTCTGTTTCAAAGCTTGTCAGTCATACTAGTATTAAATGACTTCTCAAAGGCCAGTTAACATCTACAGGACTTTGTGGGGTGTTTTTGTCCAAAGTATCTCTTTTCCCAACCTTTACAATGGCTAGAGTTTCTTTCTCTTTGAGGTCATTTAAATGTGAGACCAATTTATCCAACAACAGTTTGAAAAATGTGAGTTCTGACACATGTTGAATATTTATTATTAAAATTGTATGATTGGAAATGTTAGATCTGTTTAAGTACCAGGTTGCATTCAATCTACCTAAATTTTCACTGGCATTTTCCTCAGAGATGGTGCTGTTCAGTTCCTCTTCTCTGCTGTCCTGTGTGTGGTTGTGCTGCCTCGGGCTTTTCCAACAGGTTCATCCAAAGGCACCAAGCTGAGTGTGTGTGACTGCATTTCAGAGAGCCACAATTCCTGTGCTGGTGTCTCTGTAAAGCCTGTGGGATTAAGGCACTCTGCTGTTGTGAAATGTTTTCTTGGTTTTATTACTGCAGCAATAACATCTCACGTTGCTTTTTCAGTGGCAGTATTGCACCCAAGAGGGCAACGGTTTGTGCATTAGGACTACTACAAATTAACACTACTTTTCCCTTTCTCTTTAAAGTGAGGAAGCAGCATTCTTTTTTAATAAACAGATGAATTTGAGGCAGAATTAAAATTCCTTTGAAAGACAGTCAGAAAAGCTATTGCAGTGAGGTTTTAAGAACTCAGCCCAGAAGGCACTTTGTCATTGTGCATTCCACAGGACGGAAACCCTCTTTTTAAATTAATGAGGCTAGTTAAAATAATATTCACCCATACTCAGCCTTAGGTATCAAGGGCTTGCTGTTAATTCCAGCAAGGTAACACTTGCTTACTACATGGAGGCAACAGGCTTAGCTTTCAAAGACCCTTTCATCTCAAGGTGTGGGAATCTGCTGTGTGGTAGAAATGGAGGGGGGGAGGGTTTTTTGCAGTTTGCAGAATCTTTCTGGAGTTTGCTTGCATTGCACAGCACAAGTCAATTGGAAGTTCATGGGAAGAGTGTGTTCTGAATGCAGCTGAGGATCCCACATTGAAATAAGTGGTGAGGATTTAATAATTCTGAGGTTGGCGGCCAAACATGTTATAACACCACTTAGTATGCAGTCACAAAGTAGAATTGACTGAGTCATTTGACGTGTGAACTCTACTTACAATGGAAACGTTATTACAACTTCAGCTTCTTAAGTTTCTCTTTAATGGTAAAATAATATGAGCAGCACTTGATTGTTGTAATGTTGCATTGATTTTAAACCACAGGTTTACTCAAATGGTAATGATTCAGTTTTCTTTTTAGGAAACTTAGCAGTAAGACTTTCTTCTTTGAGGAAAAATACCAGTTAGTGGGCATTTTCAGGGCATCTCCATGGCACTGTTTCTGAAAACAAAGCATAGAAGGAGCACATGGTATTACATCTGCAGAGTGTTTGACAGTAACCAGTCTGGGGTGTTTCAGAGGTCAATTTACAGAACTCAGAAGAAAGCAGTTACTCTGCCCAAGGAAGTCACTCTTCTGAAAGCCAATAGCTTTGAGGTTAATATAACTCTGAAGTGTTAGACACGTAACTCCTTCACCACTTTCCATTTCTGAACTTCATTTCTGGACACCACTATATCAACTGTCCAGAGTTGGGTCCAGTTCTTCTTTGAACCATGATCAGACTTTGGCTTCATTAGCAAATCATTTGTATTTTTCAAGCTTTATTACAGAGCTAGTAAATTTTTGAATAACCCATTGGACTTTAGTTATGAAAGACAGAAAAGGATTCTGATATCCATTCTGCTGGTGTTTTGTGACAGCACATACTTCTGTCAGTCACTTTCTTACTTCAGGTATGCAGCTCCAGTCTCCCATGTCATTTTGTGAGAACACCTTTTCCTCCCATGCCCTTGATCATTGACATTTGTTCATAAATATTGGAAAGTTCTTTTTTCTTTTTTTAATGGAGGTGATGCTTTGGCACACAGTCTTCTAGACAAGAGCAAACCACTGTTTAAGCAAGTCTTTCCTACAACTTTATGGAAAGGGAGCACTTCTCATTTGGAAGATGGATGGGTTTCCACTTCCGTAGCTCTGTCCTTAAGCCCTGCTGATAGAAAATGCTCATTTTAGATATTCAGTGATTAAGTATGAAGATCTCAGTCATGCGGAGTCCCATCAGAACCCAAATTGCAATACTGCGATTGCTTTAAGCAGATAAATGACTTCTGTCCTGTAAAGACTTCAGTGTCTGAAGTGATTAAATTGTAGCAGTGAATAAAATCCATATTAAAAATGATGTGATTAGGAAGATGAGCATGTTTTTTCATTACAATGTGAAACTGGACATGAAAACCAGCCTGAACATTTAAACTAATAGAGTCATTCTTACTTCACATGCATTTTATTGTTTCACATTTGTTATGTTTGTGTCATTGACTTTTGTAGTAACTCCATAATACAAGCAAATTGTCACCAACAAAGCAGATGGACTGAAATTCCTTTTCTATAAAGTAATTAAGAAAATAAGCACATTGTAGGAAGAAGCCAGTACGTTGCTCTCTCTCTCATCCAGCAGGAACTCGCCATCCATGCCAACCTCTTTTGGCAATGCATGAGGGTGCTTTTTCTCTTCTTAAGCAAAAGATTGTTCTGTTTGGTTTTTCTTTTGATTTTGTGTTGAAAAGTCTTATGTAGATGATTATGATGCTCATAATTACTGCTATCTCACTGAAATGGATGAGAGTTTTGGCCTCATTGGGAACACTGCTGAATCCCTTAGTTATACAAGCAAGAGTATATTTTCCTCTTAATTAGAAAATAAGTGTTTCTAATAAAGAAAATAATTTCAGTATTTATTCAATGTTTCATTCTCCTAGCAAAAGCCAACTGAGATGTATAAACCTTAGACATGTTAATTGACACATTGTATTTATTAAGAAACTGTGCCATTTAAAAAGTCATGCTCATAAGATAATAATTTAAAAAAGCAAGATGGAATGCTTAAGTGTCATTTTTGACCTGTCTCGATTATTATGTAGCATCGCTGGAGTTTGAGATTTCCCAGCTTCCCTATGCAATCTGTTTCACTGCTTAATTATCTTCACATTTAGAAAGTTGTGTTTGTTCCTTAAAAAAAAAAAAAAAAAAAANNCTAATGATGATAATCTGCCTTTTTTTTTTTTCCTGCTATTAAGTTCTTGTCCTGGCTAACAGTGATGAACATAAGAACACGAAGAACAGAACAGATGATTTTCCTTGTTTTTGCAGTAGCCTTTCATGTATTATAATGTCAGTCTTGCAACTTCTCTACTTGTTACAGTATTACTTTAATCATCTGTGTTCTCCTGTTGGAGCAGAATGGCAGCGTTGCTGTCTGTGTCATGCAGACCAGGTTCCTGTTTATATACCAGTATCAGAGTTTCTGTTGTTTTCTTTTTCAGTATTTGACTTAATTTCATATCATGTGATGAAATATATGTCAACTGCATGATGTAGTTTTGCTTAAAAGAGGTGCAGATGTTAGATTAAAGTATCTAAAGGAGGAATGAGTATTTTTGTAATTTTAATGCTGTTTCCTAACATTATAGTTTTGCTGTAGTCCTTATAGGGAACATTGGTAAATATTCACCTTCTCTATTTCACAGAGTCACAGTGTGGGTAAGGTTTGAAGAGAAAGCTGGAGGCCATCTAATCCAACCTCCCTGCTCCAGCTGGGTCCTCTGGAGCGCAATCCAGATGGCCTTAGAGTATTTCCAGGAAGGGAGATACCTAACGATAGTTGCTTGTGGCCACTGAGATAAATCAAAAAAACTTCTCACATCTTTGCAAATGGTTGATTTATCTTGTTTTCAGGAAAAAAAATCCTTAAAAAATACAAGACTTAACAGGTCTTGTTCAAAGCTAATCAGATGAGGTTGAAATTAGAGTGAGGAAAATGGAGAAATAAAGAGCTAGAATAGAAGAAAGCTAGTAGAAATTGTAGCTACTATGTTGTTCACAATTTATGTTGTCTTTTATTAGTTTTTAATTGATTCATGTTAATAATTGCAAATTACTGTCTCACAGGGTCTTGTAGTATTGTGGTTTTCTTTATTCCTAACAAGGTGAAATGATTCTTTCAGCTATGATCTCTGGATTGTTTCCAGCAAAAATCTGGATCTTGATTTTGTTGAGCATCAGAACATTTTTGCAATATCATTAGTATAATGGCATCTCAGTATTCCTCATGTTCTTAAGATGTGTTCAGTTGGAATATAAAAAATGCAGAAGGCACCACAGCCTGAGTTGATTGTCTTGGAGAGAATGATAGAAACTTAAAAAGAGATAGACTGTAAAACTGCCAAACAGTGAAGACATGAGGACACATAATTTCCATCCTTCCAAGATGGGACTTGCAGCTTTGTCTCTGTTGTCCTTGCAGCCTACAACGCTAAGGAATTCAGTGCACAGACACCTGAGCTGGCTGGCTGCAGTCAGGTTGAATGTCACTGACTAATGACCTCCCGAAATTAGCATTAGTGCAACCTAATAAACTCACCTTAAACTAGAGTTAATAGGACTTGCATGGCTTTGAACTGTGCCACGACAGACATATTGCCTTGGGCCAGCAATAACTCATGTCTCTGCACTGTCGTGTTGTCATGTAAACTTGTCCACTGCCTCACAGGCGTCCTAAAAGATGAACAACTGTTCGTTTCTGTGTATGGCCATAAATTGAATATAACTCCCATAATTTTTTATTTGATGGCAAATCTAAAGGAGATAAAGGACTGCTTGAAAGCTGTGAAAAGAGAAGCTCTTGGGAGAGTTTGGCACCATTGTTAAACTGATACAATCTTGAACCTAGGGGACACAAGGTGTCTTCAGGTAAACCAACATTCCAGGCCCATGTGCTAGATCTCCATCTCTCCTGAGGGAATTTCCATGACTACCACTCTATTGTTTCACAGTTAATCATCTTCTTTTGTGACTCCCTAAGCATTTTCACTCTGAAAGGTGTCAAACCCACAATACTTCAGTTTCAGGTAAAAAAAATCCATTGAGAATTAGGTTAGGAATAAAACAGAAAATAAATGAGAAAATCCAGACTAATGGAGTTCTTGCTAATTATCTTAATATTTGCAAACAGTGCTTCTGTATTAGACCTCAGTAACAGTTTACCATAATGTAAATGTTCATCTTAATGCTAAAAAATCCAAGAGAAGGAAAGTATAGACAGTTACAATAAATGCATAATTTTAAACAATATGGTAGACTTCAAATTTCCCATTAGGGTATTTCTTTACAACTTAATTTATTCCTTCTCTTATAAGAAATCCCTCGGAATAAAACTACTTTGGCACCTCTAATTTAATATTTGTTTCCTAGTGAAAAATTCTGCAAATTGATGTTCAGATTGATAATCGTGCAGATCTCATGATCTAAACTGAAAGCAACTGTAAAAGGTTTTTATCTTCTTCAGTGCATTTTGGACCACAGGTGACGTGGAGAGGATTGAAATAGGACAAATTATATAGACACAATAGATTAAGTATTCATTCTGTATTACATCCAGAACTCGCAGGGAACTGGGCATGTGTTAACTGGGCATGTTAGAATTGTTTAGTTTCAGAGTTATGGCCAAATGATGATCTGTACTATGTACTGGTGAATAGGTCAAAGAAAAAATGTTTGGATCATCTTTCATCCCAGACCAAAAGTCCTACCAAGATCTGAACCTCCAAAGGAGGAGCTGCAGGACTGAAGGCTGTCGTGGTCTCTTGTACAGCTCTGGGATGTGTGCAGAGCACCCTGTGGTTAAGGACCAGGCTCAGAAGCTGAAGTAATGTATCATGCTGTCATTTTGAAAGGGAAAGGCTTTTAGAACCCAGCAATCCAGGGCAATATGAAATGCGTTACCACTTAAGCAGCAAAGCAAAAGCAGACAGAGACACACTGTCCTTATTGTTGTACCCAGCTCTGAAATGAAAAGCTTCAGGGTACAACTAAAGATTTATTGGAGAAAAAATCCAAATCTACTAACATGCGTGAATTTAAAAGAGATGTGAGAAATAACCAGGCTGAAATATGTGTGCCATCCTCAGAAGGAGTAGCAGCTGTTGTTTGGATTGCAATGAGAGTTTTAAGGAGGTGTTTGCTTTCATCCCTGCTGCTGTCTTGTGAAGTGGTGTGAGCTGGGAAGTGACCAGGAGATGTCAGGGCACAAATAGTGCTGGCCCACCCAAAGCCAACACTTGGGAATAAAGAAGAATAAAGGAGATTTCTAAGCTTCTCACATTGTCTTGAAATAGCATGTTGGAAAATGTGGGTCCCTGGCATGGCAGAGAAGGGAAGACTGCTCTGTAACTTGTCCTAGCTTTTTGTTTGCAGGTCAGCCTAATGCCTGAGGTCACTGTCCAACAGAACTGTGGAAAGTCCCACAGGATTAATTTTTCACTGAAGAAATACTTCTCTGTATTTGAGCTCCACACCAAATACTCATCCATCTTAGTACCCCACTCACCCCCAGCTCCACCCATAGGATTCCTTTATCAGGGAATAGAGGAATTCAAAGGCCCCTTCTCCCTTTGTGTTTTAGATGTGTCCAGCTACTGGGAAGCTGAGTGAAGTTGTCATCACCCAGCTGGCCCTGATGCCAAAGGGCACAGAGTTTCCTTAAATGTTGGATTGCAAACATCATTGTTCTCTATTTTCCTGAAGCCAATAATTGTATTACATGTGGGGAGTCCCCTAGGTCACAATATGCTGGTAAAATTACTCACTAACATTGTTATCCTCTTTGCTGAGTTGCTGCAGCTTCTAATAGTAGCATTACTTTGAGCATCCTGCCAAGAAACAGTGAATAAAGTTTTAGGAATACTTCCTTTTGTACAAAGTCCAGTATTTCATCTTGTCATGCATGGGCACTGTGAATATAATTGGGAAAATGTGATGAAGCATAGGGAGTAGGGAACACCATGGCAGGGAACTGTAGAGGTTAATGAAGATTAAGGAAGACTAGGGCAAAATGAGATGAATGGACATGATGGTATATGAAATGCATTTTTGTCACAGAACAAAGAGTAAGACTGTGCATGTTGTGGAATTTTAAATTAACAACCGTTGTTTGTGGGTGGAAAAATATTTTTAGGAAAAAAAATTATTTCTGGAGCTTCCACTGTGAGAAGCTGAATGTCTGCTCGTTGTATCATGGTCATCTAACAGAACATGTGTCAGAAGAGGACAGCAAATATTTTCCATTATTATTAGTAGGCATTTTGTCACTAACCCCATTCTCATACTGTTGCATCCTTGGTAGAAACGTAATGAGATCTGAACAAAATGATGCCTACCCAAGGTTTGGAACATATCCACGAGTAACTTCCCCCTTTTTTCTTTAGAGAGAAAAACTTCTCTCCTTCAGACAATGAATTATGGTGAGTGATGGAGGTTCGGAAGAAGCTTTTCTGTGTGACCTTCATCATCTAACTTTTAAACTCTGAAGAGTTTCCTCTTGTAGTTTATCTGTTACCATGCATGATCAATTACTGCATAGTTACCCCATCCATGGTCAAATACTGGTCAGACTTGCACTGATTTTTTTTTTATTGAATATATGTTTATATTTCAGGTTGTTTTATATCTGATACAACAAAAAAATCAAACTGCCTTTATTGGTGATCAGTTGTATATAGGCTTTAGGTCCCAGTTGGGACAAACTTGAATATTGAGGAGCAAATTAACAGGGAAAAGTTTAAAATGTATGCTGTTACGCCATATATTCTTGAAGCAAGAGTAAAAAATCCACAAATTTTGCATTCAATGCTGCAAACTCTTTTGACAATAAAGGTATGTGTATGTCATTGTAGATATTAAAGATCCTAAGAATTTTAGAGAGAGAAGCTGGGAAAGAGATCAGAAGTCAATTAAAGTAACTTGGTAATGAAAAGACACTGATTTGTAGAGATAGTTTGTAGATTGAAAAAGTAAAGCAGAGAATGGCCATAAGAATAACTGATATTGTGAAACAATTTTATCTCCACAAATTTGTTTGTCTGTTTGTGTTGGGGATACCGAGATGACCACTAGCTGGTTCCTTACTGACGTTCATTTCTGTTACACTGTAAGTGTGCAGTGAGCGATCAGGCCCTTGCTGTAGCGAGCCCTGTGCAAACTCCTAACAAGAGATCCCCATCCACTTAAGAGCTGGATTTGTTGATCCTTGTGGGTCCCTTCTAACTCAGAATATTCTGTAACTTCTGTTAGAGATGATTTCTAGCCCATAGGAACATAAGGGATGACTAGTAAATAGTGTTAATAATCTATGTATTCTCATCTTCTGAACCACTGAATTTATCTTAGTGTCGCATTTTTCCAATTTCAGGATTTTATTGTAAACTTACAGAGTTGAGAGTTGTGCAGCAAAACTGAAAGTATGGATTATTTCCATTAAAATCTAGGGAAATAAGAACTAGTTAATGAGTCTTTCAAGTTCATTTTGTATCACCTCATATTATACAGATTTGAACTTGAGCAAAGCAGAAAGAACTTTAACTTTTTCATGTGTCAGCCCTTTTGTTTGTGCAGTGTTTAATTCAAGATATGGATTAACTGAAACTCCCCTGGACTGCAGGGCTCCAGCAGGAATGAAACTGCCCCAGATGACTTCACATGGAAAAATAAGATTAGGTACAAATAACATGGAGTTCCTTCCTGGCATTTGTATGCAAACTTCACTTGCTAACTCCCACTGAAATCCATCCAAGCTTCCATTGAAGGACAAGCTTGCTCTGAGGACAGAGCAGAATCTCTCAGAAAAAGTACTAAATGATGTGGAAATCAGCTCTGTCTTTCCCCAGATGTAATAGAAAACTTGGTTTCTTAAGGAGATGTGAAACATGGAGTAGCTTAATGAGCTTAGTCTGTTTTTAAAGATTTCTTGAAGCCATTCGGCATAACATAGCCCCTTCTCACATGCATTTTTCCTTGAGTGGCAATGAAAAAGGCATGTCCAATTTCCACTTCTATAGAAATATTGTTCATCTTGTCATGATGCTTGGGCATCTTGTTATATTTTTTTCATCCTCTGAAAGCAAGGCATGTTGCTTGCTTGCTTTTCTTGCTGTTTTTCTATGTAAGTAGCCTTTTTTCCTCTTCTTACACAGGTTTGCACTGCACTTCTCTCTCCTGACTCTTAAGGGCAGAGTGCCATCCTTTCTCTTTGGTATTGATGTCTTCCATAGATCATGAAAGTTTAAATTTCATGTCCTTTATGCTTGTTGTGAAGCTGCCCAATTTATTTGGGACTAGTCTCTCTCTTTTGGATACTCGGGGGTTTTTTTTAAACTTCATCCATGTATTGCTAGTGTTTGATTCAAATATTTGCTTCTACCTTTTTTCCAACCTGCCTCAGTTCTAATGTTTCATTAAGTTTTTGCTTCATTTTTGCGGGATGGATTTATGTGGAATAAATATTGACAATATTTTGACAGCTTGGCATATTACACTTCTTGTGTAAACATGATTATAATAATCTGTGGCCTGTTTTAAACCAGTGTTTGAAGCTTAAGGATTGTAGATGAAAGTGAGTCATGGTGGTCTATTGTATGTAAACATAATAGAAGTTTGATTGATTTCCAAGATCAGTTAGGATTACTTGATTGGAAAGGGTTGCTATGGGAAAAGGAAGGCGATAACAAAAGTAAGCAGCTCATTTCAGCCCGTGGTGGCAATCACACATTCTCATCACAGTAACGTGTTCAATGGGGTATTTTTAAACCTCACCTTAGTCCTGCAATAGTGTAAACATTTGCTGGACTTCTGCCTCGGCAGAGCAAGAAGCAATATTTGCTGGAGAAAAAGGAGCAAGGGGCAGGGTCAAAGCAGCTATTCCTTGGCACACCACAGCCGAGCTGGCTGGCTGATGTGCCTCCCAGCCTACCAGTCCACTCTTGTTTTTCCTTTCAGATGAATGATCTCTGGGGCGGCAGGTTTCTGCGATCTCTCAGCAGGGGATGTGTGGCATTATGTGTGTGAGGTTTTAGGCTTGTTTTGGAAAATGCTGGCTTCACATGCCCTCTCTCTCATTTTGGCCAAGTCCCTAGATTAGAAACGTGTCCAGTAAATATTTAGTTCCAGATATGCTGCCAAAAGATTCCATGCTCTCTGACTGCTTTGAGGTTTGTTAGTGTGAATCAGTTTTTATTATTTCTTAGAGCTGACCTTGCAGAAGCAGAAAAAAATGCATCTGAGCAATAATCAAAACCAGGAGGTGAACTGCCAGCCAGTGAAGTTGTAACTGGCTACAATACAAGGATACCTGCTGTACCCTGTTATTTCCTAGGAATAAGCCAATGTTAGTGGCAGATGTGTGAGCAATACCTCACCTGTCCCTGGTCAGAGTTTCTGCCTCTTGGTTCAGTTCTTGTTGGGTTACAGAACACAAGGTTCTGAGGTGTTACACACTGGCTTTCTTCATCACACTGTGTCATTTAACTACCCACCTAATTGCAGCAATCTTGTGCTTTTTTTGCCTGCCTGAACATATTTACAAAGATAAAAATAGAGCAAGGGAAGAACAGCAGCTGCCAAGGCTGGGTTTGAGTTAAAGACCACCTAGGAATGGATTAAAGGTGAATAACTGTTTTGCCTCAGGACAATAGTGCTGAACAGCAGGTGAGAGCAGAGGTGAAAGGAGCGTTGCTAAGGAAGAGATATGGAGAAGTGATCATGTAATTGACATATTTAAATGCAAGAAAGTTTTAAGCATGCTGTAGTGGAGATAGGGAAGAAAATGAGTGGAGAAATTGTAACAGGCAAATGGTGGTACAGTGAATTACAAGGAGTTTTAAGGAATGCTTTATTTTGGAGAGGATGCCATAGGTCTGAAGGATAACAAATATAGATGGATATCTGAGAAAAGAAATTCATCTGAGTGAACTTTTAGGATGGTTTTCTGGGTGAACTCTGTTGTGATGTATATTGACAAAGAGAAACCTTGGCCTTAAACCCTGTTTTGTAGCTGCGCACTCCTTCTTAGAGGTAGGGTCTTATGAGTTGATAGGTGTTAAATCATCACATAGGTTTAATTCAGCTCTGTGCTTAGCCTCCATCAGTTGGAAATGACAGAAAAGGAGAAAGACCACAGTGCATGAGTCAGTCCGAGAATGACTAAGCTGCTGGAGCGGTGCAGCTGTGAAGGACAAGTACAACCCTGGGATGCATTTGGTGAAGTGCTCCCTTTCCAAAGGGGGATTAGCAGTTCTGTTGTACACTGAATGAGACCCTGTGGAGCTGGGAATACTGCACACAGGTTTGGTTAGCGAGGCTTGGCAATTAATTTCCTGAAATTAGATGTATGGAAGAAGAAGGTGTTAGCAAAGGAATGGAGAGTCTCTCTCTCATATACAAGGAAATTAAAAGGAAACAGCTTCTCCTTAATTACAAAAAAGTAACATTGAATATTTTTAAAATATAGTTGTTTACCCCGGTCCATGTATAAATGAGACAACTAAGAGCAGGAGAAGACTGAGTTAAACCAGAGGACAGTGTTCAAACCAAAACTGTGTGGCTGCGAGTTAATTCAAGCTGAAGGTTGTTGTTTCTAGGCCTTCAAACAACATTATTTTAGGATAGCCTATGCTGGCCCTTCCTCAAATATCTGCCCTTCAGCTAAGGTTCTTTGGTCCTTTAGTCACAAACAGAAATTTATACCAAAGTTGTCGCAGTTGCACCCGGCTGGCCAGCAGCTAGAATCCGAAGAATATTAGCAGAGATCAGAGTCGTATAGAGCACACATTACACTGCATTTCCAGCTGCTTCTTCCTTGTGTGTATTCACAGCACAAAGAAATTCATCATCTGTCAGCATCATGACAGCATGCTTGCTTGCACACATACTCAGCGTGTTTAGGACTACTGCAGCTTTGGGGCAATCTTTTCAATTAGTGTGTGCAACTACATCCAAATCTAACTTGGATTATTTTAATCTAGAGCCTTTGCTCCTGTTTGCCTGCCAATAGGAGTGTTGCACCGGATAGAATAGGTACCCAATAGGAGTTCTTTCTGTGCTGGTTGGATGCATAGTATTTATGATCAGTGAGAGATCTGCATAGTAGGGATGGAAAAAGTTAATTAGATTCAAGAGTCACCTACATAAATCTGGAAGATTGCCTGTGCCACCACCGGCCCAGTTTCCAGCCTTCTACTCTGCATTCCCACAGTGCTGGAGTAGCAGGATGGCTGTCACTCTGGCTTTTCCGACCACTTTTAAAGGGAACACATGCTCTATGAAAACAGTAGTATTGCCTTGACTGTTGGCAGCAATTCTCTTTTCTCCTACCCCTTTCCTTCAGTTATCTTCATTCTGATTTGATACATTGATGTTCTTTTTAAAAATAAATAAAAAATTAAAAAAAAAAAAAAAACAAAGAAAAAACATAGTCAAGTCTATTAAGTAATGTCAGAGAAACAGCTTTTTTTCTTTTTTTTTTCCCTTTGTCTTTTTAGTGCTGTTTTAGGTCAAGTTCTGTCATTTTGCACCTGTCCAACCTTGTGAAAGGCCTCACTGGGGTTGTACAAGGACAAGCGTGGGTGGAACTCAGTGTTCAAAACCTTGTGTGGCTGTTGACAATGTGTGAGAAGGGAAGAGCCCTCTGCTTCCCAGACCCCAAATTAAGCCTGCAGGGCTGACAGCAAAGCAATTTTTGTAATGGTACATGAAGCTAATTTGTTATGAAATCAGAGAAGCAATAAATTTGGAAAAACCCCCATTCCAAGTTTAGAGTAGTCTGGAGGGAAATTACGCTGTGAGCTCCCCTGTGCTGCTGCTAACTCGCTGTTTTCTAGACTTGGGCAATGACAGAATATGGTAAATGTATCCCCTCTTATTTACCCTTTCCTGAGCTGGGGAAATGCACTTTTCTCTGCTACACCTTAAAACCAAGTAAATTCTTGTGGAGATCTCCCCACCAGGTTCTCAGGTGTGCCATTCATTCACAATCCAGAACTGCTTGTCAGTGCAAAAATAGTGTGACTTTTGAAGAAAGCAAAACCCAGGTGGTCAGACCCCGATATTGCTTGTTTCTCTGCTCAGGGTGTCTGCTCAGTGGAAAGGCTCTCCAGCCTTGGCAGAGAGAAATAGGCTACATCTGCAAGATCTCTGCAGGCAGATGTGAGCCCAGCTGGGCCAGCAAGCATTTGTGTGGCTGCATTACCAGGGTCCTGAGCTGCATTTAGGAGGGCCAGTGCTGTCATTAGGCACCCACATGGTTTTCTGCCTGCCTGCCTGCATCATCCCTGGGACTCTCTAGTTCTGCCTGGGAATACTCTGTAGGCATACTCAACACGCTCAATACCCTTTGCAGATGAACGGTAGTGAGGAAAAGCTGAGACTGGTGATAAGGTTGGGTTCAGGGCACTATAGGTTTAGTGTGTCTTCTGAAAAGTACTTGAGTTTATAAGGCTTCTCCTGGGCCAAGCTTTTTCCATTAAGGCACCAGCCAGGAAGCCTTGGTCAAATGCAGGATTTCTGTGCTTTATTATTCATCAAGACTCATGATTTTATTCAGCTCTATCATTGTTTCTGAATTCATGACCATAATGAAACAGAAGTCCTGCAGATAGTGTAGGCTCTGGGAAATTGCAGCACTGCTGAGATAACATAGTTGGTACCAGTACGTCGTGCTCTCATGCTTTCCAAATTACTTATGTTAAAATAAACAAACAAAACAAGAAAACACTGCTGGCCTGGAAACCTTTAGGCATTCTTTCCTATTTTATGCTGGAAAGATTTAAGGAAAAAGGCATTGTCTGTTTCTTATTTTCACTGCTTCTTTTTTACAAATTGCTTTTAAATGGAACACAAGTAAAACAGATTTTATTTGTTGTCATAGGAAAATACATCTCAGAGAGAGACAAGGATGGCCTGGAAGGAAGAAATTATATTTCAGATTTCTATTTGAAGATAGCCTTCATGGCTGCCTGTTCTGACTCAGCATGTTGGTTGGGGCTCTGGGTGGCAGAGTGGGTTCAACAGGTTGAGGTTTTAGAAGTAGGTGATAGGAAACAACTGCTATGGATGCTGCTGCAAGTGCATTGATTTATTTTTTTGTAGAAATTCGGAGATTATGCTGACCAGCGGAAGGCACTAAGACTTTGTCCAAGGGACAGGACTGTGGGGTTAAATCATGAAGAGTAATTATGCTGTGTATTCTGTGCCTTGCTGCAGCCTTTCTGTGCTGCCACTGGCCGGCCACGCTGTTTGTAATAAATGGTTATTAAGCTGTTCTCTGTAGGACCAGGACTGGAGCTGTATTGTGCTAGAGGCTGTGGAGCTGCGTAGTAACTGTAAACTGTTCTCTGAGAGGCCTGGTTAAATATGAGAAGGGATATGGAACAAAAATAATCCACAAGCAAGCTCTGGCATATAATGATATTAAGTGAGTAGCTGGGGGTTGTACAGTAGTTCTGCTGCAGAGGCAGAAGCTGGGCTGAAGTCTCCTGTACTGTCATTATGTGCTAAAAATAATAAAATAATTCTTCTTTATTTTTGTTCTCATTAACTGGTCTAATTTATTCCATCAGGTCTTGTCCAGAGGATGGTGTAGATGCACATGCAAGTGTGACTGGATTACAGCCTTGTCCTTCAAGACTATTTGCTCTCAATCCTCTACTACCCCTATTACTTTAACTGAAAGATTACAAGATTCCTGTATATTGCACTGGTACAAATGGGACGCATCCTTGAGCGTGTTTAGTTTGAACTTAGGCTTTTGTGATTAGCATCTGCCTTTATGCAAGATACATTTATATGAAGACTTGTATTAATTTTGGTTTGGGCTAAGCAATAGTTACCTGGTCATTTTAAACGGACGCTTTGAAGACATCAGTCAACTCAGTTATTTGCTCCTCAGTTTTTTTTCTCTCCTGCTTTCTCATCTGTTTGATGGAGAATTGGAAAGCAAAGAGGGGCTATTGTCTGAATTGATTCCTCTGTCCACAGACCTGGCAGTGGCCAAGGAGTTTTGTTGTGACTGCATTATTTTTAAATATGCAGAGACAGGAAATTCTGAAGTGTAACTTTTATGTTTGTGCTTGTTGGGAACACCAAAATAAATTAAAAGCTTGGGAATGTCTTGCTAATGTGCATTCTGTACCAGAACATCAGCAGCATAAGCCAGGAACAAATCCTTATTTAAAGAACATGGTAGCCACAGGGCTTCCTCCCTTTCTTTTTATTTTTTTCTTCCCTCCCGCTCCTCTCTACTAGCTCTCTGTACCTGAGCACGTGGTCATGCCAGTAGAGCTTAGGCTGCAGTGCAGCAGTCCTGACAAGGCAGGGGCTGGTGCTCTGGTTGGTTTTCAGAGGTGGAAGGACTGGCAGTGTCGACACAGCACAGTGTGGCGGGTGCCTCGTCACCCTTCACCTTTAGTCCTCTAAAGTGACAGCTCACCTGGCCCCTGGTCTGTGGTTCCAGCTCAGGGAGGGTTTCATGAGGCTAAATCAGGAATCAGGGCAAGCCGTGCAAGCTGAATTCAGGGAGTCTCTGTGTGTGTGATGTGGATGCAGGAACTCTGTTTCTTTTGAAGCTGATGTGCTAAGCCATGGATTAAAGCTCTGCTGACTTAAACCCAGCGAGCTGTGACATATGCACGCCAGAGAAGTCACTTTAAAAGGGGTTTCAGGCTCCAAGTGCTCAACTTGATCAAGGCTGGTAGAACAAACTCTAATAAAAGAAGGGACAGGGACATAAGAAATCCTTTTTGGCAAGCCATATATAGTACTAGGGAGAGATGGTCCTCACTAGAGTGTATCAGAGGTATTTGTAAGGATATGCCTTGCAACCGTGGGTTCTCTACATTTACTCACGCCCCCCAGCTCTTGTCATACATGCAGGCATGCAGACAGCCATGCTGGAAACTGCCTCCCATCTTACTTTCATGATTTCTCTTTCTATTTTTTTAAATTTTTTAAATTCATTTGAAGGTAAATAATCAAAACAGAATTCGGGGCCTCAAAATCACTGAAACTGCGGGAGTTGGCACTTAATGGCAGCTTTGCCTCTAGTCGTGGCATCAAGTTACTTTTGAAGCCTTTGAAGTCAACGGGGCTTGAGGGAGAAAGTGTTGTGTTGCTTCTTTAAAAAGAAACATGCTTCAGTTATATTTGCAGCTGGGGTTTTAATGGCTGCGAATTAAAGCATGTTTTATTTGGCCTTTGTTTTTAGTGCACTTTTACCCCTTGGGGCACTTGAAGCCAAGGCACAGCTTGAGATGTAGCTGGCTGCAGCACACGAGTACAGCCATCATCAGCCTCCTCTTCTGTTCCTCTGCAGAGCTCACTCTCAGGATTTGTGTCCCCACAACAGCAGTGTCCCACCCTCCCCAGTTTACTCTCCTCACACCTCTTTGCAGGCACTGGGTCTCTGTTTGCACAACAGCCAGCAGTTTGTGGCTGACAGCGTGGCTTGGAGTGAACTGATGTAAACTTTTTGTACTGGCCCTGGAGACGTTGATTTCTAATCAGCTCCAATCAAATTACTGTGAATCTGATAAAAGGAAAGAAGCTCAGTTTAAAATGATGCAGATATGCACTTAACGTGATTTAATGTATGTCTACATAGTCTAACTGCTTATCTGCACATCTCGCCTAAATACTTGTGCCTATCTGACCCATACCCTTTTTTTGACCGTATTATCACTAAATGAGGAGAAGGTAGATTATGCAGTTACTAGGTTACAGCTTGTTTCCCTGTCGATCCCTGGGACATCAGCCATCCTGCTGAGTAGAAGGGAAGGAGGGTGGTGATGGGGGTAGCTGAGCAAAGTGCACTGCACTGATGGTTTAGGAGTACTCTGACATGAGAAGATGCAGTAACCTGTCCAGCATTTGCTAGGCGCTGTGTGGTAGAATCTTTAACAAACCACTTCAAAATGGTGGCACGGGCACCAACAAATACTGAGCAGTACCTTTTTCTGACTTTGCTTTATACTCTGCTCAGTTATGAGTGTTGCTACATTTTGTGGTTAGCAGGCCACATCAGCTGGCTCTGTCAACTCACTCAAGCAACACAAAGATGTGATTTTTTTCTTGTTTTTTAATGTAATTGTGTGATAGAAAATAGTATTTTTTAGTGTTAACTTTTTAAAGTATGAAAGCAGAGGACATAAAACGCCTGTCCTAATAATAAAATAAAGTGGTTTTTGTATGTTTGACCTGTGAAAAACAGCCCAGTTCAGAATGTCTTTCTAGAGGCTAGTTTCAGCGTTCCTTGAACAATTAACAGAATTATACTGTTTTACTTGATGCATTGAATTTCAGTGATTATGATCCATAATCCATGAAGATTGAGCACAAACTACTTTATTGTTTCAGTGAGGGCATGAAAAAGAGCCAGAGATGTTCTTACATGTCCTCTGCATACTTGCAGATGAAAAGCTCTATCTCATGCAGAAAAGAAGTAATTATTTGGTTCTTGTTATGTTGTTGTTCTTTAAATATGAGTGATTTTATTCCTCAGCAGCTGAGATTTTTGCATCTGTCAAGTGTTTCTAGCCCTTCATGAGTTATGGACCTGGAGTCACTTTCCCTTCTCAGAACTCATAGAGTATATGGTTAAGGCAGATTCTGTAACATTTCTGACTTAGGTGACACAGCAAGAATATTTTGCTTAGTTCTCCCTGTTAAGCTGTTTTCTCAGAGGCTGAGACAGAGAATATAGTGAATGCTTTTATTAAAGTATTGGATAATCTGCTGCTTGAGAAGTCTGTATGCAAATCCTGATTTTGCCACTGTTTTTTGCTGTGACCTTGGACTAAATATTTGCTTGTTCTGTGTGTATGAGACATGCGAGTACTATCTCTCTCATTTTCAAGCATGGTATAAGAATAGATCTGTAAGTACTTGAGGGGTCATGGAGGCAGGAAATGTCATCAGCCAAAGGCAGGCCATTTTATCACCATGCTTCTACACCGCAGTAAAGAAAAAAAAAGTGAAGAGAGCAGATTTTTCTTGTGTCTCCTACTATTCCGGCAGCCCATTATCACCCTTCTACTTAATCCAGCACTGCCATGTAAGTCTGCCCTTTTTCTTGCATGGGTACCTGAGTGGGATGTTGCCCTAGGGTGGCTGTGTTCAGTTTTATTTTTGCTGGGTTTTGTATTTATCAGGACATAGGTGGGAAAACTTGGAGCATTCATTTTGTCTGAATGTTACCATGCCTTCTGCCTGTGCTTGGTCTCTGCGGTAGTTTTCCTTGTCAATTTTCTTTCTGAATAAGAGGAATAAGGAGTAGATCTCTGTTTTATAAGGCATTTCCCCCTGCCTCCCGTTGCTTTCTGTGCCTAGGAGGTAGTGGCCTGCAGCAAATTCCCTGCAGCATCTGTGTTATTGCATACACATGCTTGTGACACTTTAATAGTAGCTGTCAGATAACATTAATGTATTGCTGCTACAAATAAGTCAAGCAGGGCTACGAGCGAAGAAGTGAGTGAATGAGGCAGGACAGTCTCTTCCATCACTATCAGATAAGGCCACCCTAAGATTGTCTGCTCACTTCACCACTGAAATTGTTGGCTGTGTTAAGACGTGCTCAGTGGAGACACCCAGACCTTAGCCAGCAGCCCTCCTTTCTGTGAATACCCAAAGGGCTTAGTTTGTAATTTATTGAGAAAAAGGAGAGGAAGCCTCCTGAAATGACCTTGAAGGCCCTCTTTTCTTGAGTCCTGAGGACAAACCATTTTTGCAGGTCTGAACCTCACGGTTTCTGTCAGGTGACTCCGTGTGACGGCTGTGCTAAACCAGGTGGCAGCAGTGTGGTCAGGTAGATCCTGGAGCCTGAAAGCCCTGGCTGCCCTCCTAGCCCTCTTTCTAGGAAGGATGTAGGTAGTGGAGCTGGTCACCAGAACAAACAATTGAGTGAGGGAAAAGCAGTTACGCTGAAATTCCTCCCACAAAATTATAGGCCTCATCTGTCAGTGTGCTACCACTTAAGGATCTCTGTTCTGTGGCTCTCTTTATACTTAATAGAAATTCATTAACTTAGTACTGCTTATAAAAAGCTCTTTATCTGATAGTGCAGATGTTTCCAAACTCAGGAGTGCAAACTGTGCCTGGAATATTGTCCTCCTCCTACTGCTTGTGGAGATCCTGGAATTATCTCTTGCATTTTAACGCTGTATTAGAAAATTGGCCAGCAGTAACTTGCTCACAGCTGAGGTTGCAATATACTCACTGCACTGCCTCTGCAGGCTCTACTTTACACTGGGAGTAGAGGTCTGGCATTTGAGAGCTGGCATAATGTGGATGGAAAATCACTGTGTTAGTTCTCCCACCTTAACTCTTGTTGATAGTTGTAATAGGTTGTGATAGACTACAAGGAAATATAAATCATAAAGTATACCAGAGCACTGCCTAGTTCCTGAAAAGCATTAAAGTGTCACATCTTTTGACTCTGTAATTCAAATGAGTTTTTTGCAAGAATGCTCAGAAAGTTTCAGGAAGTTTTTTTTAAGAAAAAAAACTTCTTGCAGAAGCATTTGCTTTTACTGTGTGAAGGTGGAAAATTATTCTTCAGGATCTAGCTGTAGAAAGGATCATCACTACGTTTTTAAATTTATACATGATTGTCATGTTCTTAAAATTCTCTCCATGACAAGTCCTTTGTAGTTCCTTAAACTGGTGATGATTTTATTATGCTGAATTTGACAGGTTAATGATCGAGTAGGAAATCGTTTAACGCTTGCTAGTGTTAGATATAGAAAGGATAGAGCAACTCTATCTTTTTTATATCTAAAATCAGAAACTAAATCTAGAGTTTGGTGGTAGAGCAGGGATTGTAGCAGGTAAGTACCAAGAGGACTGACTGACATCAGTGCTCCCTTGTTCCCTTGCATATTGCATTAGGACAGCAAAAGAAACATTAACCATGATGCTGAAGAGTCAATACCAAAATAATGGGCTCTTGGAGGAACATTGTGTGGGTTATTGTGGTGACAAATTGGTCTAATGTAGAATTTCTTGAAGTATCTTTCTCTGAAGTATTAGGATTGGAGTTTTGCTGTCTAGCAGAGGTAGCAGTACACAGTGGTTTGTGTGCTGGTTAGGAAATCTGAGCCTGTTTGAAGGGGATTACTGTCCCTTTTTCATTCAGTCATTGGCTCCCTTGCTATGAAACCTGTGTAAAAAAAATTGGTTTGAATGGGAACCTCTGTGGTATGGGCAGTCTCTGACAGTATGGTGAGGGAGGTAAAGGCATTTGTTGGTCTAGGCTTGTGATTTGGAGAGCAAAAGAACTCACAGCCTGTTTTCAGTCCTTGTGCTCTGTGTATATATTTTAATAACTTATGTTTTTCCTGTTTGAACTGAGCAAGGCCTGGAGAACAAGCTGTTCTTCTGGAATTCTTTAGTTCATTTATTCCCAGTAGATTCCAGTGGGAAATAAAATCAACAGCCTCTCCTCCTCTGAACAGTGACCCTCACTGTGTTTGTTAATACCTTTCAGTGTCTGTCTCCATCGAAACTCAGGGTATAATTGCTCAACCAGAATATGCAGGAGAAAAAGAACGAAGGGTTTTTTTGAGCATTTAAAAACATACATTTAATTGCATTTGATTTTGGGTGCCCAAAGTAAATGCTTTACTGTGGGAGCAGCTCATTTGTTTAAATTGCTTTTACAAATTTAACTTTTTATACAGATCCTGAATTTTAGATCCTAAAAGCACCTCATCAAAGCATCTTAATGAACTGCTAACAGCTACACACCTGAAAGATCTTTGAGTGTGTGGGCAGAAATGCCAAAAATTGATTTCCCTGTGGGACCAGGAGAAAAAGGCAATCTTCTGGTTGAATTTGCATGTGACTTTCCTGTCACTTCATGCTGCTTAAATGGATTAGTGACTGAGTCCTGCAGCATAAAATCTAGAGAATATTTCTAATATGCAAACCTTGAATATGCCCAATATGGTTTTAAATCAGGTGTTTGAGAGCAATTAAAAACGGGTTCTGTAATGCACACAGTAAGAAAATGAGGCAATAGCAAAAAAAAAAAAAAAGACAGGAAGATCTGATTTACCAAAATGACATGGAAAGGGATCTGGTATAATGGTATCTGGTAAATAAAAGGCCTCCTGGAAGTGCTAAAATTCTGTTTGAATCCTAGAGGTTTGGACTGTAAGTCCACTTTCTATATATCTTGCCAATTAGAGATGGATTAGGATTAGACTCAGGAGAACAGAAAACAGTGTAATTGAGGCCTGAGGATCAGAGCAGACTGTGGTGAAAGGTTTTTTGAAAAAGGTTTTTTGAGAAACCTAATAATTTCTTTAAAAGATAACCCCCAACTATCCCCTGCCATGATAGTTGTAAAAATTAGTGGGAATAGCTTCAGAGATGAAATAAATTCTCTCTGTCTGAATAAAGTACTAATGACAGTGTCAATATTTTATGGGTCTTAGCACAAACATCTTGACTACATGAGGTGTAAGGTAACATGAAGAAATGTATGTTTTCTGTTTAATCCAGCTGTTGCAGACAGAGGAGGTAAAAAGGGAGCTTGAGGGAACTCCTCGTGGGTGAAATTTCAGTGTGTCTGGGCTGAAGCAATTCTGTAGAGCTGGGGAAAGATTGAGATGCCATTGCATGAAGTTATTCACCTTCCCTGAGGGAATTGCACCTGCTGTTAATAAGATGATTTTCAATGTCAGGGATCTTCATCTGCTTCCAGACAGTTTAGGAATCGGTGTACTTGAGCACATTTTCCATCTGCATTCAGACCAAGGGCTGACTTTCTTCTCCCTGAAGTAGAAGCTGTTCCTGCCAGGTGTATCTTTTGTTCCTTTGCTGCAGGAGCTGATGTTTGGCACTCAAGCTGCCACGAGCAGAGCAGAGAAGGCGTGCTTGCAGACAGGCTCTTCATGATCCACTGAATGGTTTTACTGTTTAGCCAGTGTCAGCCACACTGACTCCAGCTATGGAGTGGCTTTTATGACAGTATGTAGGGCAATGCACCGAGGACAATGAACACTTTTGGGTCTTTCTTTTCTCTGCCTTTCCCCTCCTGCAAGAAATCATGCTGCTCATGTTTCTTGAATTAAAAAAAAGCATGGGTAGTAAGCCAATTTATCTACCTGTTTCTGTTGTTTTCAATTTCTAATTCTTATTTTTCTTGTGGATAGGTAACTTTTAACATTTTAATTCTTGTTTAGAACTTATGTGTGCATAGTTGGATGATATCTAGCATTTGACCCATCCATAGTGGTAGGAAACAGTGGGGAAGGTAAATATTCTCCTTGGAGCCCTGGATATTCAGCTGTTTCATATATATATTGAAAGTCCAATAAAATATTATACTGATTTTCCAACTAGTTTCTCTTTCAGAAGAGCACAGTTTGTTCTCAACTAATTAAACAGCTGTTTTTTTAGATATTCCTTCATAATCTGTGCAGTGCTCATAATCAGATATAGCAATTTTGCATTGTGGAAGTGATATTTCAAGGGCAAATGGAATCTCTGCAGTTGGGTACTCATGCTCAGAAATGTGACACCTTTCCCACTGCCTTGCCTGTGAGCTGATGAACATTATTCAGTTAATTATTCATTATTTAGGTATTTGCTGCTGCAGCCTCAATTCACTTCTCTGGTTCAGGGCAGTCTCAGGACAAGTACAGTGTTTAATACTTACATTCTCTGTGCAAGGGATGGCAACAGAGTCCATTTGGTCCTTTGCAGGCCTGCTGGTTAAGGGGACTGTATGTGTAGTTTGTTATTCCGCACAAATTGTTTTTGAGGCGGAAAAAACAGTGGGAAACAAATAGTGGTTTGATTTCAGGTTCTATAGGAAGGAAACATATAATCATTCCAAAAAGCTGTTTATGCTTCTTTGTCCATAACTTACCACTCTTGGTTCTCCGATCTGCTCTTCATTTCTTTCTTCTGTCCCATCTGGTGTGGGTTCTGCCCCTTCTGAGATTTCACTACTCTCTCCCTTCTCCCTTTTGTGTGTGCATGTGTGTTTTCCAGAACTGCAAAGACTTTGTGATTTTCCATTAAGCATGAATGCAAGAAGAAAACTGGTAGATGATAACCACGGGAGAAATTGTCAAGCGGGTTCTGGTAATAACAAAAGCACCAGACAAACTTAGCAGTGGTCACTACTACTTGTGATGCCTACATTATGCCAACAGCTGCATCTGATTGCTGGACTAGTGTTTATCAGTTGATTTCTGCTATAAATTTTCAAAATGGTTTCTTAAAAGGGACCAGTTTGGAGGTTTTTTGTTCACAGGCAGACAATGTACATCTGAGTCAGTTTATTTTGGGCTTGCTGTTCTCAAAAAGCGGCTGACTACTTTTAAAGACTGTAGACCTCAGTGGATGAATGAAGTCGATGACAAAAATGACCCATTTTAGTCTGTTGTGTTTCTGTATTCTCCTACTTTGCATTGCATATCTGGATTCGTGATTTTTGCCATCCTTTCACTTTTTCTTCTGTTTACTGTTATTTTACCAGCTCTGCAGCAGGATGTGCCAGTTATCACTGCTGTCAAGGACCACCTACTTCACATTTGAAGGGATAGCTCATATTTGCTTCATCAGAAAGGACAAAGTGTGTGATGAAATAACATCTTAGAGATATAATTAATAGTTTTCTCTAGTTCTATCTGTCTTAAGCTGCTACAGTTAAACTGATAAGAGTAGACAACTGCTTCCAATATCTTTATCCTATCAAAATGGCTTAGGAGCTCCCTATTGGATTTAAACTGACAAATGCTATCGTATTACAGTAGCATGGCAAAGAACCAGTTTAAGATTTCAAGCCAGCCGTAGATCTGATCACATACTGAAACATTTCACACCACTTTTTTATTATTATCTCTTGCTAAATTCTTAATTTGTGTGGCTTTCATTTCCTAGACATAGAGGCAGCAACTGTACCTGTTTTTCAGTAGACAGCAAAGCCTCTCAGCTGTTTTTCCTCTTTAGGCAATTGTTTATCCAGTTATCTTCCTCGTTTGAAGTGCTTTCCATAAACTCGTTTTGTTTTGAAGTGCACTATTTAATCTACATTATGTACATGATACAAGGGCTGATTTGTGAAAGGCTTAGTAGGTAAGGCCAAGTGCACAGGAGTTGTATTCTTGGAAATTAAAAATCTAATGCTGTGACTAAATATTTAAGTGGTGGTGCAAAAGATGATGACATGGAAAGAAGATTGCAAGCTAATTTTTTTATTGTCAATATTGTCCGCCCGAGGAAAAATGTGTCTTTAGAATATATCAAGAGAAATATTGTACATAATATGAGAAAAGCAACTACTGCTGTTCAGAGGACTTCAACAAAATTGTGGTATTATATTTTTGGTTATGACAATTTTTAAGAGGCAGCAGGGAAATGAGCTCTATAGTCTCTTAAGTCCTGTCTTGTTGTCATATTACAAAAAATTCTGAAAATAAGTACTCCCTAATTTTTTTCTGTCTGTCTTCCTCATATTAGGTTGCTTTAAATAATTGTAATTTATCATTTTTCAAAGTTCAATTCTGTGGTGTACAGTATCCTCTTGGGGAGGTTAGTATGATGTTAGGTCTATTTTAGGTTCACCTCAGAAAACCTATTCAGCTGCTTAATCTCTGGTAATGATCTTGGGGAGAATAAAAGTACATGCTCAATTATAGGCTCAAAATTTTCCACTAGCAGCAGAAATTTGGATTTCGTTTCTTTATATCCTACCCGATTCCCAGACAACCCAACTTATTTCAACTGTCAGAATTCAAAGGCTCTTCCAAACTGTGCGTCTCCAGGAAAGTGAGGTTAATTTGTTTATTTGTGTTAAACAGTGGAATTTTTACAGTATTGTAATTCCAATATTTTCAGTATCTTCATCTTACACTTTTGACAGTAAGGAAAAGCAGTTTTAAGATCCTACCAAAATATCCTTTGGCTATAGCATATCTTGATTCAAGAATCCAACTTCCTGCCATTTCATAATGCATACAGAATTTAATGGTGCAGTCTTGTGGTTATGGGGCTTGGATAATGTTTTCAATATATATGCCTTGAAAATTTACCTTGAAAGGTTTTCCTTCAGGTTCTGCAAAGCAGTGTAAATTGTAACTTGCAGAGTATGCTGTGAAAAACTCACGTAGTAGAGAGTAACCAAATTGTTGATGCTACTGGAACAGATCGAGGTTCATCTTGGCTAATTTACAGGCACTCATTTGGTTTGATCCTGGAATCGTGAGGTGTTCGTGTGTGTGTGTTTGGGAACAGACAGAACTGGGGAGCTCAGAAGAAAGTGCAGGGTGGATAATAATAGGATTTTTGTGTTAAGAAGGCAGAATGAAAGACTCATGAAGGGTGCAGTAGTGCAGCTCCAAAGACACAGAGGAGAGGGGCTGTGTACGATGAAATCAAGGCAGGCTAAATTCTGTTGTAGTTTGTATTATAAACAGAGCTGGGGGTAACCAGTGTTGTTGGGTTGTCTTACACTTGCCTTCATAAACAGTTCTGAAGTGTCTTTTAGATCTTCTCTATAAAATCTTTATCATATTACTGTAGAACTTTGAAATTCAGCATGACGAAGCTGAAGGCCAAGGAATGAGCCCTCAAGCTGCTCACTGAGCTCGGTTAAAATTTGGCCAGGAATTTGCTTACTGAGTTTTTGTGTTGTTGAATCCAAATCTGTTTAGAGATCAGTATGCTCAGCTGCTGAAGCAGCCAGATACGATAACAAATCTCAGACCTGTATGCAACCCCTCTGATGCAGAAGTAAGTCCAGTTTACTGTAACAGCTGGCAAAACCACAGAGCAGCTTTTGAAGGAGAGGATGTGATCCAGCCAGGTCCCTCACAAATTGACTTGGATATTCGTGGTGGCTGTGCACAATCTTTGCAGTCTGCTATGAATGCTGCTCCTTCACCTCATCTAGTGCAAGCCACTGCTTCAGTTCAAGAGTTCAAACTTTGCTGGTGGTGCTTGATAAGTTTTGTTTATTAAAACTATATGTTGGGATGGGGATGTTAATAGGAAGGAACAGAGCTTGTGGGCAAGCTGCTCTGGCTTGATTTGAAATCCAGGAACAGAAGAAGAAAGGAGGTCTTTTTTAAATCAAAACCAAAATACCCATCTGTATTCCATTCTTTCTGCTATTTTACATTTCTTCCCACACAAACAAACAAAACCAGTCTAACTCACCACCTCCCAAAAACACACATTCTAAATGCTTGGGAAATAGTAGTTTTTATATCTTACAGACCATATTTAGGGCACTCATTTCTGCCTGCTGAGCAAGTGGAGAATGTTCCTTTTTCCCAGATAAATAAGACTTTCATGTAACTAGATAAATATTTTTGTTTTCCCAGTGACCTGGAGGTGACTCCTGTGCTTAAATAATGATGGAAGATAAGGGATGTGATGCATTGCCTGTATCTGAGTCCAGGACTGCCTGAAATATTCCCAGGAACACTAAGGACTAGGATTCACTGTGACTGGGGGAGGCAGAGGGATGTTTGTCTTCATGGTTTTGCCTATTTAGTACAGATGATTTCTCCCATAGCCACTGAATGCAACCACAAGTCCTGGGCATGTGCTTCTCTGTGAAACATTTGCTGGCACTGTGTGGGGTGTTGGGGAGGGCAGAGCACCCTTGGACAGAGGATCCTGGCCTTCAGAAGTCTCTTCTGTTGAGATCACGTACCTGGTATGGCTGCCAGGCACAACCAGTTCCAAACGGGGAAAAAAATGCAGAAAAGCAAAGTAAACATAATCTTGCTCCCACTGTGGCTTAGATCAGTTTATGTATTTGCTTGTTGAGTTAGGTGGTGTGTATTAATGGACTTTCATGAGTGTTTCAGTGTAGCAGACTAATTTTAAGAGAGCCTAGTAGAACACCTAGGCATTTGTCTTCTGTCCCTCACATCGGGAAGGAAATGGGACATAAATGATGAATAAAGCACATTTCTCGACTTTTCTCCTCATTGATTAGAGCTTACTTTAGCTTCAGAGACATTGTGTAGAATCTGGATAACTAGACATCTTAATCAAACTTCTATTCAATTACATTATTTTTCTATTAACACCTACTCTATCTTCTTATCTTACCAGCTCCTCGTGTCTTGGGAGCACGGGGACAGGTGGGACTGGCATGAAAATAACTCAAACGTGATTACAGTCATTTGCAGAACAATTGATTTTGCTGGAATATCAGAGCTTTGCCTGATTTTCTTAACTAATGTAGTTGTCTAAATTGCCTAAGCTATCATGCATCTGGGCAAATTTTGTACAGTTGTCAAAATTATCTTGACATGTTTTTTATGGGAAGATGTTTATCCAATGACAGCTGTGAGTCATGCACAGAAAGTCTAGAAGCTTTCATCCACTTTCACATCCTCAAAGAGAAGTACCTAATGTTTCAAGACCCATTTGAAGGGCTTTTATTTTGGTAAGATTATATTTGGTTGCTGAAGTCTTTGTCACCTGTGTGGATCAGAAATAAACACACTTCCAGGGAGATGAATCCACTCAAGGTACAAATGCATTTCTACTAGGGTCAGGTTAAGTGAGCTGGAGGGTTAAAATGTTAAAAATACTGCACAGTATTGCTCATGAGATGTGTTTCAATCCAGGTCCTCCATTTCTATCAGGTTGTTCCTTCTGGAGGCTGCCACAGCAGATTTGAAACAGGCCAAACTTGCAGCTCGGGCTCAGTAGGAGCATCTGGCTGGTGTTCCATCTCTGAAAATAAGAAACCACTGAATTTCAAGGAGACAGCCTGGTTGCAAAGACTTTGGTGGTCATTTAAATAAAACAGCAGGGGCTGGCTGAGTTGTCAGCAGGGGAAAGGGGAAATGTCCTTGTTTTAGTGAAGGAAGCCTCCCCCTACGTTGTTTCAGAGTCTCACTCTTGCATCCAAGGGCCACAGGGTGTTTCCCTGGAATGCCAGCTTCCCATGCAGCTTTTGCCTTGCTTCGTCTGAATTGCCATCGAGGATCCTTGCATGAAAACCAGTGCTGATTTGTAGCTTTTAAATTATGTTATAGATAATGAAAAACTTGTTTGCCACAGAGATTTGTTGAGGATGGATGACAGAACCAGAAATCTCTTTCCCTATTGTTTTATTGCTAGAGAAGTGCAGCATGTCCTCTCCCCAGGCTGTGCCACCATGCAAAGGATGCTTTTCTGGGATTGTGATAGAGTTCCAGGAAAATCTAGACACACAAATATTTCTTTTAGCTGATGTTACACCAAGATTGGTTAGGACAATATATTCTCTGCTTCTTAATCTTATCAGTCAGTAATGAAAGAAAATGAAATCCTAGCAGAAAAATTAATAAAACACTGATAGGGAAGTAGAAGTTATCCATTTTTGTAAGAATTTTTCCTCTTGAGACGCTTCATAAGAAAATCGGTATTGGTAATATTTTGTTCTTTAATAAAAGCAGGATTTAAAGGTTTTAATGATAAAAAACCCTCAAATCATAAATACTGTATTCTGCATGACAGTACAAATATTGGTAGGCAAGAATGCAGAGAAGGTTTGCAGTTACAACAATCAGTAAATGAATTAAAATTATATAGAATAAGGTGTGAAGCATTACAGTTAAGAATGCAGCATCAAAGATTTTGATATCCTCTGAAACAATTAAGAGAATTGAAAAAAATAAATGTCTTGATTTTTTTCTCTGCATTAGGATTTAGTGTATTATGTCTCCACATGCAACTATGCATTTAAAGCGTAAATTAGATAATAATTTTTATCATTCTAAAGAAAGAATGAACTTATGTGGAGTAAAATACTTGCTTGGCTTTCCTCTGGGAGAACAGCATTACGTTTGAGAGATCAGTGTCTTCTGGGGCTGGAAAGATGAGATGGTCACTGAAATACACAGAATGGATGGCATCAGAATAATGTTTTTATTGACTGCAGAGATATTCACAAGTGGCATAAGGGTTCTTTCAGTGTTTTCAGCCAAAATGCCACGTGTCTCTCTCAGCAAGTAACTTTATGCCAAATATAGAATCTAGTTGAAAGAGTGAAGTGGGCAGCTTTTGTTCCTTGTAGGCTCACCGAACAGAAGGAACATCAAAAAAGTTTCAGAAGTGTTCCTGCAGAGATGTTTTTTGTTCTCACCATCAGCTGAAGAGATTTACTGCATATGTAGAACATCGCTCTCTAATACTCTCTAAAGAATTCTGCTACTTTGCAATAGTTCACCTGTGACTTAGGGAGGCATTTAAACTCTTGACACTGGCTTCAGCAGCACTGCTCTTGTGTTAGAGAAGCCTTTGGAAGGTGGTGCTGTAACTGGTGCTCTGTTCTGCTCAAGACCCAGGCTGCTGTATGGCAGAAGCAGAACAGAGAGGGAAGGCACCTCACAGCACCTTCAGAAAATTTGTTCTCAGGCTCCGGTGTACTGATGTAATCTTTGGATGTTGCAGTTAACTCTCAATACTCAGTAAATGTACTTGCCACGTTTGAAATTGAAACTGATTTCTTTACTGGTACTTACACTGTTCTTTACTGGCCAAACACTGGGAGAAGACCGTGTGGCTTTAACTGTTTAATTATCTTTCTAGCATAATCTACAAGTTTTCACTATCTTTGTACTCTGCTGGCTGTAGCTCTGGGAAATGAAAGATGTTGTGTATACAACACAAACACATGAGTAATTTGATCTTGGAGCCAGCTGATGTTGTCTTTCATTTTAATTTTCATTATGCCTTTGGCTCTGTGCTGCTCCAATTTTTTTATTAGGCAGTAGTGTATAAAGAGGCAATAGAGGGTTAATTGCTGTTCAGGGAAAGTGTTTAAAAAAAACAGCCCCAGCTTTATCTTATAACAACAACATTTTCTCATAATGTTTGTGCTTTTTGTCTTTAGAATTTATCCATACTACCAATTCATGATTGCACATATTGGTGCAGCAGAACTGTCTTGGCTAGTTAGAGCTTTTGTAATCATCATATTTTTGTTCTTACATTGTTTACAATGTAAGTATTCAAGATTTCACAATAATTTTTAAAGGTTAAAAGAGTAACTCTCAAAAGTAAAGATAATCTCAGTGTCTGCCCCAGCAATTAATAATTGGACCACTTTGCCAATTCAATATACAACCACTTTGAAATGTAGCCTAGAAAGTCAAGTGTTATCTGCTTTTAATCTGGCTGTTGAACAAATGATCACTTTAACAAAAAATTTGCTACTGGCTGGGTATCATGAGTTGGAAAGCTGAGGCAGAGCAGTGTCACACTCTGGAAAGAGGGGGTACATAGTTTGGTGTTTGTTGCAGGTTGTTTTGCATGACTTTTTAATCTCCATATATGTGCTTTATTTCTCCTTGTGACAGTTTTATTGCCGCACAGTAAAAGCTTCAAAAGTAATTGTTTTCAAAACAGGACCTTATGAAAATAGCAAAATAATATTTTGATTTAAAAGGAAAATAAATAGAAAAACAGAATACTGGTTGGTGGTGTTGGAAACTAAAGGGAATAGCCTAATGCTGTGACCTTAGAACAGAAGTTACCCTGAGCCTCTGCAGCAGACGTGGACTAAAGCAGAGTAGCTCGGCAAAAAAAGGAAGCTGTGACTTTTATAATAAGAAATGATAATGCAAGGAATATTGCCCACCTTCTTATGTCAGTAGCCAGCCTTGTTTGCTCTGGCAGAGGTAGGGAACTAACTAAATTTATCTTGATGCTATTTCTCTTAAACATGTTGTTGTCTCTTAATTACATATTGAATAGCATCTGGTGTTTGAAGAATTATCGAATAGAAACACAGCAGGGAAAGTGTGGCAATATTGATGCAAGCTGATACTTTTTCTGCTGTGGTGATTTGGAGGCTCTCTCCTGGGCACTGAGACATCCTGCTTCTTCCTCAGCCTGGCCTGAGGTGCCCAAAGCATCAATTTTGTAACACTGGTGTCAGGCCAAATTTAGCTCTTGATTTTGATTTTGTAATACCAGGTTTTCATAACTCCTAGAACATGTGGAACTAAACTGTTTCCATCTCTTGTCTTTTTTCCCGTTCAGTCACCAGGGGATAAAATTATTGAAAACAGTTTCCTTTGGGAGATTCAACAAAAGCGTTGCAGTGCTGTTTGTGCGATGAAATCAAAGCAACTGGAAACTGTTTTGTTGTCTGAGATTGAGTGATCTATTATTTCAGTGGCACTAAGGAGTCACAGTGGTTTTTAAGAACCTCTCATAGTACACAGCTCTTCCTTAGGTACCCAATCACCTTTGAAGAGCTCTGCCTCGGTAACACCAGGAGAACAGCATTTCTCTGCCTCACACCGCTCATGGAAGAGTAAACGTGTCAGTTTATGAAATACTCATATGTGCCAATACTGCAGGCAGGTTTATTAGCTTATCTAGGAGTTATATGTAAGTTAAACAGTCTTTATAAACCATTGTATTCCAAAATCAGAAAGGTAGGAATCTTCTTGCTTTAAATCTCTAGTTAGGCAGGGGAAGGAGGTAAACTACAAAACAATTTTATCTTTCCATTGCCTTGAACAGCTCTTCAAGCACAGATTGTCTGAAATAGCTGCCATAATATGTTTTTACTTTTCAAGCCATAGAGCTTAGGGAATCAGATTTTTAGTATCTACATCATCTCTTTCCTCCTGGGACTGAAGCTGGTTACCATAGCAAAATGGCAAGGAAGCTGATGAGCAAGTAGTACCATTTGGCAAACAGGATATAAATTTATTTTGTTAAGACAGAGGACTGTGAAAAAAACTATTGCTCCTAGAACTCTTTTTCCTTTATTGTGTTTTGAAATGTCTGTGTAGAAAATTATTATGAACAGATATTGAACAAAATTCTCTAGCTCACTAACGAGTGTGGCTGCAAATAAAAGGAGCTTCAGCTTTAAATCTCAGCAGATCTTTAATATTTTCACAGAAAAGTTACACAGTAACACAGATATTGCACTGTAATTTCCCTCCTTATGTTTCAGGGTGTTGCAAAGATGCCACACTGTGAATTAAATGAGCTCCTGCTAAACAGAATGAATACAGATACCTGTCCCTCTGCTTCTTAAAAATTACATTGCAATATAGTTTTTGTTCCTACTTGATGAAGCATGGTCATCTGAGTCTGTCTTGTAAATCAGTCTGTGAAGTCCCTTGGGTTTGTGTAAAGTGACGTTAGTGAGTACTCAAAAGTTAAACTGCTCGGTGTTCCAAAAATGTTATCAATCATGTCAATTCTGATGGTGTTTTTTGTACTCCCTGTCTCAGTGTCCAATATGAAGCACACACCCTGAACAGCACAGCCTGGCTGTTTAAGGCATCATCACAGCAACTGTATCTTTGTGTGTGGGCCCCACTGGGGGGACTTTTTGTTGGCAGAACACCAATTTGTCCAGAAAGACCTAAAAAGAGCTTGTTTTCAGGACTGAGCTGTTCTTTCTGCTGGGTCAATTCTTGATATGTTGTCTGGCGTCTAAACTACCCATTGTCTCCTGTTCTTGGTACAAGACTTGAGTCACTGCTTTGGAAAGGCTTTTTGGGGTTTGTGCTAGTGAGTGTAAATGAAAGGAAATCTCAGAGCCTTGGGATTAAAGGAGAAAACTGCTTATTTCCTTAAAACCTTCTTTGTTCTCAGTTTTATCCATTCAAAATATATCATACAGGCTTATACGATTTTATATGCCCTGACAAATTTTCTAATTACTGCACAAGTCCAATAGTGAGGATTTGGGAGTCTTGCTGTAATCTGGGCATGCAAAAGATGCTGTCCCTTTTTATGCTTGTTTTCTTTTCAATATAATAAGCACTGGCTGGAAGATTTTTATGCTAGGGAGGATTTTTCATCTTTAAAAATCATCATTATAACCAAAAAAATACCATCGAATGCCCATTGGATGCAGCACTGGCTCAGGCAAACTGGGCAAGATCTGTGTGGGGGTTGACTGGTGTCTGATCAGCCTGGGGGAGAACCTTGGATCTGGCAGGATCCAGCCAGGCTTAGAAAGAGCTGAGTGAGAATATGATTGTGATGGGAACGTGTAAGTTTAGGACTGGGATTTATTTCATGTCCACGTGTGTGACCTGTGTCTTCAACAGCCCCACCTCTGTGCGAACTGTGGGCTCTGCATGGAGGGACCCATCTGTAAGACTGAGAATCATTTCATCCTAGAAAAACAGTCGGCTGCAAATACATTTAGGTTGGTGACAGTCACCTGGGGGTGTCCATGACCTGCAGGTCCTTGTACCGTAGCGTGGCACATGAATGTGGGAACTCACTGTGAGGACATGGCCCAAAGTGCAGCACTTGGATGCAGGAGCTTGGGAAGTTGGAGTGTTGCCATCTACTGGCAGCCACCCACAAAGAGGAGTCCCTCCTCTGGCTGTAGCTGATGGTGTTGCTTATTTTGAGCTGGAAGATGAGGTTTTTCTGCCTAAGGCCTGTTTGGAGTCAGAGTTGTCAATAAAAGAATTGTCCCTGTCCTTAGCATATGAACGTGGTCAAACAGGTGGAGTAATGCCAGTCAGAATTTTATGGAGAGGTTCTTACTCCTGGGATGCGAGTCCCTGTTTGAGATGGGGGCAGCTCCTCTCCTGCACAGTGTCCACGTTGGTTTGGGGAGTCCTGTGCACCCCCTGTGAGCTCAGGGCTTGAGGGGTGTCCTGCAGCTCTCCTGCCAGTCAGAGTGGCTCCATATTTTCAGGGAATGGGTTGGGCTGGAAACTTCTTTTTTTTATTCTGCAAGTAAAAAATTAATAAAGGCAAAGGATATATTCGGGCTCATTAGGGAATAGAGCAAAGATCTGTATTATTAGGAATCTTGGAGGTCTGACAGTCTTCCCCCCCTGGAAGAGATGAGAGGTGTTTCAAATAAGTCTGTCCTCAAAGGGTGATCCAGTACAGCTTGTGCAAGTCCCAAAAAGTCCTACTGGGACTGACCTCTGTTACGGGAAATGTTTACATTAAGTCATCAAAACAGGCTTTGAGCATTTTGCTTTAAACAAACACCCGCAACAGGCATGAATATTTTTTCCTTTTTATTAAAAAATAGTTGGGAAATAAAAGGTTGCAACACAAGTTTTCATCAAAAGTTATGTGACTGCTTCCTTACAAAACATAACACACATGGGAGTAGAAGAGTGACATAGCTCTTCCTTCATGCTTGTCCAGCTGAAATATGCTTCAGACTTAGTAACTCATTTCTGTACTCGTGCATAGAAATGTAAAAAACTTATGTTTTTATCTAGAAACATAAAATTTTGAGTTGGAGCTATATTATAAAAACTGCTCTGAAACCTTGTGAATAACAACACTTTACCTGCAGTATTTTAAACACTATTTCAAAATAATGGTCAATGTACCTTTGAAATGTTTTTGAGCCAGATATGTAGGTATACAAACATAAAAACATTCGTGTTCTCTGCCAGATCTCTCTGTGTGAGTTATAGGTGACTTCCAGTGATGGAGCAATGATGCATTTTTAGATTGATTTGTGTCTCAGTAGTTCCCAGATAATAGATAACCAAAAGCAAGATTGCAGAATTACCCGTGGAATTGTACCTTTTATTGGTGAAATTGTACACAGTGCAAAGAGCATATATTTGAGGTCATATATGGAAGTTTTATATTTTAAAGGGTGGAGAAGTAAAATACACTGGAATTAAGAGCCTGGGGTTTAAATATGTGTTGGATTAAGGAGTCATGGAAGGGGCTGAATTCTGGCTGGTGCTTTGTTACCAATGGCAATTCTCCGAAGTATAACCAAGTANTTTGTTTTGTTTTTGTTTTTGTTGCAGCTGGTCTCCAATGTTCTCATCTTCTCCTGTACAAACATTGTAGGAGTGTGTACCCACTACCCAGCAGAAGTGTCCCAGAGACAGGCTTTCCAGGAGACCAGGGAATGCATACAAGCCAGGCTGCATTCTCAGAGGGAAAACCAGCAGCAGGTAAGAGCAACAGTTGGAAATGAAAAATGAAAACACTGAAACAGAATTAGCATGCAAATTGTTCCTGTAGGATGGGATTTGTGGGATTTTTGCTTCATGAGTAATCCAAGCAAGAAGAGGTTGTTGTTAGAGGACAGGATTTTTAAGGATATGAAGGAAAGCTCAGGGGTGTAGCTCTTGTCCAATATTCTGATGGACTTTTCCAGAGACAAGCAACACATCCATTGGCATGTGCTCTGTGGATTAAAATGACACAGTGCACAAGGAGTCTGCATAGTGTTTTTTGCACCTATCATTGCTGCCAAGTGTTAAATGCAGACACAACACACAGCCTCTGGACTGACCTTTTTCGTAAGGTCAAACCCTGGTGTGATTGTCACAAGCCCCTGCCAGAAGGTAGCTATAAGGCAGGCAAGAATTGGTCCACACAACATAACATTCCTTGATGCCTCTAAAGAAAGGCCTCTTCCCTCCTTTCTTAAAGGTTCCTACCTGCTCACACACCTCTCTATATCTTATTGGCTTCAAATGAATTAGATTTGTTCAGACAGTAAGATTCATCATGAGCTTCATTGTTTTTTTGCTATAAAAAGCCCTCTAACTGCCAACATACAGCTTAGTTGTCAGGGTACTGAATGTATCTGCTCCCCTAATTAATTTGTGGGTTCTCTTGCAATGAATCTCTTGTGTCCTCAGAATTAGACACAGAAAGTCTTTTGGGGCAGCCTGACTATTCCCTTGCTGACACACATCTCTGCCCTGCACATCTCGCAGGGTTCTGTTCAGTCCAATTTCAAATGAATCATGAAATGGGACTTTCACTCATCCCTTGGGAGATATCACAGCTTGGTTGTGGGTTTGGGGAGAGGTCAGAGGAATGAATCAGCTGGGGAGTCTTTGCATCTCTGTGGCAACTCAGTTTCATTTTCCTTCATGTCTCAGCCCATGTGCATCTATGGATTTGTATTTTGGCAGTGTTTCACGAGGTACCTCTTGCTGACATAGCTGCTCTTCAATCCTGACTGTGAAATGACGTGTACACATGCTTATTTGGCACTTTATGTAAGAAAACAAGATTCACATTTAAGACTCCTTTTTCCTTTGCAATGAATTTTGTCTCAGAAGGATTAAATGAGCAGCCACTCGTCCTTCCACACCTTGTAGTGGAGGAAAGGATTGAGCCGAGAGAACATGCCATTTTACTTATTGATTACAGCTCTGTCCCTCCCTGCTGAGAGACTGCCTTAGCAGCATGGCTCAGATGCCTCTGCTGGGCTGCATTTGGGCACTTCTATCTCAAAAGCAGCTCCCAAGAACAGTCCTGACAAATGCCCTACCTTGATGCTTTTTTCTCCTGTCCCTCCCCAGGAAGTACTATACCATACATAAGAAAGCCAGGACATCAAAAAGCGTGGGTCAAAAACAGTCACTGCCAAGTGTTCTTCAGTCCCTCAGTAACTGCAGGTCTCCTGGCAGCTGGAAACTCCTAATGAGATTATTTGCTGCCACAGCCTGCACTGACATTGATCTCCAGGTTCAGTTCAGATGCATAATGCATTGAGATAAGCATGAGGTGACAATAGACACAAATAAGGACAGCTCAGCCCACATGTGGGAGAGCCAGTCTCCAAACAGGGGTGGAGGAAAACACAACTGCACAGCCTAGCACTGTTATTTATAGTTGCTTGTCTTTTTCTGGAGATCGATGGTGCTTCTGTGTGCTGTTCTCTTTTAAAGGCAGCCAGATTTTCCCAGGCAAATGACCTTGTATTTTCCTTTATTAAGCCTCTACCAGCACCCAAAATTAACCTGAAAGTAAATAGAAAATCCAGAATGTCCAGAAAAGAGATGACTTGTGATTTCATTAGTTGAGATAACCTAGGGCAGAGCCATAACAGGAATCACTGTTGTTTGCCGAGAACAAAATATTCTTAGATGAAAAATCAGATGTTCTCCACATTCTGTAGGGAACAAATAGCATTTGAGCAAGAGATGGGTCGTTGGGACTGCACTGTCTTAATTCTTGCATTACTTGTCTTCTGTCTCTGTAAAGTTGTTCTCTCCTTTTTTTCATCTCAGTATCACTTTAGGTAAAAAGTAACTGTTACTAAACCTGTGAAGAAATGATTAATCTTATACTAAATATTAATAGTGATTTGAAGTCATTTTGGGAGAGGACTTCATAAATAGTTAAAATTTCTTTGCAGAGTCATTGTGAGAATGTGTGTGCCCATGTACACACATATCCATGTGTATGTGTGTGAACAGAGTAGATCTGTGTTGTACTCCTTCATCTATGTGCCTGTTATAGAGACAAGTGCTCCTTGGGATGCAGCTGTTTAATGTATAATTCAGTGGAACTATACTTGCATGTTACTTGAAGTGAGAATTATATATGGATTTACTCTTACTTTTTTATTGGGTCAGAACTCTGCCTTGTTATACTTGTAAAACAGCAGTCCTAGTCACCTCACTGGTGCATAATATGTGATTTTACAGCAGGGGCTGCTGCACCTTCTAGTTATTGTATCAAAATGAAAATTGTACTCTAGTGGAGACCCTAATTTCTCTGCTCCATTTGAAATAAAACATAGGGACTTTGCTGTTTTGAAGGCCTTTTCATGTGGCTTATGCCTTACAAATGTACTTGTTACAGCCTTCTCCTGTTAGCTTCAGAGGTTATTTTCAGTGATTGTGATGACTCCAAGCAAACAGAATAAAGATAATGCTCAGCTCTGTAACACAGCTCAACTTCCTAATTAGTAGCTGCATGAATGGATGTTGTGCCACATGCATTTGTTTCACCTGATGAGCCTATCTTATTCCCTGATTATTAGCTCAGAGCAGCGTTAGTGCAGCTCCTGGAGATCTCAAGTGTCTTGAAAATATTGGTGATTTAATCTGGCAATTGCCTATGGTGTCAGGAAGATAGGGGTGGGGGCTCTCAAGTAAAAGCTACTCAGAAATGTGGGTGACAATCTCCTGGAGTGCTCATAACAGACACTCAGGCTCCCATCTCTGTTTTGGAAGCAGTAAACCCTCCCTGCTCCTGCGCCCACAGGGAATGTTCCAAACCTGTGGGTGCCCCTGAACCTTCCATAAAGCTCCAAGTTATTTAGAGGATGTGTAAAATCACACATAAAATAGCAGCTTTCACACATTTGAGGATGCCTATTAGAATATGCAAATGACAACAGTGTATACACCATTTACTCTGGAAAGCATACAAATGTGTTGTGCTTTTCCACTCAAGGAGTGCACCAATAGCTGACAGAATCCTAAGGACACGTGCATGATTCATGAGCTGTTTTTTTTTAAAAAAATGGATATGTAACTGTTAGCACCTGCAGTATGCTAGTGACAGTGACAGTACTTTCAAAAACAAGTATCTTTTCATGACTGCTGCAGTTTTAAGCAGAGATAGAAATCCCTCCAACACATCTTCTGTGTTATTCCTATCTCTTCAAAGACTGAAGGCAGACTCAGTCTCTTTAAGGTGCACAATAAATCCTGGGCAGTGCTACAGACTATAAAATGTCCCAGTGCATGCTGAGCACATTTTCAGTGAATTCATCTTCCTCAGGTTCCCTCAGGGTTCCTTGCTCTCCTCAGAGGGAGAAATAAATGGTGAACTTTCAGTTCAAACTAGGAATCAGAAGGCAGCAGTGTGCCTATAACTGCAGTATGGGCAAGTGGCTTGGTGACGTGAGTCCTTGGGACGGGATTGCTGACCCCTCTGAGTCAGGCCTGTGTTTGAACCCTGCTGCTCCCTGTGCTGGTGAGAATTAATGAGCTCTTAGATAAGGCTGGGCACCTTCCTTTGCACCACCTTCTGTCTGTGTCAAGAAGGAAGGCCCTTTTCTTCCTCCTGCTCATTGCAGGGAAAGAAAAGTAAAGACAAGAATGGCACAAGCTTTTGGGATTCTGCAGCTATTCCAGAGCACTGCCTGCAGGTTGGTTGGACTGGACCACAGCAGAGCTGATCACAGCCGAGATGCTCCCCACCTTCATGAGCCATAGCAAAACCTTTTAAACTTCACAGGGTGTGACTGGGAATAGAATGAAGCTCTGGGCAGAATTCTCAGGTGTGATTCCTGATATACACAAATGCATCCCTGGGGCATAAATTACTTGCAGATTTAAATTCTATAATTTCTGTGTAAAATTGGCACCAATTTTAGAAGCACTTGTTTTTATGTGAATTTTTAGAAAAATTACCAGAAAGTCATCATTCTGTCAATTTTTGCATACTCTGTAGGATCAGCTTGCAAAATAATGTTACAGAAGTCACACAAAAGCTACAATTGGTAAATAAAAGTGCCAAGTGAAGGTCAAGGAGGGCCACAAACTGTTGATTATATGTGGTTGTTGAAAATACTCTTGTAGGTGAGTGGGTGGGTTTACAGATCTTAATGCAATTGGGCACTAATAGCAGTTTAAAGTATAACAGTAGCACTTTTCATGCTGGTTTTATCGGGGTTTCTACGACATTTTAGCTGCTAAGAGCAGGTTTGTGCCTGCTGGGGGAATGTGCTTAGATAATTAGATAAGCAAGGAATGAATTTTAAATAGTGCCCAAGGGTGTTGGGGTATCATTCCTCTGGTGTTTGGTGAAAGAAGACTTTGTGGTGGTGTGCAGAGACTGTGTGGGAGGTCAGGCAATATCATTTATCAGAGTCCTTCCAAGAACAGTGCACGGACACTCTTTGAGTTGCATGGTTCCTTCATTTGCAAGGATTGGCAACCATGAATTGTGAGCCCAGTGCATCTGGAATAAAAAATACTACTTTTTCTTCTAAAAGAGTTGAATTCTTATTGTGAGGTTGGGAACAGAATTGCATATGACTGGTTAGAGGATCGGCTTCTGGGTTTATGGAGCCCATTTTGCTTGGTTCTACTCATCTCTCACCAAAACTGATGAGTCATTTCTCCCCAGTAAGGAACAAAGTGTGTTTGTTAACTGGGCAGCAGGTGTTTTAATTGGTTCATCTGTCTGACTCCACAGGAGCGTCTCCTGCTCTCTGTACTTCCTCGACATGTTGCCATGGAGATGAAAGCTGACATTAATGCCAAACAGGAAGACATGATGTTTCATAAGATCTACATCCAGAAGCATGACAACGTCAGGTAAGAACAGCAGCCTGTCTCCCAGCCGTGGGGGAGGAGAGGCCCTCCCAATGCTTGGCCTTGAACACCCAGGGATGAAGATGTCAGTGAGACATAATCCAAAATCGGCGTAAAGACTGAAGTGTCACTAGCTGACTTTTGAAAGTTTGTTTATAGGATGGTAGGAGGATTGCCTCATTTGAACAATACTTGCCTTTGAGAAGTGACTTGAACTGGTCTCCTTCCTTAAGTTTTCTTTTTCTTTATTTTTTTTTTCTTTCCTGGAGTAAGTGTTGATATTTTTTAGAAGGTGTTATATTGGGGGCAGTTGTTTCTGGACAATTACAAGCACCCCTCTGATAAGAGATGATGGAATGCAAATTAAAAATTGGGAACACTTCCCACAGGATGAATTGCAGAGCCCAGCTGAGGTCTAGATTTTCTGGAGTGGTTTTTGGCAGTTTGGAATTACAAGCAGGGGTCCATTAGTGATAGCTTTGACACCTGCTCAGTCATCCAGCAAGGGTTTGGCCAAATATTGTTATTCCTGTGCTATAAAAGGAGGCTTGAAGTCCTCTGTGAAGGGATAAACGTTGCCTTTGGCTCCTTGGTCTACCTGGATGAGGGGAAGAATTGAATATCCAATCTCTAGCAACTCATGCAAAATCAAACTCAGCCTGTGTTGCTGGGGTAGTCCATCCCCAGGAGCTTCTGAACATCTCCTGGTTCCCACTGTCCAGTTTCCCAGGGAAGAGGCAATAAAACTCTACTTCAGGTGGCTTGATAGCTTTATAGGCTGCAGTTGCTAAGTTTAACCTCATCTTAATGCATTTCACCTCTGCTATTGTACCTGCTCTCTTTGGAGATCACTTATGTCTCTGCTAAGCCAGGTCCTGAAACTGTGTAACAGCTCTATCAGTCTATAAATATTTAGAGACACAGGGAATGCGGACAGAGAGCTTCCCTTTTCCATCTCCCCTTACAACAAGAGTCTTTTCCTGTGAACTCCCTGTGTAGCCCTTCTCTCTCGTGCAGCTTTAGTATGTTGGTGAATTCTGATACTTCATGGTCAGTAAATAAAAGTGAGTTTCTAACATACTGCACCCTCCAATAGTTGATATGAAAAACATCCACATGAAATTCTGAAATTCTGATGCATCGGAAGACATTACCTTGGGATTGAGGGTAGCTGGGAGAGGCAATGTACAAGCAGAAAACTGGAAAGTTGTACAGTGTTGAATGTAGTCTTATAAAACTCAGTTAAATCAGGGAGAGTCTGTGTGCTGGCTTGGATGGAATTCAGCCCTTCAGTTTTTTTTTGGTTGTGACTCAGTAAAGAGATAAAGATCCACTAGTGATACAATGAAGGCAAAAACAGTATCAGAAATCAAAGACAGTACTGGTTCAGTGATGAAAAATAAAGGAAATATATATGCAGGGTGATGAAGGGGAGGAGAAGAGGCCATCCACAGTGCCCTCAGCAGACTTTGTGCTACAGTAAATTAAGTTTTGTGTCTTCACATTTATTTTTTCCTTAATGACACTGAGCTTGTTCAGGTAGGTGTGTAAATTTCTTGTGATAGATGCTGATTGTGAATTACTAATTTCCATTACTCAAAGGTCAACTTGACATTCAAACTCAGTGCAATTCATTAGCTATGCCATAAGACTATGGTATTTTAGTCTTCCACATCCATTTCCATATGTCATTATTTTGCAGGTTTGAAAGTTGTTCACTAGTCAAATCTTAGTATAGCTGATTATCTCTTTAGGATGATGCTGATTTGAAATTTTAATTTATGTGACTACATATACAAAAACTAAATAAACAATAATGAGCTAAATTTGCAAATGGAAAATTTTAAAGGGGGAAGGGAAAGCTGATGTAACAATTGTGACTGGAAAAAAATAGACCAAAAATAATGGCTGGTATGGAGATCTCAGAGGATGCATCAGAAAATGGCACATGGCTAAGAGTATAGAAAGAGAAAAGAGCTATGATTTCCAGCTATGGCTGTGAGGAAACGTGAAAGGTGAAACACAAATACATAAACGGGTATGTGCACCAGCCAGTTCCTGATGGGTAGCTAACAGAGAATTTGCAAACATTTAATTTTCACATTTTGCATATTTATTGAATAATATAAGCATTTATGTAATAGTTCCACTTCTGCAGCTTAAAAGTAATTTTAACTTTATTCTTCACGGTAATAAGTGTTTAGGAATCAAGCCCTTACAGGTGCCGACCACCTCCAGTGCAAAGGGACTCTAAGGTCTCAGAAGATCTTAGGAGGAAACAACTTAAATGATGTCTTCCTCAAAGTGTGGGCTTTGTTGTCTGTGCCTGTGAGGTCCTAAATCAAAGCTCACTGAAATCATGGAAAAGGCTGGAAAAGTGAGATAAGAAATAGGAATAAAATAGTCTGTGTGCTGAGAGCAAATAGAAAATAACTCAGGAACATCTCATCTTCATGTACTTTAGGGAAATGAATAACTAAGTGCGAATATTGAGGAAAGGAAACATGATTTGGAACAAATGACTCATTTCACACCAGGAGTTCAGCACGGAGCCTTTGCTCTTGCCTGGGTGCACTGAAACCACCTCTAGTGGGAATGACTGTGGATGATTTTGAAGCATTTACGTGCACACAGAAGCACCACGGAGGGGGGAGGTAGCATCTCAGTGATGCTGATTAATGAACTGGCTGAATAAAAGCAAACGTGCTCTTTGCTTTGTGCAGGAAAATGCTCAAGGGGAGGCTTTTGAGATGAGAACGCTCCAAGCAATTCTGTTTTGTGTTCGTCACTATTCAAAAATGTCATAAGAGCTAAGTTTTTATGAGCTAAAGGTTATTGTGTCAAGGCAATTGAGAAGTATGTGAAGTCAGTGCAAGGGTGCTGTGCCCAGCCATTGAATCTGGCTTCCTGTTGATGATTTATCAGCAGGAGCATTTCCTCTGCAGTTCAGAGGAGTGGGAAGGTCTGTGTGTTTGCACAGAGGTGTGGGTTTTCCTTCTCCATCAGCTGTATTCGGTGATTCTTTTTTCCCCCATTCTCCCAGATTGTGTATAAAGGTAGATTTTAAATGAAAGTATAACGGATAGGAAGTTTTGTTAGCTATTGATTTAAAAGTTTGATTGTCATCTTAATACCTGGATCTTGACATCTTGATTTTTACTGGATCTTCAGAGTGAGGTTGCTCTCCAAACCCACTGTCAACATGGGATAATGAGGCTCTGGAGGTTTCCATCCAGATGGGTTTAACTTGGGTCCTTTCAACTCAGGAAGCACAGGAGCACAGCCGTGTGCACTCAGCCTGGTTTGACATTTTGTGTGGGAGAAGTGGCTTACTAAATTCTCTTCTAGACAAGATTAAATATTTTAATTTTCAGGGATGATTGGGTCTGGGCTTTTGGGACCACCTCTAATTTTAATTAAAAACCAAACCCAAACCACTCTACCAGCAGAAAACGTAAATCTAAAATTATGTGTAGTTAATGCGTGTAGGCTTTTTTTTCTAGTTTAAAAATGAAGTGACCTTAACTTTACAGTCCTGCTGTTATATGCTGAGTTTTAGATTCTTTTATTTAAGTTTTCTGTTTTTTTGGTTTTTTGGGGTTTTTTTTTAGAAAAAGAGGTTACACACTTCTTTTTTATTTTTTTTTTTCTTTTTATTTGAGAAAAAATAAGTCAATTTAAACCTGTGTAGAATAGATCTTCCTCAAGTAGCAGCAGTAAGTTTGTAAAACATAGCCATGATCCTTTAATAAGGAGCAGTTCTGCTATGATATTGCTTACTGTGGTACACTTCTCTTAGAGGGTGGGCTATCTCTCCACAACGGAAAGATGATTTTTAAAATGCAAAATACTGTGGTCTTTTTGACCTGAATCTGTAAAAGACAATCTTTTTTGAGCAAATCTTTTTATCTGGACTTCCTGCAAATGAGTTCATAATCTCCTGATTATTGTTATGGAAAGTAAAGTTCAGAGACCAATTTATCCACAATGAAAATACGATTTCCTGTAATTTTTGGCAACGAAATTTGTTTCAGGATTATGTTCTTCTGACATTTTAGTGTGGTGACAAAACAAAGATGCAAATGTTTGAGGTTAATACACTCTTTTTCAATGCACATGGACAGAAACTTTAAACAGAATGAAACAGTTTCCTGTCCTGATGTATTGAATGAGAATTAACTTTGACAAATCCAGAACCTCAGAGCATGATTTGACCTTTCCCACATATGTGTGTGTTAAATATAAAGTCTATTGTCAAAAACAATCAGGAAAGGAGTTCCCAAGACTATGCAAGTAATTTTGGGTAAACAAGGTGAATTATGTAACTGAATTTGTTCATTTTATCATGAATGAGATTATGTCTGATAGACAAGCCCTAAATTATGCATAGATAATATTGTTTATCTATCATGCTTCCCAGACAGAATTTTAAGTGTTTTACATGACTATTGCTATTTATAGTGTCTCACTGTGATAATGGCTTTAACGTTATCTAGGCTTGGCCAAATATAGTAATCTCTGTGCTATAAAAGGAGGCTTGAAGTCCTCTGTGAAGGGATAAAGGTTGGCTTTGTCATTGAAATTCCTTTGATGAACTGTTTCAAGAAGCTTATTTTAGGGCTGGCATCCAAGTGCAGTAAAAGTGACAGTTTCCTCTCTTCACCCCTTCACATAATTCTTATGAATCATGTACTAAACAACATTAACCTGTTTTCAGAGTTTAAGAAACTTCTTGACAACTTGAACTAAACCATTTGCAGAAATGAAAAGAGACCATTTGCTTTCAGCTCTATTTGTGAAAAACATTTGTAACTCGTCCTCTGGTTTAATGACATTCTAACACCAAAAAGTTCTCCCCTTAAAAATAACCGAGTAGTTGCACTTTGGCTGAGTGTCACGGTATCCAGACCAGCTGTGTCAACTTAACCTCTTCACCTTTTAGGTGTTGGGATGCCTAATTAGTTGCTTATGAAGTTTTTTAAATTCCCATGTTGCAAGTTTATATGGAATTGTGAACTATGACATTTGAGGAAAAATTCAACTAAGCAAACATCTTTTTCTTCCCTCCTCCCACACAGGACATGTCCTCACACACAGGACATCCATTCTTAATGTTTCTTGGTGGTGAAGGACTTATGCTCCTTAATAAATAAAACCACATTATGGAAGGTATAAATTTCTGACAGTTCTTTCGTGGATATTTTCAATTACACAATCCCTCATCTCAGCCAAAGTTTGTGTAGCTTTAATTTTTCAGGAAAGCCTCATTGCTAGGAAAGGGCAGGAGCAGTAACTTTTTTTAGTATTTACAATATTATCCATCTTCCTCTTTGTCTTCTTTCCTTTCTGTGAGGGAGGCAGAATGAAAATTGATGGTCTCTGTTTAAAAACAAGGAAGAGCAGCATTAAGCAGGAGAAAGCCCGAGAGCCACTTTCATCCATGTATTGCATCCTTGCTGCTGTTCTCCGTGCCAGTCCATGAGCTCCGATTTCCTCTAGAGTGTGTTGATGGTTTGCTTGGTTGTTTCTCAGAATCAAGGCTTGGCAAGACCCTCTCCCTCCTTTTCCTTATTCAAGGCATGTGCCCACGAGCAGTAGAAAGTTATTTTTGCCTGTAGGTGGGGGTAACTGTGGGCTTCATGTGAGTTCTCAGAGCATTTCATTGCTGTAACTTCTGGTTGAAGCTGTAGGCTGAGAAAAGTGAGTAGGAGGGAAATGAGCCTGCCCACGTCTTTCCCCAGATGACAGCAGTGAATTTTACCTAAGGAGGAACTCTCTCTGTCAACAGCCAGCTCCTGGGAGTTTCACCTATGCCTGGCAGGTGTGAATCTTTGCTTTTTAATGTTGCAGCTTTTTCTTTTTTTGTTCAAGTTAGCAATAAGTTTTAGGAAGTGCAGAATTAGGTTTCCCCCATGGATGAATGTGAAATATTCTGTTCTTACCACCACTAATCACTTGTCTCTTCCTGATCAATTTGGTTTTTTTGAGAGGAAAAAGTCACTTGTCTTTTGGAGATTGTTATTCACAGTAAAATTCATGTGTGAAGAAATTCACTTACTTTGCAGCCTTGATACACCTGGAGTTGACCTCAAAGCTGTGCAACAAGTCTGGGTGTTAGTATTACCAGCGATGTTTCAACCCGGGACCACTCCCTCTTATAATAAATATATTGATGGTTCAGTCATGAAAACTTTTGAGCCAAAAAATACATTAGTTTTGTACATTTTAGCAAATCTACCTCTTAGTGAATGTGCACAGCAATCTTTAAGAACAAATACATACTAACTTATTTAATTATTCACTTGCTCTGTGATGTTCCTCTTTGAACTGGGAATAGATTGTGATCTTGGTCCCTGCTGGGAGCCCCTGGTGTCTTGAGGGGCATGAGCCTTGTACCCTGCGAAGAGCAAAACAGATAAATAACTGGCTGCAAGGCACCCTGCTGGATGCACTCCCCAAACACGTGTGCTGGAATAAAGATAACATCCCAAAAGTGCAGCGTGCCAGGTGACTGCAGATCTGCAGCCACCAGCAAGCCATCAGCAATTAGGAAGGGCCTGTGATGTATAATTCACACCCTGCTATTTTGGGTTTACACAAGGGCCTGTGAAGTTCACAGGGTGATGGATTGAAGAGTGTTAGATGTTTTAATGATGAAATACTGTGAAGAGTAATTTGGAGAGAATAATGAAGGTGCCTGTAGAAGTTTACAAAGCAGAATTTTAACTCATCAAGGTTATTTGGATTCTCTTTTTTCTTCAATAGTACTAAGAATAAGTTATTTTTTAAAAAATGTAAGTATGACTGCTGATTGGTCTGATACAAACAAATGTATCAAATTTATAGTAAAAAAAAAAGCTTCAAATTATGTTCAACTAATTGACTTCCAGTCCTCTGTACTCTGGAGTAACCTTGACAAGAAAAATTGAGTATTCTCTGAACAAAACTTTTCTTTTGTGAAGGCTTGCTTTTACAGAGTTGCTTTTGTCCTACAAAGACTTCGTGAGATTTCAGTTGATTAACTGCTTTGTCATGTAGTTAACATGCAAAGTGGTTTTAAGAACACTGAGTTTATATAACATTTGAAGAGGTTTTTATTAAAATAATCATCCCACCTTTTCGCTTCCTCCATAGATGATAATGACTGAAAAGCAAAAATTAGTTAAACTTTTTATTCTGTAATGCAGGGAACTTTGCAAAACTGAAGCTCTCTTACAGAAGCTATAAAACAGAGACACAGTTTTGATGGGGATGGATTAACTTCTCTTGTTTTATACTATATTTATATCTCTCAACAATTGCTGCTAATTTGTGCATCTGGTCCTACTGGTGTATATATAATTCTGACACTGGATAAATAATGAAGAAGAGACAAAAGCTGAAACCAATTAGTGGAGAAGAGCTCTCGAGTGGTCTGGCATCCTGTGACTCAAGTTAGTACCATTGCTAACTTGAGTCTGTGTCCTTCAGTAAATGAAAGTCATAGTGTAGTTTCTAAACTTTCTCTTTTTTATTAACCTTGCTTTATACTAAGTGGTGAAAAGTTGGGGAGAGTTTGGTACTGACTGTAGTGTCTGCATAATTCAGTAAGTGGAGTTTTTGTGAGAAACCAAGCTGAGAACAGGCCACTTCAGAAACAGAACTAACAGAAACGAGGAGCACCAGAGGACTGCACAAAAGAGCAAAGGAGGCAAAAGACCAAAGGTTTAATTAATTTCATCACACACATCCCATTGGCATGGTATTGCCCTTGTGGAATAATAGAAGTGCTCTTTTTAGAAAACTGGGATTTTTCTGTGCCCATTTCTGTTTCTGTCACAAAGCCCAAGAAGGATTCACACAATTTTAAATGGTGGGAATAAGGATTTGTAAAACTGTGTAGATTCTGGGGACTTGGAAGTTTGCAGGCAGCTTTCAGAGATTGGGAAGTGTCTGCATGATGCTATTTAAAAAGCAACCAAAATACAGCAGCCAAGTATGGGTCTTATCTTCCTTATACCATGACCAGCAGAGCTCTTTGTGGTTGCTGTGTGTGATTTTGGCAAATATCTGAGGCTCTCCAAGGCACTGAGAAAGTCTAAGGACATTCTTGACCAGTAACCATGTCTGTTTTTTGAATCAACCTCCTAAACTGATGCCTTGAATATATAGGAGGATTATACATTCATAATCAACTTCCTCATCTGCAGTTCTACAGAACCAACCCCCAAGATGAAAAACCTGGTGTAGCGACTATTTATAAAACTTGAATGTGTGTGACCATCAGCAAAATATTCTCTCCTAGCCTCCTGTTGCAGAGATCTCCCCAGTAAGTGGCATGCAGAAGGCTGGATGACCGGGCTTTGTTGAGTTATAAGATCAGCTGTAAATAAATGCCTGTTTGTCCCAGCAGTAGCTGTGCAAAGCATCTGGAAGCACAGCTTGCCCTCTCACATGAAGAGGAAGGTGCATGTAAGAAGCAGTGGGGAATTTTCCCAGCAGAGTTGCAGTAGTGACAGTTTGATCCACGATGTCAGCTCATTGTTTGAGAGTGTTTTGGTGGTGGTGGTTTGGGTGGGTTTTTAAATTTAAGCATAATTCTCTGCAGAGTGAGATCCTACACTGGCTCCATTCCTGCTCAGTGTGGGGATGCTGCTAGTACAGGGTTACTAGGACAAGGCTCCTTCTTCTCACAACTACTTAACTTCTGTATCTCCAAGGCCTGGCAAACCCATAAATCAGTGCTGAATGAAGCAGCAATTCAGAGAGGTGCTTTGTAACTCCCTGGAGCATGAAGGAACTGAGAGAACCTGTGTCACAGAGCTGATGGGATATTAGTGGGGAGGAGAGATAGGCAAAAAAATACGGGGAAGGCAAAAAAAAAAAAAGCCTTGGGGAAGAAAAGTAGGAAAAGAGAAGAGACAATGGAAAGCAGATGCAAGCAGATGGAAATAGTGGACAGTTATGTGCCGTAGCAGTGCTGATGGAGAGCCTCCATTCCCAGGAACATGTACACCAATGCACCACTGCTTTTTTGCCTTGGTTGTTTCCAAAGAATGAGCTAATAAGAATCAATTTGTACAACAAAACAAACAAAACTTTGGCTTCTGCTCAGGGGAACTTGAGCAATTGCAGTTACAGATCGGGCTTCAACAAGTGCCAAGAGCTGATCCATAAAAGTATAATTATTCTGTTTCATTTGGAACCTTTTGTTCTGGATTGCATTCAAAACTACTGTAAGCCCCTTTGTGAGATTCATTTCCTTTCCAGGCAAGAGAAGAAGAGGCCTTTTCATTTAATAGTTCTACTTTGTTTCAATTAAGAATGAGAAAAAAACCCTCATGTCCTTGTCTTTCTTCCCTAAGATTCTTCCTTCTGTGGAATAGTAGCCATCAGGTCACAGTTTAAGGGGACAAGTCTCATGTAGAGATAAAGTTGTATTGCAGAGTGTAAATTTCTGTTCTTACTATCCAGTACCCTTTATAATTTTCAGCTACAAACTGAGTAAAATTTTGTTGTTGAAATTGGAAGTGATTACTTGCAGAGCCCAAGGACGCAGAAATTTCAGGTGTGGCTTACCTGCTGAGCTGCTTTTCCTTGGAAGTATGCAGTGGGGAAGAAGTAAACTGAAAATGATATCTTGTCTGAAAAGTTAAAACCTGAGATGGACAGTGAGTTCTTTCATTTGACTTGGTAGTGAGGCTGATCAGAGTTCAGAAATGCTTGGTTCCCATTGCAGAAATGTCCTGATGACTACGTCTTGAAGGCTCTGAGGAATTGTGCCTAAGGAACAAGCAGGGAGTGTGCACACACACGCACACTCTGTGCTGGCGATTCTCACGGGCACTGGCTGTATCTGCGGGGCAGAGCGAGCCCATTCAGCTGGGCTGCTGTGCCAAAGGAGCATCTTTCTGTTCCTCACTAAAATGGAAACCCAGAGAATTAATTAATTAATTAATGCATTGACATTCCATGTGGCAGAAGGTACAGCACAGAGGTAGTGAAGACCTGAAGAGGCACAAGGGATGAGGCACACCATGCTCTGTGGGAGCGTAGCGGCGCGACCCACGTGCCAGGGTAGGTTATCTGAATTTGGTTTTCCCATGTACCAGAGGGCGTTTGAGGCTACATCTCCTAGGAGAGGCCATAAATGAAGAAGGCATCCTCATTCTCTTTTGTTAATTGTTTCATTTTTTTGTATAAAAGAATCAAACCCCAGAGCAGCGGCTTGAATCCCACTGTCCCATGTCACAGCGTGCACCATAATCAGCAGGGCAGAGTGGAGCGCTCGCTGTCTCTGCCTCTAATTATTCTGAGTATTTTATATGTAATGAGCAGCTGCAGCATGAGGTCCTGAGGGCACCCCTGTTCCCAGTCCAAAATAGCCAGTTGTCCAGTTCAGGCTGGATTCAGGCAGAGGGAAAATTAGATCCATGTTTTCTCACATCCTGGGTGACAGGTCTTAAGAGATGGTTTTCTTGCTTTCAATTCACCGTTTACTTATAAATAGCAGGCATTTGCAAAATACTGTGGAATCAAGGATACAAATTTCTATGTATGTTTCTGTACCTTAAAGATATGACAGTTTTTTGTGTCAGGCCAGTGGTGTTTTAGGTGGCAGGAATCTTGGCTCCTGGGTAAGATCTGGCTACAGTCATGTACATGGCAGCATGGATGTGGGAGGGATTCTCTTAAATGCTGGACACATATTGGTTCTTTTTGTATCTGCTGACTTAGTCTGAGCCCTGTCTATATTTCTTAATTCAAGCAAACAAATAACAACCAAAGAAATAAATTCAACAACAGTCAGATATTCCTGTAAGGTGCTCAGGAGGCTCAAACTGAAGTGAAAAATTATTTGCCAGGGTTTCCAGCCCTGGTGGTCTTTGATTAACCACAGCAGTGTCCTAAGTGGCCAGAAGGTGCAGAAGCCAAGGTGATCCTGGGTATGATTTGCTTTTGGCTTTGACTGCTGTTAACTACTTTTCTGGTTCTGTTTACAAGGATTCTGGTGACTGGATGTTGTTAGCAGGATTTTTTTCAGTTGCATAAGGACTGAGAAAACATTATGTGTCTGACTCTTCCACAGCGAATGGCTTTCAAGTTAAGCCATGGCTGCAGCTATTGTGCTCTAGCTGTGACACTATAAATAAAGTTATTAACAGCAATATGTAAATGGGTTTCTATTTTTGTTCCCTGTATTGTTTGCAAAATCTAGGGCAGTTATTCAGTAAGAATCATCTGCTATTTAGCACTGAGCCTACCAGCATTTGATGTTGCGTGGGCTGTTGCGCTTCCCCCCCACCCCCAGCTTTTTTGCTTTCTTTCTTTCCACTGGCTATTAGAATCCGGCACTTTTGCAAGTTTGTTTATTGTGGTGTATAAGAAATAGAGTAGCTGTGCTAAGCATTTTTAGGCTTCCAGAAAGTGGCTTGGTGTGTAAGAATAGGGAATCATCTCCTGATATCTGAACTACAGGAGCATTTAACCCAGCCATACAAACACCCAATACCACAGCTGCCATTTGCCTTACTAAGCATCTTGCAAATTCCAGACTGTTCAAAGATCTGTAAGGTTTGTGTTCTGTTTGTTTGCATGCTCTGTGTCCTTCCCACTGCCCTCTCCACTGCTCCAGGTCTGCCTGACAGCCCCAGGCCCTGCTCACACTGGGAACTTGTACACATCAATTCTTGCAGTTCCAGCACAGACCCCCAGGGAGAAGGAACATAGATGTGCTGTTAGAGAAACACTTTACTACAGTCATGGCTACTCCTGTCTGGAAGAGCAAATCATTCTGATGCAAGGCATCTGTTAGAAACCTGAATGTATCAGTGCTAGGGACAGGATCAGTGTGGCTGTTAACATGACATTTCACTTGAGGCAGTTTGTTCAAACTCCTTCCTTCTCTGCAAGTGAATTCAGCTCTGGATTCCCCAGATTTCCCAACCTGTGTGTCCTGTGACTCGTTAGCCACAATTTTACTTCCAGCTGTGTTAGACTTCACGTGGGCATGTGTCCTCCTTGGCGCTTAAATTCCATTTCATGCAGCTTTGTGAAAACCAAAATTGTTGCTACTGCAGTGGCATAGAAAGTAAACAGAAATTAGCTGGACTGGTTTTGCATAGATGTAGAAAGATCTGAACAGCAACTTTCCTCTTATTTTTATGCCATGAGACACATTACCCTATTATATATTTTAAGTGCTGTCCAAGGTGGCTTTCTATGCTGTAGAAAATATCTGGTCAGACTCTATTGATTTTATTGATATTAGTACACTGCTAAACTAATAGCTGTTGGCAGGAACTACATTTGGTGATAATATTTTGTGAATATTGAGAGTAGCAAGCAAATGGCTTAGTGAAATATCATAATGCATTAACACAGAAATTAAATTTTCCAATGGAAAATGCAAGAGAAAAGCAATTTCTTTATATGCAGATCTGTTATTCTGGTGGTGGCAATTACAGTAATTCTCTTGAAATCAAGTTAAAATTATATGTCTGCTTCATTATGAGAAGAAACCACTGACTGCAAAAATCAGGGGAGATTTAGGGGAAAGTTAGAGAGACTTACATATGCAGTGAGCAAACCTGCCATCCCCATGTTCCTGCTCCAGCATGTCAGGAATCGGGTTCATGTGGATGTTTCCTGGATTTAGGAGGCCATTCACATTCCTGCTTTGCCAGGGTTTTCCCATGTCACCTTGAGCATCTTAATGTATTTTATCTATGTACCATACTGCTGTCTCTATAAAATAGTGTGTTGTTGTTCTCCTAGCACCAATGACATTTCAACAGTTGCTTAATGCCACTGCTTACTGTCTATGAAATCATGGAAATATGCCAAGTATTTGGAATATGAGATGTTAGGGGCTGAAGAGGTGCATGGAATTTCATATTCCCTATTCAAGGAGTGTCTTTGCATAGAAATCCTTATGCAGTAACTCACCTGAACTGCCTTCTGAGGAGGGGTGGTTTTACTGCTGATACCAGTTGTACAGATTTTCATTGTATTCATCTTGTTTCTCCATGGAAGCAGGAGTTTTCTGTGTCACCAAAGGGAATCAAAGATAGATATCATCCCAAGTGCCACTGGTCAATTCAGATGTGATGGTATGTGACACCTTAAAAAGGAAAAAAAAACCCCTTAATGTTAAATTATAGTCCTTGTAAAGTTGGGGAACTTTAGTTGTGAGTTGAGGGTATCCATTCATTACTGGTCCTTACCAGGTAAGGAAAACTAGTGCAGTGTGCGACAACCAGATAGCGAGTTCAATTTCCTGCAGGATTTTTTCCTTTTTGTTTGATTCTGACATTGCAGCCAGTCTCCCTTGTCATTGAAAACATGAATGTGGTTTATTATTAAATTTATTATCAAGTTTGTTTATTAATCAAATAACGTTTTAACTTTCAAAATACCTGACAAAGAATTGTCTTCATTCTACAGTTCCTCTCCACCAATGTTCATTGGTGTTTCTCAGAAAAGTAACCATTATAAAGTGTGCACAGTTAAGTGTCTCTAAATGCTTTGGGCCCATTTCTCTTTACAGCTTCATCAGTGTAACTTTAAAAACACAACTGCTCAACTACATTTACGAGTACAGGAGCGAGGGGGCAGCGAGTGCACTCATGCTGACTGTTCCAAAAGGGGCTGGAAGACTCATGTTCGTGGTCTTCAGCGCTCAGTTTTCCCACCAAATGGCCACTTTGGATTATTGATCGAATAAGCTACCAATGGAAATCACGTACACAGAACATCCCATTGCTGTCCCTTCTCAGATGATCCATTGGGAGTCTGTGTATTTTGCTACCACTTTGAGACAGGCAAAATTGCTCCTTAATGTTTTAAATTGTGACATTTATATACTAATGTAATGTTTTTGTTATGTAGTGACTTTCCAGAGGGAAAACCCTGACTTGCTGAAATGACAAAGTAAATAAATCCCAAGGGGACAGGGCACTGGGAAAGCTGGGGGAAAGAGCAAAGAAGTAAGGTTAGATTGAAGTGATGGCTGCATGCAGAATTACTGCAGCTTTTTGGTTAAGGAGTACAAAAGCATCATTGTTTGCCTGAATATCCGTGATACCAGAGAAGAACAGACTGAAGGCAGTTTTCACAGCTATGAAGAGCTCATTCTTTTTCCATCAAATAGAAGGACCTGAGCAATATAACAGAAAGTATCACAAACCTGATTAGAGGCAATTTCATCTCTATGCCATGTGCCTGAGCCAGGATATACTTGTGAAACTGTTAACTGTGACAAAATATATTACTCCCTTGCCTTCTCTGACACCAGCTGATTGCTGGCACAAGATCTCTTTGCAACAGGTTTTCTTTTGCTTTAATGCTTAAATTTTTAGTTGTTTCTCTTTCCTACCGTTCCACTTCTATAGCTTCAGTCAATTTTGCAAGGTATTGTCTCAAAGAGAAGGCGAGAAGGAATAGTGCCTTCCTGCCCTGAACAAAACTACAACTGTGTTGGTCCCTTTCTTCAGAATTCTTTTAGCTCTGTTGTCCTACTTATTGGTTTACAGCAGGATTTTCATATCAGAGACTGCTATAATCCCAGAAAACAGACTGCAGGAATGCTCAATGGAAAAAACACACCTGAAGTTTGAAAACCAGAATATGGCTTTTCCTCTCTGTTTTACATGCAGTTCTGTATTTCAGAACAAAATGGAACAAAACTGAATCTGAGATTTATTTTGGTGTGGGCTGGATTCAGCTCTGGTTTGGACAGCCCTGCCAGGCAGGTCAGGCAGAGATGGATGGGTTTGGGCTTGCTCAGAGCCACAGCAGAGGCACGTGGTTGGGGTCAGCAGCGTGCATGGCTCCGTCCTGCCCTATCCTTCAACTCTGCCCTCTTAAACTTCCTTGGAGATGGAATGGATTTGGCATCTTTTGCATTTACATGGTTTTTTTCCCCTGACCAGAACAATTGGAATAAAATTGGCATTCCCATCAGTCCCTTCTTAGGTACATGAAAAAGGTCTAAATTTCCTCCTTCTTAATAACACAAAGTCTTATTAGAATGGTTGGATCTCTTTTAGGTTTGACAGACAGCAGCGTCTAATTCAGCTGGCAATGATGGAGGATTAAAATTCCTTTCACTCATCTCAAAGCCATCTATAGTGTGTCACACCTATAGTTTGGCTGGTAGCCACTACATATCTATTTTTATTTGGTTTTGCCTTCCTCAAGTAGTTTTTCTTCCCAAGAGACTATTTATTATTCCTGTTTCCACTGAAAAATCAATCTGCTTAAATATAGTCTGCTGAAATAGGAAAATCTTGTAACTCAAAATGGTTAGAAGGAGAGAATAGCAAGTTTTTCATGTTCAAAATTAAAAAAAGGAGTAGTGATGTTGCCTAGCTATAGCTAAGTTCCAGTAACTGGGGATGCTACTCGTGCTTGTAAACTGCAAACCTAGGGAGGTCATGGAAAAACTTTTCTTTGCATGACTGGTGCATTTATCCCCTTCTGGTTGGTGATTTCAGGATCTAAATTTTTTCTCATTTCCTGTGCTGTCAGTGAGGAACAGACCACGGGCACTGAGGTGAGGAGCACTGACCATAATGGACAGTATGATGCCATTTTTCTCAGCAGCTCCTGAGCATCAGCAGGGCCAGACCCTTTCCATGGGGCGTTCCCAGCACTGCTAATGCAGACAGAGCTCCACAAAGGTGGAGTGTTTGTGCTGGAAATGTGCATCTCCCAGATGAGCCCCTCAGGCAGTTCTGACCTCCAGTAACATTCACCTGAGAACAAACACGGGAAAATCTAGTGAAAGCAGGGCTCTGCAGTTTGTGTCTTTGCAATGAGCCTGGCTGTCATCGTGCAGTGGCTGTGGATGGCAGCCTTCACGTTGCCACCAGTGTCTCCCAGAGCCATCTGATCTCCTGCTTCTTTGCTGGTTTTTGCTGTCACCAGATTCACTTAGTATGGCCTTGCAGAGTGAAGTTCTCAAATATGGCAGGTGGGTTTGGTTTACATTTTTGTCAGCTTTGGAAGAGGGATGGGAGATAGGCTCTCTGGTTTTTGTTGTAAAGAAAAAGGTGAAAAGGCTCAAAGTTTTCCAGGGTTTTGGTTCCATAGGGGTTTTTTTGTGTATTTCCTTCTATTTTGTGTTTTTCTCTCTCTCACCACTACTCCTTTGCTTATCACAACATGTGTGCCTTCTCACCCTCTAGAGCAAGAGGGAGCCAGCAGGACTGATCCCAAGATGGAACATGGTGCAAGTCTGAGTCCTCCTTTCCAAGGGAGAGCTGTGCCAGCTCGTGTGTCACAGCAGTGCTAGGGCTCATTTGAACCAATAGGTGATTTCTGATACTAAATGGATCTTTTCTGAAATGACCATGTAAGTTTAGGATAGAGCGTGTATCTTTCTACTGTTGTGTTTGCTTTTTTCCCATGACTGTAGGAAAAGGAAAAATTTTAGCCTCTGGTCTGTCTGATGTCCTGCTGTTCTGGAGAGCATTTTTTGCATCGCTAAGGCTGTGTCCTTAGCCTGTCATGGAGACATCCCCAGAGAGCAAGGCTGACGTGTTGTTGAGACCTGAGATAGTCTGGAAGCAGCGTGCTGGACTGGGCACTGGGCTGTCACTCTGTGTGAGCCACCTCACCCTCCCTAGGTGGGCTTTGCTGCCCTCACTCACATCAGTGCTGCTTTTCCCAGACACGCTGCCGCCTGACCATGGTCACTGTGGCACTACTGGGAACTTGTCCTCAGCTGGTTTTGGTTTGTCCTTTTGTTGTTGCTGCTATCAAATTCAGCAGGGAAAGAGCACGATGAGATGTTCTCAGTGTTGCTGGAATCCTATTTTGTGCACAGGGTGAGTAGAAGACACAGAGGATCTCCGTGCCGTCCCATCCCCAAGTAGCTATAGCCAGGAAGGAGAGATTGGATATATCCTGATGTCATGCCTAGACATTCATTCTAGATGAATTTAATACTATGTTTATGCCACTGGAGTTGGAAAATAATTCTGGGCTTACAGTGCTGGAGGGAATCTGGCTTTTAAACAGACGTCCATGTGCAAAAATGGACTTGTTTATCAAAATGCTGAAGTGATGCTCCCACCTTGGAGATACTCAAAAGACATCTGAACATGGGCTTGGGAAACCATCTCTAGGTGTCTCTGCTTGAGCACAAGGTTAGACAAGATGACCTCTGGAGGTCTCTTCCAATTTCAACATTACTGTGATTCTCTGAAAGCCTACTTTGGTGCTAAGAGCTTCACCCATCCTTTCAAGTGAGAGTTTTGTCAGCTCCATCCTGGTCCATCCTCCTCTGTTCTTCCTTGTTCACAGTGACTCAATGACATGCCGCACCAGTTGCAGTGGATGGAGTTGGATCACCCTGAGATCTTCTCCTCACCCAGTGAGCTCACTGACAAGGGCAGACTGTGTCTATAGCCAGTGGCATTCTTGTTACACCTTTGCTCAGGGATGCTTGTTTCTGGGGAACAATGAGTATTTTATCATGATACATTAACTCTTTCTTCTCTGGCAGGTAGCGTTCATTGTGGTAAAATACCATGGCTTTGGTTCAGATCTGGTCAAAAGCACTTTGCAGTTATTATAAGCCATTAAAGCTCACCGAGTCTGGGGTTTTGTTCTGTTTCCCATGCAGTGCCTGTGGTGTTTGGTTTCCAGCAACACATGGTGTTTATATTCATGACTGGCATTACGGTTGTGATGGTGATAGGGTTTGTGTTTCTTGCCTTGCTTGATTTATGTTGTGGCTGGCGTGCATAGCACGCACATGGCTTGAAATAGAACATGACTGGGGTTTTTTTTGTTTTTAACATTAGAAGCACTCATGATTTAATTTAGCATTTTGAATAATCCTGCATTTGCAGGGAAACCTGTGTCATGTCCCTCCTCTGACAACTGCATTAGCTTCAGACATTGAAGTCTGCACTTCAAAATCATTCTCTGTAGATGCTGTGGTTTTAAAACATCTAATACGGTTTCCTGCTTCCCACCTTGTCCTTAGCTTTTCTTACTCCTTATGTTCTTTGCTTTCTGCCAAATTTCTTCCTTTCCTGTACACTTGCAAAGAAAATTCTCCTTTGCCATCTTTTGCCATCCCAAAGATCCTGTGATGCTTCCGCCTCAGGGTACATCAGTAGTACAAGGATCACCTGCCTTGCAGGAGATATTTTTAAGAGACCTGCAGTGGTAGGACTCCAGGTGCAGTGGGATGGACCTCAGCTGGTCTCTGGGATGTTGCACTGAGGCTTCTGCTGGTTCCAGAGCTGCTTGTCCAGGTGTATCTTAACTGTTGGGTGAATGCATCACAGGCCACAAAATGGGAAAGCTGAACTCAGCACGCTGGGAATTTTCTCCTCTTGTCTCTGCATCCTAGCTGTGCCTCCCTCCATTTCAGCTCAGTGTGCCTTTGCAGCTCTCTGAAGCACTGTGCACAAAGCACCCAGACATCCTGCTCGTGGAGGCCTTGCAGTCCACTGTGTCTGGTGGTTTTGGGAAGAGCCAGGCTCAGGAGAGGCTGGCATTGCCATGGCAGCAGCAGCTGGAGCTGTGAGCCCAGCCTGCCCGTGCTGCCCCTCAGACATGGTGAAATGCAGAGGAAGCAGCACCTGTGGGGTGTTCCAGTCCCTGTATCCGCCTTTCCTGTTCTCCTACCTGGGACTTGGGCCAGACCAGGCAGCTATCAGGTGGTCCCTGAGCAGAGGGGAGGATGGCAGGATCTGCCAGCAGGCTCTTTTTCATCCTTTTCTCCTGTCGGTATCATGAGCCGCGTAGGGCAACAGGCACAAAACTGAGCTTGCCTTGTACAGCTATGAAGCCTTGAGCCAGTCCTTGCTGGAAATAGGAACTGAAATAGGAGCTTAGGAAAGTATTCACCTCTACCCTAAAACACAATTTGTGGTACTTTTCAACCAAAATAAAACAGAAAGAATTTAAAAAGGCATATAAAATTAATGATAACTCCTCTTTTCTTCTCTGTCTTTCCCAGAAATAAACCATTTTCTGGATTTTTTGAGGTCATACCCTGGTTACTGCTGGACAAAACCCAATCAGATGGTAAATCTGAAGACAGTGATGGAGTGGAAAATATATCAAGAGCTCTGAAACCATTACAACATTTTAATTACATGCTAAACTGGTTTTTCCACAAAGCAGTAGTCTCCCAGATGAAGGGTTGGGACTCAGGGCTGATAATAGTTGCTGATGCCCAGGCTGCAGATTGTGTGGTCAATCCCTTCTAATTGGCTTCAGCTAATAGTACTGCTAAACCACTGCCTTACTCATCTCATGATATTTTATAGCTATAATATTTATTTCATTTGATCTTTTGTTGACCACTGTCATTTACCGCACGTTTTGGCACAAGGGAGGCCTGTTACTGGCATTGTCCTCCCACCAGCAAGGAAGTGATGTGACCTCTGAAGACTGACAAATAGTTGGCATGAGTTGGGCCCTTCATCACAATCACTAACACCGTGTACCTTTAAAAAAATCTTTTCATTGCTAAGAGTAGAGTAACTCTACTCTGTGGAGTGAGGAGTTGAGAGCAGCGGGATGCTGTGTGTTTAATCTCTAAGGCTTCTCCTCTGGGTAAGATGCACTGGCAGGGTCTGGAGGTGCTTCACTCATCTCACTGTGTGTGTTGTGTGTATAAGGACATAGATGTAACAGGCTTCAATTTCAGATAACAGCCATGACTAAACACAGGGTGAGGATCATGGGGTGTTGAGTGATGGCTGCTGTAAGAGACATCTCTTTTCCTAATCACTTCTGGATAGTTGGGTATATTGCAGGGAGCAGGCTGAATTTAAGGGCTACAAGGGCTAATAACAGAAGGAACAGAAGTTCCTTGGTCCCAGTTCCTCCCTTGCAGGTCATTAGCAGGGCTGGGACTGAGAAAGTTGTTTGGTGTCTCTGCTGCTGGTGCTGCAGTGCTAGCAGGAGTTTGTGGAGGGGACGAGTTAGGCAGAGGAGTGAAATGTGATTAGTGGCTTTCAGCGTTCCTTGCTGAGAGTAGAGGACAGAGGCTTCAGGCTAGGCTCCTGTTCTCAAGGACTGTTTTCTCTGACTCTCATGTCCTGTTCTTTCTCCAGTCTCCTGACACCAATGTGTGTCTATCCTCTCTGTCTTCAGTTCCCAGATACCTGTTCTGTCCTCTGCCATCTCACATGCAGTACTTTCCATACCCTGATGAGGTTTTCCATTCCCTGCAGCCCATGTGTGCCAGAGAGTGTCTTCTCATAGCTCAGTAGTGTGGCTGTTTGGTGGCAGAGCAGGTCACACAGCTGGCTGGCTGTAATGCACTCAGGTGCTTGCTTAGCTGACACAAATCTGTGTGTAGATTCATTTTCAGTTCCATAGGTCTCTGCTGATTGCTTCATTTGTGTGGATGAAAATATTGCCCATTTTACTTCTAGAAATGTGTAATCCATTTATCTAGCATGATATTAATGGGGAATAGTGGGAGCAACCTCAGTCATTTATCCGTATTTATTAGGCATGAGGAGAAGGCTCAGGGCATCCCTGTGTGGTATTTTCAGATACACCCATTGATATCTGAACATCAGCACAGCAGCTGATCTTGATTTCTCCCGTTCTAACACAAGGCTATTGCAACATGCACACCAGCAGAGTGTGAGCATGTTAAAAATGAGTAATTTGCAGTTTGCCCCATGTTGGAAGAGGAACGTGCTTGTAACAAGACACATTTTGTTACTTCCATCAGAACTGGAGACATTTCCCATTTGGACATTACATATTAGCACATACTTAAATTGCTTATGAGCAGTACAGACTTGTCTAAGCTTTCATTTGATTTCAAGTGTGTTTCTTCAGGAGGTTTACTTTTATTTGTAAATATGTGGAATCTTGATTTATTTTTGTGTGTTTTCTCAAGTGTTTAAAAATGGCAAAGTATATTTTGATTCAGACATCCCTGCATTCCTTTCTTGATTTTTTTCTTGTACATTTTAGCATCAATGTGACTAACAAAGAAGAATTTAATGCAATATGTTTGGTTGGTGATTTATTGGAGTTGAAATGTAGAAGGAAAATATGAAAAGCATGCCAGAATTGAAATGTGTTTCAGGATTTTTGCAAAAAATGCTTGTGAAAATATTTTTGTTGGTTTTGCTTTCTGACTGAAGGCATTGCAGGGAATTCCAACTGAAAACATACCTCTGCAATTTGCCTAAAACATGTCGGAGTTTTATTTTACAAAGAAGAAACAATTCTAAAGTGGTTGTCATTTAGACTTTTAATTTCTTTTCCCAGTACATCTTGATGGCAATAATCAAGTTCAAAGAACAAATCAACCACTGGATAAATGTTCCAATATACAAGTAGAGCCTATTAATTTTCTATTTATATAAATGCGTGTTCATGTGTACATTTTATCTTAGATCTATATAGATGAAGTCTGCTGCTTGTTCTACTGAATAGCTTTAAATTTGCCATAATGGCTGGGTTTGATTGCAAGTCAGTATTTTCCACGTTGTAATTATCAATGAGACAGAATCTTTGTGCAGTTTAAAAAAAATGCACAACCCACTGTTGTCCTTGCAGCACAACATTAATATTGATTCACTGAAATCAAAGAGTCATTAATAATACTTGTGATTCAAATTATTGTGCTTTCAAAACAGTCCAGGCTGCTTTCACAGGGCTTTCCCAGTCCATCCTGGGTGGACATGTGATGTGATATCCTCATGTCACAGCTGGCCTCAGTTGGCAGGGTCTGCAATTGTCATTTGGCAGCTCATTGGTCATTTTGTGCTTGCAGCCTTGCTGAGAGGAGCTCCTGGGTGCTGCAGGTGGGAGGGGGGCTGCATCATGAGGTGCCATCAGGGTTGCTCCCTACATCTCCTAGTTGCTGTAGGGGTGTCCCATCGTGCTCATCCCATGCTGTAGGGATGCCTTCTACTGTGGAATGTATGCTTACACAGATATCAGCAACAAATTTTGTAACACCTTTTATTGTTTTTTCCCCTCTTTTCCCAAGCATCCTCTTTGCAGACATAGAGGGTTTCACCAGTCTGGCCTCCCAGTGCACTGCTCAGGAGCTGGTCATGACGCTGAATGAGCTCTTTGCCAGATTTGATAAGCTTGCAGCTGTAAGTTTTCCATTATAATTTTGTTTCCTCTTGTTTTTATTATTCTGTTGCAAGAATGACATACTGTGCTGGTTCACTGGATTTCTTAAATATTCACTGCCCTAAAAGGCAAGCTATTGCAAGCATGAATATAAGCTGAATACTTCTTTCTCCTTTATTATTTTTTTTCTTTTTTTTTAGGAGAACCACTGTTTACGGATCAAGATCCTGGGTGATTGCTATTACTGTGTGTCTGGGTTGCCAGAAGCAAGAGCTGACCATGCACACTGCTGTGTTGAAATGGGAATGGATATGATAGAGGCCATCTCGTAAGTATCATATTCCCCACAGAGAAGCTCAAAACAAATGCAAGTAGATTCTCTTTCCTTTTAGTTCTTCTTAATGTTAGGAGCAAGGTAACCAAACCAGAGGACTCTGGCCAGCAAAAAGGAAACCAGCTGGAACAAAAAACCATAACGCTCTTAAGGTTTGACAGCAGCAAAACAGACACTTGTGTCCATACAGTCATGTGGATATCAGAGCTCAGTCTCTTGATGAGAAAGGCCAAGGTTACTGTAATTATTTGAAGTCTCATTCCCAAAGGAGGATTTCAGTGAATTGCAGAATTGTGATTTCAGAGGATTAATAATAACTTTATTAAATTTCAGTTGCTATTCATTTATGTATCTTTAAACCAATTTTTTATCCACCTTAAAATTGCTCTGCTAAGGTCTATCTTGTCTAGTTCAACAAGTCCTTCCCTATGTGTCCCTGTGCCAAAAGGGTCAGATTCAAGGCTTTCTTACTTTAGCTAAATTAATTACTGAAATAAAGCATTAAGTTGCCCAGGCACAGACTGGGACAAATTCATGCTCTTTCTCCTTTATTTCCATTTACTTCCCTGTCTTTAATTTTTTCTTTTAAAACCTGTGGTGATGAGTGTGTGCCTGCTCCTGAGCTCAGACTAGCAAGTGTGTTAGTTCAGACCACTTCTGTCTTTAAAGAGTACCAAATGGGAGACCCATATCTAGTTTTATGACTTAGGGAATTACAGATATGTTGAATATTGTTTTCAATGTAGATGTGCTTTCACAGGCCAATTCTTTCAGAATTCAGAGAAGGAAGATTTATTTGATCATCCTGAGCGTATGCAAGTTTAGGCACAAAGTTCAGTCAGTTCTGGATAGTGACTGAGCTGACCTTGATACCTACCCCATCACTGCTACACAGACTCTCCTTCTCTTTCCCTTCTCTTTTGGGTTGTTTTTTTTTTTTTTTTTTTTTTTTTTTGTTGGTTTGTTTGTTTGTTTGTTTTCCTGAAATCATCTTCTGAAGTACTAGTGGTACCCACAGTAGTAGAAGATCTCTTGGCAGTTCTCCTCTTATTCTGTACAGTAAATCAATGGAGTTTCCACTTCAGCTTGATAAAATCTAGAGGTACCTCCTTGCTGAGCTTGGTACAGTACATCCTTACCCATATGAATTTCTGCAAGGACATCAATACGCCCCCAGAGTTTTCAATTTCATTTTCATAACACAAATACACAGGGTGAAAAGCAGTGTTTTCACCCAGGAGACCACATTCAAAGCACAGTAAGCAACAGCATTCCCTTGCTTTGTATACAGTGTACACTGTCAGGACTTTCTACCTTTTCTTTTCTGGTTTTAAATACCATTGCCTTGCACCAGTCTCCTTTTGGAGTTTGTATGCAATGTGCAAAATAAGAGGAAGTGCAAGTAAATAGCAAGCCTTTGAAAAAATGCTATTTCTTCCATGTGAGATACAATTAAGTAGCAGGTGACAAAGGGTCTTGCCAAACACAAGAAGCAGCAATCCTTAGCCACGCAAACAGAAAACTGTTCATTGCCCAGCTGTTGGCCTGATGAAATCCAGAGGTCTTCATGTGTTGCTGTGTAATTCCCCACAAGTCTAAATAACATCAGGAAGTCTAGACTTCATTGATTAACTGCAACCCACCTTACCTGGAATAAACACAGAGCTGAGGTGCACTCAGTGTTTGTTTACAAATAGCTCTTCAGCAGCCTTTAAAACTTGTTTCCCAGTCGCTGTATAATGAATGCATTTAACAATCATATCTCTTAATAAGCATGGAAGGTGACTCTGTTCTCACCACCCCTGCTCTCACTCTTCCCCCTTCCTCCCCTAAGGATCAAGATAAGAGGTTTCACAATTAAGGTAACCAATAGCTACTGAACATTTGATTGCAGGTAACAAATAACTACTGAACATTTGATTGCAGGCTTCACCAACACTGGGCCCTGCCTGTAGGCTGATTTCATCTGTGTCTAATAACAGCAGGGAATGTTACCCCAAACAGGAAAGACTTAAGAAAATTGTATTCACTGTACTGCTGGTATAAATGAACTGAAAAAAGGAAGGTAAAAAAGGATATTTCATTGGTCTATAAAGAATTATCAAACTTATTTGTTTGCTGCAAAGTCTGGACAAAGTCACCTGCTCATCAATGACTTTACGGAGAAAAGTTCCCTGGTCTTGTGTCAGTAACATGGTTTGGCAAGGAGTGCAGGAGGGGTTGTAGCACCCAGTGGAGGGAGGAACTACAGCTGTGTTGCTCCTATCAGGTTTATGGGTACAGCTACATTTTTATTACTCCAGTTCCTGTTCTTTTCTGGAGTATTGTGATTGTAGTTCGTTCAGTTCATAAGCCTCTAACACCTTACCCATATCATCGTCCTTTACCTGCTAGACAATCTACTTGTTAATGAAAATAATGAATGTCACTTAGTGAGTAGGTAGTGAAACGTAAGATAGGGATCATGAAGAGAAAGGAAGTCAAAGAAGATAGAGCTGTTTCAACAGGAAGTCATCTTGGACATTGTTTTTATGGACATATTGCACTATTAGGAGTGAACTGGAGTCCAGAACTGGTCTATCTTTATTCATACAATTTCATTAATAACTAAAGCATAAATTTTAGGACTGTGTTGATCTTAGGGAGTTGGGAGGCCTTCCTATCCAGGTGATGTTATCTAGAAAGGACTGGATGACCCTGAAAACTGAAGAGATTGAAATGTGATAGGTATAAAGTATTTCCTTGCTGCATGGAACTTACTACTCAAAGGAAGGGACAGTGGTATGTGATGTCGGTGAATTTGCCTGTGAAGCATGGACATTCTGGGAATGATGTGATTGGCAGTAATGAGAAGCAGAGTTGTTCTGAAGGCCTCCTCAAGACTTTTCCTTACCCACATTACTAAATATATTTCTCATGTGAACAGCTCTTGAAGTTAACTTTAGGCCTAAAGGGGAAAACTCACAAAGTATTCCAGCAGTCTTTTTGGAGTAAGCAGAGCATCCAAAACCTCTTTACATTCAGAACTTGAGTATTTGTAGCTGCCTGTTTTGAGTGATTGCAATACATGTGGTTCTCTGGTTTTGCTGCTGTGAGGCCTGTTCAAGTTTTCCAGCTTCAGTGGAGTATTTCACACACATATCATATTTCATCTGTGGAAGAGTTGATGCTTGGTGCCATACAGACAAATTAAGATCTCTGAAATCATTTCCTTTTTCTCTTTGCAACATGCTATTACTCTTAATGAGGCCAGGTGCTGGCAGGTTATGTCCAGCTTTGGTATGGAAATCAGAGACCAGCACTTTTATCCTTTTACTGCCTTAGAGATAATTTTTTTATGAGTTCTCAACTTGATCCCGAGTTCAGTGTACATGGATTTACTCCAAGAGCTTCATGTTCTAATTAGGGCTCTTCTTGGGCAGCCTGGCCATCTAAGAGCAGTACAGCTAGTCCAGTTTTGTTCCGTTGTCCCGTTGATGTGGATGAGCTGCACCATGTGTAACTGTGAATAATTTATGGATCATTGTGGATTTTTGTGTTCTGGATGCAAGTTTGTGCCACTGACAGCAACCATCCAGTTGCTGGTAACGGCCCTTCTGCCCCATGTCTCTTTTCAGACTGGTCCGTGAGGTTACAGGTGTGAACGTCAACATGAGGGTCGGAATCCACAGTGGGAGAGTTCACTGCGGGGTCTTGGGCCTCAGGAAGTGGCAGTTCGATGTGTGGTCCAATGATGTCACATTAGCCAACCACATGGAAGCAGGGGGCAAAGCTGGGTAAGTTGCTTCATCAGAGCTGTTGTGTTTATCCATGAAACTCCCACACGAAATGTATAAGAGCAGTGGCGTGGCTAAGTCAAATGGAGTTTATTGCTTGTTTGTACCAGTACATGGAACCCATCCCTGACAGGACCTGGATTTTTAGGTGCTCACTTTTCAGAGTCTACAAAACTTGTCTTTTGTCTCATTCAAGGCGCATCCATATAACAAAAGCCACCCTGAACTATCTCAATGGAGACTATGAGGTGGAGCTGGGCTTTGGAGGGGAGCGCAACGCTTACTTGAAAGAGCACAGCATTGAGACCTTCCTGATCGTGAGGTGCAGCCAGAAACGGGTGAGAACAAACAAACTAATGCAGGTTTGGCTACCTTTAATAACTTGATGTCTCTGACACACCAAAGTAGAGCCTTTGTAGACAGGACAGTTGACATTCAGTGACAAAAATTCCTGTTTCTCTCTCCTTTTCCTGAACTTTTATGTACGCAGAAGGGAACAGCCACCATCTACAAAGATGTCTGCATCAAGCTCTTTCTAATTCTTTCAAAGAAATTGTCCTCGGCTGCTTTCAAAATCATGTTGAAAAATGTTGGTAATATAGATATGAATTTTGTAGAAATACTTAAAGGAATGTATTAAAACCACAAAGATATTTTCTCTGTCAGATTACAGAGGTGATTTTGTCTCCCTGCTCACCAGATGAATGAACATGAAGATTGCAGTTCCTATCATTGCTTTTCAGCCTCTCTTTCTGAAGATGAGAAAAGCTGGTCCACTGTAATGATTGACCATCATTGTGACAATAAGATGAGACCATACCAACTGTGACATGGGTCAGGCTGCACAGAATAAGGCTATGAGGGTGTGACTTTAACTTGAATTAAATCAAACTCAAGTGGACTTCAGACAATTAATCTTTTTGTTACACTGCCATTTTCAAATTATCACTAGTTTGTATTCTTTTTTAAAATGGTAGACTGAAATGCTAGAAAACTATTTTTGATCTAGTTCAGCATAGCCAATAATATTTCTCTTAGTAATTTCTGCACTGTAGCCCCCACTTTGCTATTTGCAGTATAGGCAAGCATATACAGATTAGCCTGAACTGAAAATAATTTCATATCTTTCTCAGTCTAAAACAAATTAAACCTTCCCACATCTGTAAATATGACTGCCATGAGAATAAGGGAATTAATGTTTGTGACATGTTGCGACAGCACAGTTGATTTGAATAACCAACACCTGTACAGAAAGACTTTGCTATCATTGCCTCATTTCCTGAGAGAATGGAAGCCTCAAATCTCCTGAATGGATACTGTATAAAAAATCTCCAAGAAAATCCCTTATCATCTGCTAAAGAGAGAAGCTGATGTTTTGGTCTCTGTCTTCTCAAAAAATAAATCTCATTAACAATCGTCAGTCTTCGAAAGAGGATTAGAACTTGCAGTGCAAGATTATTGTTCTTGACTACCTGTCAGTGAGCCAGCTGATGTTTTAGGTATCTAAATCACTTCCTCTTTTCTGGGCAGATTAAAGAATATAAGCCAAAATACCCTTGTGGTCAGAGGCCATCTCCTGGAGTGGAGAATCTATACTGGCTTCTTAAATCATGCTGTCACCAAGTTGTCTGTGTGTTCTTGTAGAGAAACGAAAGTTTCTCTGGAGAGAAGACAAAGACATAAGATCAGGATCATGTTGCTTGCAAGTGTAGACAAAAAAACTTCAGAAACAGAGACTTCAGAGTGCTTGGCACCTGACTTCATTTCTGAACACGGGATGTATTTTGAGTAGGAGACTGGACAGAGACTTGTAAGAGATGTGGATTCTATTCCAGACATAGATTTTGAGGAACTTGCATCTTTATGCCTTGATTTGCCATCGGAAAATTAAATGGGCCATTCTTTCACTGCTTTATATGTATTTATTGCAGCTCTGTTACATAGTGTAGCCCTTAGCTGAAGTCTCTGAGCACTACTATAATGCTGCTGTAACTTGCTGCATCCCAGAGTAGCTAAAAATTGGGACATTTGCATGACTTATGTAATTATTGGGCTAAACTGAAACATAAAAACCAGATACTTAGTGTCATGGGTATTAGGTGTTTGGAATTAGAAGAGTTTCTGGTTTGCCCATACTACTGCAACTTTTGTGCTCCCATAGCTATTTTTGATCTCTTTGGGAATAGTTTCATAGAATCATAGGAAGCCTTGGATTGGAAAGGACCTTAAAGATCATCTTGCCCCAACCCTCCTGTCAGGGCAAGGACTCCTTCCATAAGACCAGGTTGCTCAAAGGCCCATCCAGCCTGACCATGGACACTTCCAGGAATGGGACATCCACACTTGACAACCAGTTCCAGTGTTTAAAGTTCTCTCCCTGTTCAAAAACTCATTTTCACATAACTTGAAGATCAGAAGTGAGAAACCCTTTGGCCCATTGTCAGTTCAGACAGTTTTGAACTTCTTTCCTGATGGCAGGCAAAGTTCTGGTGCTTTACTTTTTCATTTCATTTCTTGATTTTAATGGTTTCTTGTGATGTATTTAGCCAGGTTTTCAGTTCATTCCAGTAATGGCCATAAAATGTTCACCTAACTTAGGGAAGAGTTCCTGTGAGTTGTGTCTGGGTTCCTGCTGCCCTTGCACATAAGGCTTGGCATTGGCATTGACCTGAGAGCAGATCCAAGTAACTGCCTGAGGTGTTCCTCAGTTCACACAGCAGAATTATCTGGATACCTGGTTCATCAGTCCAACAGCCATCAAAACCCAACAACACCATGAGTTATGATAAATAGATAAAATGTGAGGGTATGGTTCTGTACCCTTTCTGCTTACTATTGCCGTGGGGAGCCAGAACTTTGAATTTTCTGTCTTTTTTGTTTGTTTGACTTTTTCATCATGTTAATGTCATTTTTTGGGCACAGAGTAAGTGGGAGGAATATCTGTCTAATATTTTTCTTCGAGGAACTCAAAATAGCGTCTTCTTTGAAAATATTTTTTTTCTTTTTCCTTTTTAAAAATGCTATTATCTGGAATTTGGTCAGTGCAGTTTTAGGAGGGGAAAAAAAGCTAGATTCTGCTCCTTCAGTCTTTAATAATATTGCTAGACCTGAAAATGTAGTCCTTGTTTTCTGTCTGAGACGCAGAAGAGTTGCTTTCTATTAAAGAATAACAAAATGCAAAGTTTCAAAATGGAGTATTTTTGGATTTTTTTTCTCCTCATCTTTACCTCCAGATCTGCTTTCACCTTTCTGTTTGCCCTGTCCTGGTGATTCTGCTGCCCTCATGGGTGAGCAATTGCCTGTGAAGCAAGTAGAAAGGTGAAATTAGCAGGTTCTGCCATGATCTTTTGGTCTGTTGAATCTTTTGCTGTGGTTTTCTTGTTCTCATTAGTGCTAGCACTGGGCTGCTCTAAACCCTCCTTGCACTGGTTGTCTGCTGTCTGTCAGCATTGTATCCCCTCTCCTTTTTTTCCTGAGACAGGCTTTTCTAATGTCTTCACACAACAAAGAGGAGACAAGCATAAGGTGTCATATTTTCTTGCTCAGGAAAAGGAAATCTTTACCTTTTGCAAAGTTGGATTATCTCAGTGTCTTCTTTTATTCTGTGATGACCTAATGTGATTCCTAATAATGAAATGAAGTTTCTGTCTGTGATCTCTAAGGGAATGATGGTGCATTTTGTACGCTTGAATGTCTCAAGTTCCATTTCTGCTATGTTAGTCCTCAAATCTTGAGTGCTAATACTCCTTTTCTTTGTATCTATCAAATACACCTCTGCTTCTCTCATTAGCCAAATTTGTTGTTGTTCACTTGCTGCCAGGTGAGATAGGAAAAAAATTCAACCTAATCTGCCTTGAGAGCAGTAACTGAGTAACTCTGGAAGTAACTTTCACCCAGACTAATACTTCCTTATTCAACACTGTCTCTTGCCATTTCACTAGAAACAAGCTCTTTTCCCAGCTTCATATTTCCCATCTGTCTTAGCCCTTACTCTCCAGCACAGTGGTCTGTCAAATGTTCTATGGAAGAAACAAAGCCAGTGAGAGCTACAGCATTTTTTTCTCTTTAGAAAAACTTGGATTCAAGGCTGTTGATCCAAACCCAGCACTTGCTGCTCTACAAGCTCTGTGTCATGATCACTGACTAAATAGTTATTGAAAATATCTGTTACCAGAACTGAAATGGAATTTGGCAGTTTTCCACAGATCTGGAATGGAGGTTGTCTTTCTGACTTCAGCACATCACACTTTAAGTTTTGCTTCCAGACATGGTTTAGTGGGACTTGGCAGTGCTGTGTTTACAGTTGTAGTTAATGATCCTAAATGCAGCCTAAATTGTATGATTCAATGCTTTCCATTTATAACTCTATGCTTATGAGTCTTTTTACCTTTCCCCTTTACTGTGGCAGTAGTGATTACCTGGAAGAAAAACAATCTGCTCCTTCAGTTCTACAGTAATGAAGAATTTTAAGTTTCTGTTATCCTCACATGGTATAGGGTGATTTACACAGGGTGACTTCGGTTCTTATCCAGTTAATTTTCACAGTTATTTGGATATGTGTTTCTAATGGACTTAATTAGAATGGTAGAAATACAGGAATTCTCCAAAGAGATCTTTGCCTTTCTTCCTTACTGGCTTCATTCTTTATCTGAAAGTCTGTATTTCCAGATAAACAGCAATTTATCAGCTAGAATTACTAAAACTGTTGCCCACATTTTAGTGATTCCCAAACTTAACCCCTAGGCATTGCAATAGCCTGCACAACAATGTCTTCACCCTTCTACAGAGTGGTTTTGTTTTATCCATGTTACTCAGGGCTTTTTTAGCTTACCCTGCAGACTGTAGCATTCATATTGCATAACTCTGGTCTTCTACCTTCACACCTTTTATATCTGCCCTTCTGAATCTTATTAAAAACATTTGTACCAGTCATTATTGCTATCTTATCACTTCTCTGATATTCTCACAGTACTCCATTTAACTATTCCCAGTTCTTGTGCTGTCCCAGTCTCTGGTGTTTGTACAGGAGCACGTCACTCAGTGGTTGTTGCTCGATTTCTGCTCTTCTCTGAGATCAGGTGCTGCACTTACTTGCAGAACCATCACAACTACTCTGACCAGCATTCAAAGCTTTGCTCTGAGAAGGGTGGAAAAGTGTGTGTTTGGAGGAGTGGGAAACAGACCTTAAGGTGAATAAGATTTTAACAGCACATGGATTTACAGCTAGTTTATCACCCTCAACATTGTCAGATATCTAGGGGAATGCTTTGCTTTGAACACAAATAGAAACAAAATGTGCCTGCAAACAGATGAGCAATACTGCTGACCAAACACGCTGTGCTGAGTGCACAAAGTCTGCAAAGGGAAAAAATATTTATTTTTTCTAATGTCTTCCAATTGATTACACTTGGGTGTTTCTTTTAACAATAGCAGGTACACACCAGTTTCAGAAAGGATTGTTGATGGTGGCCTTAAAACAGCTCACAAAACTTTGGCTGTAACTCCTAGAAAAACAATTCCCATTCTTTTCTAAATAGCACCCTGGAATTCCGTCCAGCTGAAGAAACAAAATGGTCCTTTAAATGTTTAGCATGTGACTCTCCTAAAACACAATCAATCTAATGTGATGATTCCTCAATTTAACACATTTAATCAGAGCTCAGCAGGATTCCACTCTTGTAGATTTATGAAGGCAGTGGTTTTGAGCACGTAACACTACCAGAAACATCATGCACATGTCAGAAGGACTTTAAGAAAATCTATACAATAATATGTAGCTAAATCTGATATGGCTGATCCATGATCAGATTTCACTGTTGCACTGATAGTGATCAATATGTTGGAAAATCCTATCACACACACACTAAAGAGGTAACAGGCATTCTTGATCCAGTTGATAAGTACAATAAAACCCCAGCTCTTTCTGCAGTTCTGCTGTAGCATTACTGTAGCTCAGTGTGTGGGAACTGGTGGTGGGAACACAATAAAACCCCTGGGAGTCAGATTTACAGTCTCTTTGTGAGTCCAGATTTGAAAAGTTCCCACAACAGTTTTCTGGAATTTAGCCACCTAAAATCTGAAAAACTCATTGCTATCAGCAACTTTTGCACCTTCTTCTCTTGTTGGTAGTACCTGTAATGAGTAGGACTGAAAGGTATCACCACTTCTCTTTCTTTATTCTTCTTTTCCAGTCTCGTTATGCCTTAGGCAGCCTTGTGTGCAAGTTGTCCTTATGCTGTCACTTAGTCAGGAAGAAACAGAGGAGGCATCCTTGTAAATTTCCTGTGAACCATCTAATGCTTCATTTTTAGAGTTTGTTATTTTCATCACCCACTGAACAAGTGATTTTGCAGAAAATAAACTATCTCAAGTTTTAAAACAACAGATTTTATTTTTTCTTTAATAAGTGTTGATGTTAACAGCAAAGTCCTATTGTTCAAGATGACATAGTAGCACATTATGTAATGTGGAAAAGCAAAATGCACTGGCTTGTATATATGTGTTTTAATCTGACTGGAATATTGCAGAAACATTGTCCACAATCCAGTGGAAACTTCCTACAAGAGGTGGGGGGGAAATTCTGCCAGAGTTCATGAAGACGTGGAAAATTTATAGTGCCTGACCTCATGGTTAGAAACAATCTCAGAATTACATGTTTACCTCAATCCAGATGTGTCCATAAATATGTATGAGGCCTTTTATTTCCTTCAAATTCATCAAGCAATGCTTCAAACTCACTAGCACTTGCAGCAGGTATGAGGATCACTGATGGGTTTAGAGGGGTAGTATGTCTTCATGGACTTTGGCATTAAGGCTTTTCTCAAATTCTAACCAAATTTACTAACTCATGGGGTGAAAACCTGCTGTATATCATTTTATCATCTGTTCATGTAAAGGCATTTGTAAAGTAACCACACGGCTTTGTTTTTATGGGTCCCCAGACTAGTTCCAGCATCTGGAGTTTTTTATTCCATTTGGTTGAAAACCCTCCCTTAGTTGGAATGAAATGGATTGACAGTGTCACTTCTGTTATTGAAAAACAATATCTATTTGCTTGGAGATAATGAAACTGTATTTCCTAGCAGTTTTCTGGCATTGCATCATAAAAGAAAGAAGCATAACTACAAAAAAGATTGCATAACTGAAAAAAGCCACAAGAAGGTACTACAAATGATGGCAAAGACCATAAAGAGCAGCAAGTCTTAAAAAACTAAAACCACAAACCAACTCAAATATGGACATCAAGATTTCATCACATTAATGTATTTTTAGAAGCATTTAAAAGATGTCTCTCCTGGAGATTATCCAGTGGCTCTGTCACGGTTGCTCATGTGAAACTCAGCTGGTGCCTTAATGCTGGAATTTTCAGCCATTGCAGATGAACCAGTGCTGGGCTCAGTGTGGGGAAGAGGTGCTGTGGGAGGCACTTGCTGTCCTGGGGGCATCAATGTGGGAGCACCTGTGGTCATCCCAGGAGCTGACAGCTCCCTTAGTCTGCTCCCACAGGGCTTCCTTGTGAACCTGCTCTTTCATCCTGGCTGGGTGAAGGTCTTTGCTGGCACCCTGGAGCTGCAGGACCACTGCTGCTCACTGTCCCAGCTGGCTGTGGGGCACAAGGGCTCCTGTCACAGGTAGCCCCACATCCCCAGCCCGTGGCCATGAAGCTGCAGCCCCAGGGGCTCAGGAGTGCTTGGTGCCCGTGTGGTGAGCTGTGGTCCTGAGGGAAATGTTGTCATTGTAGCTGTCTCTTTCTTGCAAGGAGAGAGAAGATTATTTCCCATACTTGTCAATCAGGTAGCTTTCTCCAGCACTGAATTTTAGCAAGCCTTTTTGAATTTCTTTTTAAAAACCCTAATTTAAGGCAGCACAGCACTTGACATTTAACTCTATGGTTACCATGGAGATAACACCAGGTATTTTGCAAACTCCTGTGAGGTACAAGTTACACTGAATAGTGGGGAATCAAAATAAATAGGTATGGAATGTAGACTCCAGGCAAGAAAAGCAGTGGACCTACTTGTATTGTCAAATAACACTTGAACCAAAATTCTAGAGTTGAAAGCAATGGACACTTTCTTTTTAAATAACACATTTGTCTGGAAATCCAAAATTAACCATTAAGTCTTTTTTTTTTTTTTTCCCTAATGTCATTGAAGCAGCAATTCTCTTGAAAAAGTTTAATCTCTCAAGTAATAAACAACGATGCCCACCTCCTGAATTTTCAGGCTCTTCAGAGTTGGTCTGTTTTAAGTGAGGCTATAATAATTGCCACCCCTCTGCCTTCTGTCTCAGTACAGGTAAATCACATCATCCTTACTGAGCCAATCTGCAGTGCAGCCCTTGCTAGAGGGACTTCTGTCCACAGAACACATTCCATGTGGAAGCCTGGCTGTCTTTTTGGCTAGGGACTTTAATCAAAACAAGGAGCTACTCTACCTGTTGTTGAGCCTAGTTGCATGTTGCATTTCTGTGCTCTTGAAACTGTCACTGAGCTTGAATGAAACCTGTCTGACAGATCCTGTGCTAACCTCACAGTAAGCTCCCATTGCAGCCAAGAGTCAAAGCCTTCATAACAAAATCAAAGACTTTGTCCAAACTTCAGCAGAATTAGTGTCAATGTCAAATTGGAAGGTGGAATTGCATTGCCCTTAACATGTACACAGTTGCTTGCTTTCCTCAGCATGTCTGGGAATATGCTCTTGCAAGTGTGGAAAATTATTTGCTTGTGCCTGTGCAGAAAGGTGTCCCACATTCCCATAGCTTTAAGGAGCTTCAAGGCTCTTGTTCTTCAACTAAATCACTCTGTGTGTCATTTCTCTTCTAGATGTAACTGTTCTTTTGCTTTTTTGAGGACTCTGTAGTATCTCAGCTTGGAGCTGCAATTTTCTGTCTGAAATTATTCCGTTTGATTCAATTTTCTAATAAAGAAAATAGACGTCTCCATTTTGGAATGCTCCCCCTGTTTACACAGGTTATGGTGGTTGTTCAGAACAAGTAAAGGAACAAAATGATGGGCACCACTTGGAGTGAAGTGCTCTAAAAGTAAGAGAGAGAGAGAGATGGTGGACAGGGACTGCTTCTGACCAGCGGCTGCTTCATGGAGTTCAAGGTGCAAAGCCAGCTTTTAGAGTGAGAGATCAGAAGTGAGAGATGCTTGGAGAATGACTGGCGTGTAGATGTTTGAAAATTTACTATGCATTTCTCTCTGTTGTGTTGCAGAAAGACGAGAAAGCCACGATAGCCAAGATGAACCGGCAGCGTGCCAATTCCATCAGCCATAACCCGCCCCACTGGGGTGTTGACCGGCCCTTTTACAACCACCTCGGAGGGCACCAGGTCTCCAAGGAGATGAAGAGAATGGTAATGCCTTGCTTTATGGGTATTCATTTATTTTCTTCTTAATACGCCGTTATATATCCCTCCTGCTTTGTCTGAAGGTTTTTACAGCCCCGAGGGCGTTTTCCAAATGGGGGTGGAAAATTCTACTTTGACTCCAGAAATAACAATAATCGGTACATCTGGAGGTGAGTGATTGTGAGACGAGGCACAAGGTTGTTTGAGAGGGGAAGGGAGGCTGAATGGCACAAAGAAGGCTCTTTTGTCTGACTTGTCCCCCATTCTGAACACTCATCCAGGCTGTGTGAGAAGATGTGATTATCTGCAAAAAACTGCTCTGTAACCCAGGCATTCAAGAGGCATCTGAGATGTTTTTCTATTAGCTCAGTACCTGCAGAGGTTTCTGGCTTGCATGGTCACAGCCAGGTGCTATTCTCCTCTCTAAGCTGTGTGCTTGTGGGGCCCCAGGGATGTCACTGCCATGTTTAATCCTGGGCCAAACATTCTCGAGTACATGGATTAATTGGTCTAAGGTAGCAGGCATCTTCATTTCTTTCCTGTACCTTTCACAACCTTTTTAAATTAAAATGAACAAGAGCTAATTACCAATTCAATTGCACTGAGAGGACTTTCATGGCTTATTTTACATAAAGGTGTAGATGATATCTTTGTTTTTCTGCAATAAAGATTAAGAAGATAGTTGATATTATAGTGGCTTTTTAAAATAATAATATAAATATTTAATACCCCTATAATTGCATGTGTAATCAGATTGTTCTATAACCTTATTTATGCTGTTTTGACCCTTCATGCACGGTCAAAAGTGCCTATTTGTTACTCACTTTGGTGTCTGTAGTCTAAGTACTACTCCAGGTCACCAAAGCCTTTTAAGTATTTTAAAAAAATTTATGAACATGAGATTTAATCCCACAGTTTAAAAATCTGGGCTATATAGCTATAAGAAACTGCATATGGTATCTTTCAAAGGGAAATGCTGGCACATTTATTAGTAGTTGGTGCTAATATTATTCAATCTTAATATTATTATACAGTGCCTAACTAAATTTTTTAGTCTCCATAGTAATAGTAAAGTTTCTTTCATTTCTCAGATCTCCAAATGAGGACTTCTGACATGAGCATACAGATCGGTGGAACTGTGCATTTTTTATGTGGGCTTTTCAATAGGGTGTGCTCAATATGCATGACATTATTAGAAGAGATTAATCACACTAGCACATAATTATAAGTTTCTTTGAATAGCTTTTAAGGGATTCTTGAAGCCTCATGTTCAGAAACAAGGTGTATGCATGCCAAATGGTATTATGCTTCTTGGTGTTAATTACAGTTTGTCGTGTCTAGCTGGTTGTTCAGTTGGAAAAACATAATTATTTATTGAAATACCAAGCTGAGTCCTAAAAACTTCACTGCCCTCACTTGTAGGAGGAAAGACTTAGGGGTTTTTTTTCCTTATTTTGAGCCTTTCCCTGTAAAGCTATTTACTTTCTTGAAGATTCAGCAGCTCAGAAAGTCTCTTCTACTCAATCTGCCTCTTGTATTAAGCTCTCTTTTGAGAAGATGATGTTGCAAGCATCAGGCTGTTTCTTGAAAACCATCAAAACCTGATTCAGAAGTATTAATTTCAGCTAGATTTTTGTTGTTCTTATGGACTGTTTTTTAAAATCTATTATTTACAGATCTGTTATGTTTGAGATGCATTAGTGAAAACGCAAACATGCTCCCCCTGGCCTCCCCATTTTAATATCTGCTAGAGAGACATTTTAGTGATTAGAACACAGGACCAATTTCTCCATCTCTTGTCTCAACTCTCTCTGTGTTAACTTCTAATTCAAATATGCCTTTCTTTGTACCACCCAGCTTTGCACTTTGTAATCTCTGACACTGTTTTACATGTATGCTGTGTGTGCTTAATGCACGCAGAGTGCACGCTGGCTGCAAACTGCCTGCTTAGAAATACAAAATACAGAGAGACAGAAGGGGAGCAGAACTACAGAGGCTTTTATCGGTGCTCCTCTGGGATGACATGTCATTGATCTTGGTAAGCAGCACCAGTTCTCAAACGTCCTGAAATTGTGTTCTTTGTTCACATCACCCACATTTCCCCAGACCTTTTGCACGTTGTTATATGTAGTCTTTCTTCTGGGAAGCTGTGAACATGTAAGGTTGGATTAGTCAAAGTATTATGCCAAAGGCGGGCAGTGCAACATTGCCTTTTTCTTCAAAACCTGGAGCTCCTTAGCTCTGTAATTTCAAAACAGGTATTTAAAAGGGTAACTGTGAGATAGTCCTCAGGTAGGAGCTAGGTAATATTGCAGTGATGTGCAGTTCCATTATATTCATGTGTAGATATGAATACATTTGTGTATAGGAAATAATACACATGGTTATGAAGGGCACTGGATTTTGTCACAAATGTAAAACATTTTGCATTTTAAAGACAACCATATTCTCAGAAAAAAATAAAAAGAGACACAGTTTTTTTGTGGCTCTACTTACAATTCCCTGAAAGAGAATATTAAAGTTCCCTGAATTGCATTTTTGGGAAGGCACTGTTATATTTAATAGAAAACAGAAATATTCCGGCCATTTTTCTTTCCAGTGAATGCTGGCTCTGGTAGCTGTCTCTATTCTTAGGATATATTAGCAGTAGTCTGGGAGGAGACGGATTAGCATCAAATGTAGCCCTATATTCCTTTTTTTTTTTTTCTCCTCCTCTTTTGTCACAGCATTTCAATGTGCTGCCATGTCTGGGCACATCACCAGTGCAGTTGGTGGGGTTTGTGTGGAATGGCAGTGTGAGGAGTGGCCTGGGGAGGCCTTTGGTCCCTCCTTCTCTCCATGCTGTGGCTCGGACCTTAACCTGTACCAAGTCCAGCAGATTTTCCTCGATGTTTCTAGGTAAAGTTCTCCCATTGTGCACACTGGAGTTCTTGCACATAGGAATAAGATAAATTATATAATACAGATGTAGATGTGTCCATGTTGTGGTAATCTGAAATGTCCTGGAAAATGGGAGTCACTTTCCTCCTCCTACCCTGGCTAACCGGGGCCTCAGTCAGAAGGGGTTGCAACTGTGTCAGCTCATTCCATGCAGCCCAACAGCCCCTGCACTTTCCTTGTGCACTGGTCTTCTCTCCAGACCGTCACACATCCTCCTTTTTCCCTTCCCATTGCTTAGCAGTGGCCTTTCTCGCCCTGCAGAGCCTCCAGGGAGGCAGCAGCCCAGAGACATCGGTGTTGCACACTGCTGGTCCTGACCTCCATCAGCTGGTGGAGCCACTGCCCCAAACAGAGTGGCAAATGTGCAGAGGAAGGTCAGATACAAGCGCCCAGGGGGGCCAAGAGCCCTGCTCTGAGCTGGCAGCCCTGCTGTTGCTGCAGGAGCCCTGCTGTTGCTGCAGGGTTGGTCCTGGGGGCACGGAGCAGCTCGAGGCAGCAGGCAGGGGATCCTGCACAGGGTCAATTTGGTGGCTGTGCACAGAGCAGGAACAGAGCCACAGGCCGGCAGAACAGCAGAGCTGCTTTCTATTTGTATTGCTTTTTACAGCTTGTCTTCTCATTTCCTAAACAAAAGCAATCAGTCCAGGACCTGTGACTGGATATCTCTGGAAATGGAGACTTTTGTGCTGCTCGTTCCCTCAGGTCTCCATACACAGCCTTGCCTTTCCCACTGTCTCTCTAGTCCAGTTTGTAATTGCAAAAGGGTCAAAAATAAGTGGACTTAAAAGCATTTGAGAGTGCAGGTATATTTATAGCTATAACAATATTTATACACCACTGAGAAATACTTTGCTTTTCCCAGTGTATATTTCAGAGGGCTTTTATAAATATTGATGAATTTTAGACTTCTGGAAATAATACTCATGTCTCAGTTTTCATCAGCAAAGAAAATTGCTTTTAAAGAAAAACCAATTTGGGGATTGTAGTTGACTGTAAACTGAAAGAGGTTCGTTGTAAACAGCAACAAAAAGGCAAATGTTGTTACTTTCCAAAATTACAGGGCTGTTCTAGATGACAGGTGATTCTCTTGCATCTTTTACTCTGCTCAACATTATTAAGTTTGTATCAAGAAAAGCACATCCAGTTTGGGATTACAATAATTTAAGAGAATGTGGATGAATTAATCTAGTGGACAAAATTACAAATTAACAGAGTTTCAACAGTTTGTCCTTTGAAAGTGTTGAAATGTTGTGTTTGCTCTGGCCTAGAAGGGAGAAGACTGATTAGTAACAAAAGTCTTCAAATACAGGAATGTTTATAAGGGCAAAAAATAATGATAAATCATTCTCCATGACTGAAAAGGGCAGGTTTAAAAATAATCATCCTAATTTGCTGAAAGGAAAGTTAGAAAAAACTTAGATGCGAGGAACAGGCTGTATAAGAAGCTTGTGAAATCCCTAATTTTCCTGAACAAATTTTAGCTATTTTATTCAGGGCTTTTCAGTCTGGAGTGGCATCACAAAGTCCTTTGTAAATATTGGAAAAATAAGGTCAAAAGGCTCTGTTAGGAGAATGTGTAGGGAATAAATAATATATGAATAATATGAGATACATGTAAAGATTTTAAAAGGTTTCCAGTCTAGGCTGCATGGAGCTTCATGCCATCAATCTCCCCCTTTTGTACAGGAGCCAGCTATACCCCAACATTTCTGACGGATACTGGTCTAGCCCTTATTTAAAGAAAGGGCTGGAAATCTGTTTAAAGAAAGGGCTGAAAGGATGAAAATCCCTCAGTCTTGCTGGGCATTCTCTTCAACAGTTTTATGATTTCTCTTGATGTTTTACTTCACATGTCCTCACTTCAGTTTGAAACCATGGCGCTGCATGAGCTATTCACAGTACATAGAAGACAGTTTAATTGTCTCTCCTTTACAGTTATCTTCTCTGTGGTTGAAGACTATTACCATGTCTCTGCACAGCTCTGACTCCCTCAGCAAGTTTGTTCCTCGCTGGAGCTTTGCAGCCCGCTGGTTGCTCTTGCTCCCACTGAGCCCTCACCATTGCAGTGGTAACAGGGAGCACCTTCACTGAGTCCAGCACTCATCCTGAGTTTGGTTCATCAGGGAATCACAGAATGGCCTGGGTTGAAAGGGACATTGAAAATCATCCCGTTCCAAACCCCTGTTGTAGACAGGGACACCTTTCCCTAGACAGCTTTCTCAGAGCTCCATCCAACCTGGCCTTAAACAGTTCCAGGGAAGGGCCATCCACAACTTTTGATGTTAGACCTTACATCACAAAATGCCTCTTCAGTTCTCCATACAACAGTACCATGGTGGCATTCTCACATCAGGAGTTCTGCCCAGAATATGTTGGACATTTCTGAGGTCTGACAACCAGACTTGACACAGCCTGAAACTATCTGGCTTCCAAAAAAAAAAAAAAAGACATTAATTGTGTCATGAGTTCTAATCATGTGTGGTAAGTCCTGCTGTTGGATCTTACAGCTGCCATGCAGCAATCATACCTGTTTTACACTGGCTGGTGTGACAGCTTAGCTTGTTTCACTGGTACAAGCTTTGGGGAAGGTTTGCTTCAGAAGCAGGTACCTCTGAGTTGTTAAAAGCAAGTATGAGCAGAGTGGCTAATGGGATTACTGAGTGCCATGTAGATGCCTGGCAGATTTCCTTTCATTTCCCAGCTGCTAGATAGGTTTAACATTACGAAGTTTAGGAACAGAAAGAGGAAGCTCTGAAGATTGCAACGCTGGTTTTGGTCTGACCATGCTTCTGTCATGAGTCTGAGTACAGCTAATGAACCATTTAATTTGCAGTGAAATTGTCTATGAAGTCGATGTTAGATACCAAGTAAAAAACTGACATAAAATCAAATAGAGATTATATATGTCTAGGAAATACTACTGCATGCAGATGTTAAAGATGTGAGACAAAGTTAAAAAAATGGATCCTGGATATGGCTGGCATGATAAAGAAAACAAGCTCGCTCAGGTGGGTGCTGCCTGATTCCTTGTGATGCTGCTCACAGCACTGCACATCCTTCTACATGACATTTGATTGCTTGGTGATTGTTTTCTAATGAAACAACACTCATCTACAAGCAGGGTCATTCAAAATAAAATAATCCTTTGTCCTGTTCCCCCTGTCCTAAATCAAGAAGTTCTTTGCATTTTGCATTGTAAATACAGCTCATTTCCTCTCTTTATGTCTCCAAGTTGCCCTTACAATAGATCTTGTTACTTAGAAATCAAAACTGGGCAACAGGTGCCTCAGAGCAACAGATGCCATAGCTGGTTCTGTGCCAATTCTACGTCTTAAATATCAGAAACAATTAAAATTGAAAATAAAAGCTCCATAGGACAAGTTTTCCTCAGTCAGCTCTGTCAAAGAGAATTGGATTTGCATCCATGAATTAGGCACCAAGGGTTCACCCTCCTAAAGGTTTCATTTAACTGCAGGTCATCATAATCCTCTTTTCCAGCAGTCATCTGCTAAATCTGGTAATTGCAACACTGACGTCAGCAAAGCTGGACAGGGGCCTCCAATGGAGAAGAATTTGACCCACTATTTTTTCCCTGCTATTGTAGTAATCTAACTCGTAATCAAACAGGGAGAAACTCTTAAAATCCTTTCTGCTGTAATCTCCACATATTGCTGTAGATCTGGGAGGAAATTGTTAGTCTAGTCTGGGTTTTATAGAGCCAATTTGGTTTTGATAGCTCTCAAACAGCAAGGGGAAGAATCCCATCCAGCAGTTATACTGTGTAATTGCTTTGGTGCTCACCTGGACAAAGGGTTTGCCTGATTCCCATGATCCACGGGATCTCATATAATGAGTGGGAGTACAATGTACATTGCTCAAATTGTCACAGGCTTTACACTGTTTTGTATCCTCATCTGCTAGCCTAACTTTTATTCTTGTTGATCAGGACTTGCAATCATCCTTGATTATTTCTTTAAAAGAGGGATAAAAATCCCTCTTTTAAAGAACTAATCGATGCAACAGCAGATCTGCAGATGCTATTGAGAAACCTAGATAGAGTTTGATATTTCCTTGGAAGCATTGCACTGATAATTTTTGTACCCTTTTCTAGAGTAAACTTTACTCATTTGGGAAAGGTCATTTCGACTGAGACAGTACTAAAATGTATCAGACTGGTTTGAGTGGGACTAAATTTAACCTTCAGAAATAAAGATACAATTCCCTTTTATTCACAGAAACATTTCCTCCAATGTTCACGGAAGCATTGGACGGGTGGATTTGTGGCACTTACCAGAATGATTTCCAAAGCTTCCTCAAGCCTTAATGTCAAAAGGCTGCAGGTCAGCAGGTTTGGGTCTGGGTTTCAGAAAGGGTGAGCAGCTCTGGCCAGCACCAGTGGGCAATTTCAATTAAGGCTGGTTAGGCTTGGATCCAGTCTGTCTGCATCTGATTAGAAGGCTAACAGTAGTTTCTGGAGAAGTTTGTTGTGTTTATCATCATTTGGAGCGTAGACATGGAAGGGCAGAGATTATGGAGCCAGGAACTGATTCAGAGCATTTCTAGGACTACTTATTTTTATGTCTGCTTTGCAAATTCTAAAAACTGTTCACAAATGAGGCACAGAACCAGAAACCATTTCACTTGAAAGTGTGACCTTTGGACTGGAGAAATTTGGATTCCGAGTTCACAGAAAACTGGAAAGTGTGAGCAGCCTGCACTTTTCAGAGGTGTGAGTTCAGAGCCAGTAGTTAATTAAAAGTAAGGTGGAGAAAGCCTATTTCAACCAAAGTAACCTCTTATGATCTATAGATTTAAATCTGATGGCCCAGATAAATTCATGGCATTGGGCAGGTCTGGTCTGCCAGCTGAGGACTGTCTACAGAATCATTTTGAGTTGAAGGAAGCAGAGGGTTTCACCATCTGTGACCAGCGCCGTGGAATGAAAGTCTATTTATCAAGTGGGGTGTGCTGCAGAAAAGGAGCACTTCAGCTTTCCTTTTCAGACCTCATTAGTCTGTGTTCCAGCTATAACAGACACACTCATCATTTAATCTGTTTCATAAACTGGTTTTCTGCCAGTCTGTTGTTCTGCACTTAGATGCTTGTTAAATATCCTTCCTATCAGGCTTTATTCTTTCTGGACTCTGGAAACAGAAATAGCGTTATTTTTGGCTTGAGTGCTTTGAAGTCCTTCAGTTTTGCTTCTACATTTACACCTGACAGCATAGCCTTGTCTTTTTGACCACAGGGACAAAGCAGAAGGCACAACAGTGCTGAAAATAGATGTGAATAATTAGGTTTGTGGTAGAGCTGAAACAGATTTGTTTTTAACAACATCCACTCTCAGCCTGTCACTCTCCCTTTCTGTTTTCCATGGTCATTGTCTCTGGGAAGCACCTTTGCAAGTTGGCCGTAACTCTTACAAAGCTCATTTTGTCCCCAAGTCCAAATTTATTTTGATTTCTGCTTTAACATCATGTAAGTTCTGTTTTGACTTTATTCTGGGAATGAAAATAGGGCAAGAAAAATTAGTTTCTTTGTCATTTTTGTTCTTAAAATCTTTGCTGGAGTTGAGAACAAAGTTTTAAGGGTAGAATTCATGCTTCCCACACACATTGCCATTAAGAAGGTCATAAAGCTCATCAGCCCCTCTACTGTCTTATTTTTGGAGTTAAATGAAAAGTTAAAAGCATATAAAATCTATTCCACTTTTCTTTGCATATTTACAATATGTTAATAATTGCAGCCAATGTTCTCGAAGTTAGAATTATTATTTCTAATCATTCTTGATTTCAAGTGTTATGGTATAGCAGTCAGTTTGTCATGTCCTTGACAAACACTTTATCGTTCTATTTAAGGAATCAGTTTTAATCTTCAAAGAAAAGGGCTTAGCTAATTTAGAACTCAAGCAGAGAGATGGCAGTCATATGAGCTTTTAGCACAATAGATATTCATAAAATATCCCCCATAAAGTAGTAAGCCTTGGGGGCCACAGGGACAGATGCAGTAATATAACATTCCCTCTTTTCTTCCTCCTGCACGTCTACTCCCACTGAGGATGTCAGTGTAGATTCTGAGTCACCTGACCTGCCATAAAAAAATAAGGCTTTTTTAATAATCTCCTGTATTAAAGACAAAAGAGCAGAGCCTTTAAGGGAGTTGATTCAGCTGAGTTTGGGTTAATGTTCCTGAAGTCAAAGAGGGGACTGTCTTAGTCTCAGAGCAATTATTAAATGCTATTACCTTTGCTTTTGCAGTCTGATGGCAGAGTAATACAGCTTCCTGGGGGAACGAGAAAAACATCAGTATCAGGGATATTTAAAATTAGACTGAATAAAATTTGCATGAGGTCCTATGTGCAGCAGTCCATTAGTACTGCACTGTGATAAGACCTATCCCATGCCTTATGGTCCCTTCTAGAGGAAAGGAATTCTGGCCTGAACAAGGGCTACTTTATCATCATGATTATGGAGCTGTTCTTGAACTCCTGTGAACTCCTATCTGTCCGATTCTTGTAGCCACCATCACTTTTGCCTGTTGACAGTTCCCAGCCTCTCCTCCATAGCACCCTAGAAAACCACTGGCATTGTTTCACCCTGCTGGGTACAAATCCATAAGCAGTCAAGAGGAGATTTATACTCTTAACTCCAGCAATTGGTTGTTTCTCTTCCTATCCGTTTACACCCCTTCTCCTAAATGACAGGCACCTCATTTTTATCAGCCTTTTTCTTTTTTTCTTGAGGATTCATATTTCTGTATATATTAGTGCAGAAATGCCAGATTTGGTGTATCTCTGTGCAGCAGTACCCAAAGAGGCTGAGCCCAGCCCCAGCCCAGCTGTTCAACCTCCAGCTGGACACAGACAGATGACACGAGGGGTGCTGGACAGTGCCTTTAGCTCCTTATATTTCTTTTTCCTGCGTGAGTTTGGAAGTTTGGCTACCAGATTGCAAGTAGGAATGAAGAGAAATCCATGTAGAACCTATTCCTGCAGAGCTGGTTGTGTGTTTATCCTGTGTATAACACATACCATTGCAACTGATGGGAGCAGCCTTACCCTGAGCCAAGGGCTTTAACTGGAGCACAACATGACCCCTGAAGATACTAAAGTGTTTGCCAGATGTGCAGAAGAAGAAAAGAGCGCTATGTCATTATTGTTCAAGCCTTGTGCAAGGGGAAGGAAATAATTTGAAGTGCAGATTTTTCAATGAACCGAGCATGCCCACGAAATTGCAGGAGGTGAAAGCACATTAACCAAAACCCAGGGGGAAATTTCCCTCCCAATCCAAACCAGAGTGGGCAGCGTGACCCTGAGCGTGCGATCTCCTCCTGCACCTGAAAGGCTTCTTGGTGAGTGATTGAAATGCGGATGTTTCCGTGGAGGAGGAGGAAAATCTCTGGTCACTGCCAGGTCCTAGAGGTACATTTGCTCTATATCTTGTCAAAGCCTTCCAGTGCAAATAAGAAAGGTATCCTTTAATAAATGACCAGTTTTTAAGAAGCTGTGTTTAAGGATTTTTTTTTCCTAAAGCAATCCCACAGACCTTTCTCCATTCCATTTTTGGCAATTCTGCTTGAAGAATCTTTAGTATGAAATGGGAGCGTTTGAAGTGAATCATTTAATTTGCTTAACCTAAAGAGGTTCCTACAACATTTAATTTTAAGCTGATTCTCTCTAATTAAAGTTCAAGTCACTCTTAAATATTTAGCCTCATTAAATGAAGATTCAGGAAAGAAAATATGATAGTCTTTTCCTTTTCTGCTCTACCTGAAATATGTATTTTTTTGTTCTTTAGTTTTGAAATACCAATTTAATTTGAGTTACCAGCAAGAATAATTTCCAGAATTTTAAGCACAATTTAGTACTGTAAATTGAAAAGCTATATCAATTAATTCTCTTTTACTTTAGAAACTTGCCTTGTATCAGCTTTGCTGACGGAGACAGGCTGGGCAGAATCAAACTCCACATGATTAAGTGTTCACCCATATAAATGGCCAGTTAAATACTATTCTACACTTGAAATATTGGGGAATTTTTTGAGGATGTGCTTGCTGAGGTGTTCTAGTAACTTGACCTGGTTGGCATGTGTCCTCAAACCTGTGCATCCTGAAGGCAGGAGCGTGAGAGGAATTCAGGAGGAATTCAGTGGGGTGGATGGTTACACAGCTGGTTGTGAAAAATCAGACCGTTTTAGGGGACTCTCCCACTGCAGTCAAGTCATCCAGTTCCCAGCTGGCTAAGCTTGGAACTGTGACCTTGATACCTGCCTGATAAGCAAGCACTGATTGTTTTCTCATCGCTTCCCTCTGCTTATTTCTTGGCTGGTAGCTATTCATGTNTGAGATTTTTTCAGTGTGCTTTTTTTTTTTTTTTTTTTTTTTTTTTTGCAGCCTAACTGGCTATGACCAGACAAATTAGTGAGCATTTTGTCTCCATGATTAATCAGTGAGCTTTCAGTTTTGGCAATGTGCTGTAGAATTACTTAGAGGATAAATAAATAATCAATAAGATATTTCTGACAACTGTAAAATAATTAGGCAAAAGAAGTAAAAAAACCCACACAACAAAAAGTTGAATAATCACTTCACTAATATGAAATCAGAAAGTACTTTTTTTTTTGTTTTGTTTTTAGCTTGGATAAGTCACTATGCTAACTTTGAATCAACATTACTGTTTCCTTCTTTCCACTGAATCTGCTGGTGGTTGTGACATGGGACTGAGAGGTTTCCTTGATCTGAATTTCCGATGGGTTAAATTGAAGTGGCAGCTTCTGTTTAGGAGTGTGGTTTTAGTCTGAAACAGAGTGTGTAAAAATGGAAATTGCTCTCTCAGTGAATCACAGTCCTGGCTGCTGACCTGAGTGACAGACCTCTCTTTTTCCCTCTGGCAAAGCTGGTGCTGTTCAGGGACGCTGTGCTGGCTTTCCTTCTGCCATGTGGCCACATTGCTAATTCATTGCAAGGGCAAAATCTGTTCTTGTTGAGTATCTGGTCAGTGGTGTTGTTCCTGATGGGGTTGGACAAGGCAGTTGTGGGAAGACTTTTGCCCAAAGATGTTTGATGGATCTCAGTGTGCTGCCCCCAGAATGGTTGCTGCTGCAGGTCCAGCAGCTGGAAAATCCTCATGTGCCCCAAGCAATTTTGGCCCGAAGTCTCTGTGAGAAAAACAAAAGGAATTCTTCATATCTTCCAGCTACATTTGTTTTATGTTTTGGAACACAGGGTACAAACTCTCTGCCTGAATATTTGACCCTACTTGTCAAATATACAACTTTTCTTGACTACAGTTAAATTTAAGCCAAGATGTCAAAGGGCACATTTTGTTTCAGCCCATGCAAAATGGCAATTTTGATGCAATTTGGTCTGTTAGGTATGTTAATGCTAAACATATAAACTTAAGCCTCCATATAAAATTTTGTGTAAGGCCTTCTAGCCATTAAAACTATGGATGACTCATAAATACACTTAAATTAATTCACGTGGTCCTGAAAGAATTGTGAGTATTTGGGCTATTGTAAATATTATAAATAATTCCTGAAATCTTATTCAAGAAAACATGTTCTGTGTGTGCATGTGATGAGGGGAGGAGCAGGGAGACCCCTGGGAGAGATGGAAATCAAAACTCATCCATTGCCCTTCGCTGAGCCCTGACATAAAGAGATGCAGCCTTGTTGAATACTGAGGTTGGTTTCTGTTATCGTTCTGAGTTTTGTTTCAAGTAAAATACATCCTCAGCTATAAGATCAGTACAATTTCCATTGTATCATTTGTAACGGTGACTGCTAAAAGGAAGACACCTGAAATAAAGTGTGCCAGCAGTCAGCTGAACCTTTTCCTTTATCTGCACTTCCATGAATTTATATCTGAAGGAGTGTGTTTTTCCAAAGCTGCTGTCTGCCTGCTGACACGGCTGCACAAAATATTGTTGTGGGTGGGAAAAGCTGTCCTTCCACACCTAACAAATGAGTGCCCTGAGAAGTCCCCTGTGAAATGTTCCCGGGATGCTTTGTGTTCTCAAGGTCAGCCTGTTTGCTCACCCCTGTGCCCTTTTCCTTTCTTTCAGGGTTTCGAGGACCCCAAGGACAAGTAAGCAAATTTACTTCTGTCATACACTGTTATGTTTACACGTTTGGGATTTTTCTCTCATATTAAAAAAAGGACAAAAATTGATGCCCGGAAGCCAAAAATAATGCTTAGAGTCCCCAGGGGTTTGTACTGGAGGGACAGCCACTTGAGGGCACAGGATTGACTGATGTGCATTCAGAACAGTCACTGCCCTCAAGACATTTATTTGATGGTTCTAACTTGCTTTTATAATTAAAATGCTTTTGCTGCACTTCCCCTTGCCTCAAATAATCTCTTCTCTTTGAAAATAACCCAAGACAAAATCTTCCTCTAAAGTATATATAAAGTGTTGGACATCTCCAATAAGAAAAGTTTATGCCTTTACTGAAATGCCTGTATAGTTTCTGAGTTTATTTGTATCTATTTTATATTACTCATTATTGCATATTACTTATTTCTATATATAAAAATAAACTCAGAAATGATAGTTTGTTTGAAAAACTAAATTCAAAGTCTCATGCTCTAAAATATAGCCAAATTTTAGAAGAATTTTCCTATAAAAATTTAGGGAGATGATTAAAATAACAATTTAATGAGAATGTATTTTGAAAAATTTCCTTTGGAGGAAAAAACCCAAACACATTCACTTTTTAACTTCTACAACTGGACATAACAAAAACATTTCCTGTATTTAAGGTGTTTAGAATAATTTCACGTTCAGTCCTGCTGAATGGCATTAATGATAATCTTGCTTAGAGCGAGTTAGGCAGCAGTAGAGGAGTCTGATGCCTAAAATATGTTGCTGTTGCTCCTCATGATCTTTCTCAGGCTGCTGGTCAGGGCAGAGTGGATTTTTGTGAGCTGGGACAGGTAAATGCTTCTGCACTTTAGGCAACCAGCTGTGAGAAAATTCACATTATGGTGGTTGAGCACTGAGAGCAGCTGCCTAAAAGGAAAAGCAAAGTGATAAGTTTGAACATGGCAATATTAAGAGTCATTCTCTCCTTCCCTTGCCCTTCCCTGCAAACTGGATTTTCAAAACATTTAGCTCTGTGCACCCTGAGATGTTTTGCTGGTCCCACTGTTTCCTGTTTCCCGTTGTATCCCTGGATGCTGGGAACTCTGATGTTAGATATGCTTTGGGCAGAAAAGAGCTAACAGATTACAACAAAGTTATTCAGAGGAATACAGAAATTTTCAGTATCCCTCATTAAATAGTATTTTTCCTCATGGCTTGTGCAAGAAAACACAAAAATCAGCTGCCTCAGTGCTGGTCCACAGCAGAGTCACCCGACAGCTGAAGAACAGCATCTCCTGTGTTGCTCCAAGGACCATAATATCTGTTCTCCATCCTATAGTTTGAAAGGTTCCTTGGGCTGTTACAGCCAATATCTGAGCTGTCTCGCTCAGCGTGGTGCCAGCTTATCATACAGATTTCAGGATTTTTGCATTTCTGTTCGGTACAAAAAGAAGCTACTACTTGCCTCTGATTCTCTTTATCCAGAAATCTGTTTAACTCAAGTACAAAGATTTGGTAAAAATAAATCTCTAGCAGAGTATGCTCATGGTGAGAATGGTCAAAATTAGATATCTAAACCATGTTGAGTGCTGAGGCAGTTCCTTCATGTGCAGAAATACTGAGGGTCAATACTTTTGTCTGGCAGCAAAGGAAGACGTGGGCACCACACATCCCTGAAAACAGGACCTTATGTGCCTGAGTACAGGTTTAGTTACTGAATCTAAGCATGAAGCATTTAAAATTATGGCATACATGTAGTTTTGGCAGTGGTCACACTCTGCACTGGCAGAAAGTAATTAAATCAGCAGCGCATTTTTGGACCACTCTGAAGCCAGCATCTCTGGGTTAATTAGTAGCGTTCACATTTGCAAGCAGAGTGAAAAAGTTGCTACAAGCTCTGTTTGTGCTGTTCCTGTCCCTTGACACAATTTTCTGTTGGCTGCATTTGAAGAATCTCAGTACTGCTTTTAGGATGTGTTTTGGAAGTTTCATGGCAGCCTGAAATCCTCAGTTCCCCCATCACCAACCATATTATCAATATATCAAAAGGCATTTTGACATATGAATTTCATTAGTCTATGGCAGTACCTGAGCTCTGACTTACAGGCACTGCCTCCAGGGCACTCCTTAGCACAGGGAACTTTGGTATGCCAATTTAAAATTACATTTATGCAATATACCCAAACTTGCTGTACTGTAATTTAGTTTGGGTACAATGGGCTGTGCAAGTCACCTGAACAGCCCAGGCTGTGCAAGGTGACTGAGCTTCTCTGCAGTCTGTGTGAGGGTGGCTGCCCGCTGCCAGTGTCCCAGCAAGGCAACTTAAAACCAGAAGAGGTATTTCTACACAGCCTGCAACCTTGGAGGTTAATTTAGGATTAGAAACACCCTGAGCAGTAAAACAGCCTATTAAAAACCTGCAGGCAGCTGAGGTAGAGTCCAAGCAGGCATGTTCTTCTCTTTGCATCTTCCTGAATGACGTTTTCAGACTGGAGCCTGAAATTGGACCGTGCTTTGCCAAGATGCAGAGCTGCCTGCTTTGCTTCGGTTCCTGCAGAAAACACATCTCCCACGTGAAATGGTGAAATGGGAATGACCCAAGTGTGTACATAACTCACGGGGTCCTGGAAGGCATTCTGTAAATAAAAAGCCTAATGATTTCCCTGCTTGTTTTCATGAGCCCAGAAGACATTGCAAAGAGTGAATGAAAATAAGCAGCATCCCCTTGAATGCTCAAGCAGATGTACTTCCTCTGAGGAAGTAAATGTCCTGACCTTGTAGGGAAAAAAAACCACTTTTATTTTCAAAGTTGATTATATGAATTTCTAGGAACTAAATAACTTCTAGAGCCCAAAAATAAAATAAAAAAACTCTTTCCCCCTTCTGAAATACTAAGGTTGGCTAAAATAGAGATTAAAACTTGAGACACCCTAGGCTTGAAATTGCTATATGGCCACGGAATAGATCCACTGGTGTGTTGTCATGACCCAGCTGAGGTGCAGATACATTCAACTTGCTGCCAGGGGCAAACTGTGGTAGAATGGAAATATGATACAATTTTCTCTTGTCAAGAGGTGCACAGAGGAGTTGAGGTAAAGAGGGCTTCTTAAAACCTGATCCAGTTTTGCAGAAAGCTTTGAAAGAGCCTTCCTTTTGGAAAGGGACCTTTAACTTTTAGAACAGTCCCATTGTTGTTTGTAAGCTGCTTTCCAGCACTGCCTTACCTGTGGAGCCTGCTGGCTGCAGCACAGAGCGCACTGTGTGCTCTGGTGCAGTACAAATGAAACCAGGGAAATAGAGCAGAGCAGCTTTTCATCATGCTTGTCAGACCCCAGGATTTTTCCTCCAGAGTGCCTAAACTGAGGGTCACACAACATGAGCCCCAAGTTGCTGTGGCAGCATGGGGTTTGCTCACAGAAATAGCTATCTGCTGGAATATATCCCAGCGCAAGGGAGGGGTATAGTTCAGTGGATAACTGTTGGCAAACCCTGGGGACAACCTGGGCAATCAAGCAAGCAAAGCAGAAAACCAGCACTTCAGGATTAGCTTTTAATTTCTGCCTATAGCTCGTTTGAGAGCAAGCCATGGAAGTGCCAGCATCAAGTCATTAAAATACTGTTAGATTTTAAAAATAACTAGAATTTGGAGAGGTGCTTCAGGTTTCCTGATCCTCAGTGGAAAACACCTCTGGACAGTTAAGTTTACAGTGTTATTTTTTCTCAACAGTTTTTGAAAATCAGCTTCATTTTTCTGAAGCCATAGCAGAGATTCAGAAAAACAGTGACACAAAAGATTATAATCTTGTTTGACATATTTAGAAATCAGAACCTAATTTGTATTTTTTTCTTCTGTTGCCTTTTTCTTTTGCAACATTTCTTTAACTAAATATCTTGTAAATAAATTTTTCTTTCTGTTTTATGCTTAAGTATAAGTAACTGTGTGAAGGGGAGTCAGGCCACATTTTTTTTCCCCACATATTTGTTCTGCAAACAGTTTTTTTCTCAAAAAGGGAGAATTGTTCAAGTTTGGAAATTTTCATAGTAATATTTACAGAAATTGTTATTAGAAAGCAAGAAATATGGCTGGATGCATAAATAATTTTTTTCAGCACAGGCACTATTTTAGAAGAAAGCACAGCAGTGCAGGGAAGAATAAGTCAGAGGACAAGGGGAAGGAGGCTACCCAGTGGTTTTAGAGAATGAAGGAGGGAAATGAGACCTGAGTGCAAGGAAACAGATGTAGTGTAGAAAAAGGGCAAATAAATAGAAGCCTTGTAATGATGACTCGGGACTGGCAGTGAGCTCTAGAGCCGATATCACTCCCCTCTCTGCTCCATCCCTTTCCCAATTGAAGCTGTCAAAAGCAAAATGCCATTAACCTCCAGCTCATTTTACACTGCAATGATAACACACGGTGCAGAGGCAGAAATTATCTTGTGCTCTTACGCTCCCTTTTCATGACATCCTCAGGAGTACCCAGGAGAGTATGAACCCAGAGGATGAAGTGGATGAGTTTCTGGGCCGGGCCATCGATGCCAGAAGTATTGATCGGTTACGCTCGGAGCACGTGCGCAAATTCCTCTTGACATTCAGGGAGCCTGACTTGGAGAAGAAGGTAATGGTGCCCAAAAACCATTGTAGTGTGTCAGGCAGGCTTGTTAGGAGTTTTAATTCTCCTGCAGAAGGTCAGGCTTTTATATCTAGGGTTTAGGCTGTGGTTTGGGTGTTGGAGGTGAGGTGGTGATCTTAAAAAATTCATGGAAACCTTAATATAACTTGTCCTAAAAAAATCACGGTCCTCTGATGGGAGCACTGGCCAGGAAAACAAAGCCATTTCTATCAGCCATACATGAACATGCAGTGATAAGCAGTAAAGGGAATCCAGAATAAACCAGATTGTTTCTCTGACTTCGAGACCCCAAACTGAGATTGCAGTGACCCCTTATCTCCTTCAAATCACTGGAGAAACCTACTTCAGCCTACCTAAAATCTGAAACACCTCTGGTGGGGCTTTTCCCTGCCCTTTGTTCTCCCAAAGAGCCCCAGGTACTATTAGGGTTCACTGGGATGCGATCTGTACTCTGGATATTTTTAGAAGCCCATTTTAAGCAAGAAATAGTTCTCTATCCCACAAATGTGAGAAAGGGGAGTAACAGACCTAAAGCTCATGAGTTGATTTCTTCCCGACTTGGTTTCAGATATTGCTGTGAGGCAAACAAAATTTCCCTGACTATATAGTAGAGACTATCAGCTATCATCAGCTCTAGATGGCTACAAAGTTAAATTTCCAAGTCTAGTTTCTAAGTCTAGAGGTACCTGGATGACATTATTAAAGGTACCATAAGAAATGGTGGGCTTAATTGCACAAAGAAAGTAATCATTTCTTTCTTTTATTTTTTTATTCAAGCACAGGTCCTTAAGGATGCTTGAGTGGTCTTTGGGTTAAACTCATTATTCAATGGAAAAAACTTCATAATAAGTTTGCACTAATTATTTCATAATTTTATTTAGAAACAGTCTTTCCTTGACAAGAATGATTATCTATTACAAAAGTAGAGCTTTTTAGGATTTACAGCTGTTCAGTGAATCAGTGTGGAACTGGATAAAAGCTCGAGCATGTAATTTCCCCCCACTCCTCCTCTTCAATTTTATAGCTGAGAACTGCCAGGGAAATTGGAGGTTCACCTGTTCAGAGCACCTTTTATCTTGTGGTTCAAACATTGAGATGATCTGTGCTGAGAACCGAGCTTCAGGCTAAATAAAGCATCTTTGGGAATCAGATGCAGCTCCCTCGTGGCCAACACGTTGACAAGGAGCTGGAAGGAGTGCCTGTGTGAAAACCACAGCAGCCTTGCACTGCCATTAGAACGAGTCAAGCCAGCTGCACAAAATGCAAGGTTTTCTCATTAGCAGCATTTGTCTGTCTTGGAGGAAACTTCCCATGGAAGAAGTTTAAGTCTGATGACAGTGACCCAGAATCTTGGTCCCAGTTAATCCATTTCTGTTCCTCTCGTGGAAGGGGCAGTTGGTGAATCCTCTCTCCACCCAGCTCTGTGGGCTTCTTCCCTGGCCTTTGGGCCTGTTCAAGCCCTTACAGATTGCCTGGGGGAGAAGGGGAGTTGGAAATTTTTTTCCTACCAGCACTGCTTTCCAAGCACCTAGACAAAAGCCAAGTAAGAAGTTTTTGTGGAGAGAAGGCAGCCAGCCAAATTTCCCTCTAACATAACTGTGTTTTTTTGCAGTACTCCAAGCAGGTGGATGACAGGTTTGGAGCCTATGTGGCTTGTGCCTCCCTAGTCTTCCTCTTCATCTGCTTTGTTCAAATCATAATTGTGCCACAGTGAGTACCCTTTCATCCTTTTGCTCCCATCAGCTCCCCTCCTCTATTCCAGCCTACTTTTCTTTGTTTGGTTGTTTTTTTTCTTGAAAATTCAGAACACCATGGGGAAGAGAAAAATCCTTAAATAATTCATGCTCAAGTGATGCATTGTGCTTATTGTTTTCACCCATTTCTAGTGCAGATTAAAACCTCCTCACTGGCATGTGAGGATTTCTGTTTTCCCGATGTGATTTGTCTCGTAACTTTCCTCCGTCTTAGGAAATTCAGTCCAGCACATTTATAAGGCTGTGGAAAACAAATATCACTGAGTAGGAAGGATTGCCTACCAAGGCATAGCACACTCTCACAGCACAAGGCTGGGCTGTCCTCTTACCTAAACACAGTGGGACAGGGAGGTGAAAACCCATCACAGCCTCATTGCTCAGAGCACTGCGGTCTCAGGGTCTGCTTAGCAAATGAGGCATAATTTCATACATTCATTCTTCTGGACTCAGAGCAGCTGGGTAAGAAGAGAGGTAGAGGTGGGGGTTGAGCTGCACATGCCTGAGCCTGTGGCTCGCTCCAGGTTTAAGGGTTGCAGTCATTTCTTCTCCCAGGCAAGAATGGCATGAGCTCCTCAGGGCTGTGGGGCACAGTGCTCTTGGCCCACTGCAGTGGTCTGCAGCTTTGTCTGCAAGGCACAACACAGCCCGCTAAATCTTTTCCAGCAGTGAGCTCTGCAGAAATGGGACTTCTCAAAGAGTTATTTAAAAGTCATTTAAAATTACAGCATGTGGGTATTTCCTATGCTCTGGATAAGTAGCAATAACACACTATTCACTGAGCAATGCTGTGTTGGAAATAAATTTGGAGTTAGTCATTTTTAAACTGAAGCTCTGAAAATGCTCCAAATTTATCTTCCTTACAAGAAGACAAAAAATTGTCTCTAAAGAGAGCTCCAGCACTATTTTATGCCATTGCAACTGTTTTCTATGTCTGTTCCCACCACAAATCTTTTTGGAGTAGAGGCTGGTTTGTAGTGTTCAGATCAGATATTCAGAAGGTCACAGAAATAACACGTGGTCTGTTGTTTGTCAGTCACTCTCCCAGGCAGGAGTGCTCACAGAAGGATTGAATCAGCAAAATAACATCAGGACAAATGCACTGTGTAAACAGACAGGTCTGCTTTTGGAAACTGCAAGTGAAGCTGAAAGAGGCTCAAAATTGGAACTGGATAATTCCCAGCAATTAATGCATTGTTAATTACATCCAGAAATGTTCTCTGAGAGTAACTAATTTAACAGGGGCTTACACTTTGGATTTCTGGATATTGCTGTCATAACTTCACACCTGCAGAGGCCCTCTACCAGCATTGTGTTGCTCATCAAACTCCCTAAGCAGCCACTATGCTGTCTCCATAAAACCCAGTTTAACATTTAAATGACAACTTGACAATTTCTGATGTGTGGCAACCATATGGCTGCCTCCTTTGTATTACGCAGGAGCCAATCCCTTATGGCAGTGCGGTGTAAATGTTGTGCTGTTCAGTCTCCTTCCATGCTCCATAAGGAGGGTGGTTGTTTATTTGGGGTTTTTTTGGATTTTTTGCAAGTTCTGAGGTGTCCTTAGTCAGCCTGGCCTGTCTGAAAGGTGATTTGGCCCAAGAGTAAATAAAATTCTGTATTTTAACTGCAGGTCAGATACACTTCCCTTCACCTTTTGCTTTGTTTTTTCCTTATATTTTAATTGCATAGCTTTTGTCTTTTATTGAAGGTAGCAGTAAAACCACAACTGAAACCACAGGTGTATATGTGTCACCATCAGAGCTTCATCAAAGACACACCGTAGAATCTGAATTTGGAACTAGGGACAGAATGTCAGTGTCAATATATTATGATAAAGAGAAATAGCTTTAAGGAATTTCAAAAAAGGCTCAAACAGTGAATTAGCAAGTACAATTATCTTAGTAGTCATGAGAGAACACAGAGACCAGCTGGCTTTGGTGCTGTTGCCCTCGCTGCCACATCACAAGAACACTTCCTTTAGATGATGAACAAGGCTGACTCCTGGGGAGGGGCCTATCCTGTCACACTGAGACCAATCACTGGGAAATTGGTGTTGAATATCTTTGAGAGGAAAACAGATGAAAATTCACAGTTCAAAGCTGGCCCTGGAATCCTCTTTGTACTTCAGAGTTGGGAGGAGCAGGAACCTCTCAGGCTGGCCAGGATAAGGCTGTTATCCCTGACTATCCTTATGGCGTGGGTGCTCACATCCCATGCACGAGACAGAGCACAGAGAGTGGTGCTGCACAGAAATTCCCAGTGCAAGACAGAAAGCAATTCCCACTGAGATTATTCCCACCCAGCTGCACTTCAGCACTCAGCCCTCCCTCCTTCCCAGGGCTGCCCTGCCCACAGCCAGCTGGGGGCCGACCTGCCACAACAAGTTGTTCTGTCACCTCCTCTGATGCATGAAATGTTTTTCAGTCCCACCTCTGTCACCCCAGCAGGAAGGTGATTGCTGTAAAAGATGCAGCTTTCTCTGTTCTGCAACCGGTCTGAATAATTCTAAATAGGCCAGAGTATCTGTTGGTATTCAAGGCACCTCGTGTCACCTACTGCTATCCTAATTGGAAAGCCTGTGCAGTGTGTCATAGCTCGTACAAATGTGTTCTGGAGAGCAGAGCTGTAGCTATTCTATATAATGTGCATTTAAAAAACAAAACAAAACCAACCAAACCTCTCCTTGATTTCAGCTCTACATTTATGCTGGGATTTTACCTGACCTGTTTCCTGATCCTGACCACAGTGGTGTTTGTTTCAGTCATTTACTCCTGTGTAAAGGTGAGTACTGTGGTTTCTTTGTAGTCCTCTGCCTAAGATAACTAGATCAGCAATCTGCTTCTTCAGCTAACAGAGTGTGTTTTGTTAGCCATCCTTTCCACACTCCGTGATAAGGGTTACAGAAAAAGCCTTTGATAAGGCAGAATGAACTGCAAACAGATGTTAGGGTTAGCATCTCTGTAGCTCAGCAAGAACTAATCACTCTGTGGATCTGCATGTCTATTAAGTCCCCTGCAAACACTCTCATATTGATATAAGAAGAGCACATTTTCCAATGCTGGACCAAACCCTGACCATTCATTTCCTCCCTGTAAACTTCCCGCTGAGTTGCCTGTGTACTGGCCCCTGCTGCATATGCCTGTTTGGGTAGGCAGATAATCAGAAGCAGAATATCATCAAGGAGAAATGTCCTGAAGGGAAGTAAAAGCCATAAACATATAGAATTTTATCAGCCTTTCTCAGATGAGTGTACAGAGCTTCCAACATTCTCTGGGCTCTTTCTTGTAGCTGGCTTTGATCAGGAAAGAAATACATTGTGTGAAGTCCAAAACCATATTCATTCTTCTTGTCAGCCTGTGGTAAACTGGCAGTGGGCACTGTGGGAAGGGTGCTGTGCTCATCTGTTTCACTCAAAGGTGTTCCTATTAAAACATTGATGTGCTTCAGTTTTAGGGATCCTTCTAGTCTACAAGTGTCCAGACATGGAACAGGCTCAGATTAAGGTTCCTTAGCCCAAGCTCAGCTTTGTTCCTCAGTGCCTAGAATAAAATAGTTCAGTAGCATTATGTTTCCTGCAGAAGAAACAGTGGGATAATGGATAATGTCAGGCAGATGATTTGTCTCACTTTAATTATCTTCTCTGTGCCATTTTCAACAGTTGAATGTGGGTGCTCTTGACAGACTTGCACCTTACATGTCTTTTTGAATTTTTTAAAGTTAGATTTGGAAATTAATCTTTGCCTTCTCATATAATAAGAGCTGCAGTCTGTTTCCAGTGAAAGAAGCTTTAACTTCTATTTGAAATTAACAACTCACTCACAGGTTTCCTTTGGCCTTGTGACATTAAAGGGAGCCTAGTTGTAAGTGCAGCATCCCATTGGTCTTGCTTGTTTACCAGCAATGAGAAGTAGAGTCAGAAATAACACTGCTGGTAAGAAGGCCTGGGTGCCTTGAGCTGGGGAATGGTACCCACGCGTGCCTGGTGGTACTTGGTGTGTCCACTGCACTTGAAGATGCCACTAAAAGTCATCCATTTCTAAACTGCTATCAGCAGTTAATGTGATTAGCAGGTAATTAACCACCAATGTGACAAGATTTTGGTCACAGCCACAGAGAACTTGGGAATTCAGTGCCAAGCCGTGCTGCCTCCTCAGGCTGCAGTTCTCTGGCAGCACCATCCCAGCACTCTGCCAGCCAAGCAGGGCCACCCCCATTCACTGGTTCTGCTGGGACGAGAGCTGGGGCAGGCCTAGAGCTCTGGAGCACCTGAGCTGCCTGACTTGCAACCAGCCAGATTCCAAGGCTCAGAGCTGTTTGTCACCCCCTGGCATTTACAGCCACTTCCACATACTGACAGCAGCACTCGATTCTTCTGTCATCATTCAAATCCTCTGGTTTTGGTTTGGGCTTTTTGGTTAAAATTATTAGTGGTCTTAATTACTGATTAATTTAAAAGGCACACAGGACTTTTCAGTCCCTGGGATGGCAGGCAGATTTCATTCTGGTTTTCTTTGCCTTGATCTTCCAAATTACTGTAGAAGAGATCTGTTCAGTGGTGCCTGCAACTGTTTCTAGGCTGGCTTTGCCTCAGTGCATAGGCTCTGAATGCACAAGACATCAGAGGGAATTCAGAATAACATTAGAATTTAATGGGACTTTCTGAAGCCCCTGACATTTGCAGCAGTGAGTTTTCATCCTCACAACATGCTCGTGTATAGCATCCACAGTGGCTTCTGTGCAGAGATTGCAAATATTGAAAATATTGGGCCTTTTAGCTCTGGTTCCTTTTTGATTACCCCTTCTTAGTGCACCAAATTAGCCTCTGCTGACAACACCTGATTATGAGATGGCTTGTTTAGGGAACGTGTACTTCTGGCTTGTCAGCTCCTGTCTGATTGCAGCAGCTCCTAATAACTGCAGCCCACTTCTGTCATCCAGGATCTTGGTGTTTCAAGTCTTTGATTTTTAAGCAACAGGTTTACCCAACCCTTGGATAAGGGGTGTTACTTTATTTCTGTTCTCCATGTTACACACCTTCAGAGGGAAGGCAGTTTTACAGATCCTTCAGATGAAAGCCCTGAAGACAGGGATGTCAGCGTTGTTTGCTTTGTTTCACACTCAGATGTGGGATAGGAGAACATGTGTTTTAAATACCAGTGGTTCATTCCACACAAGCTGGAAAGCAGGTGTCCACCCCAGGATATCAGCATAAGCATAACTTCTGCCTGTTTGCTGTGCTGTTCCATGATAAGTGTCTCTTTTTTCTTCCTCTCTCCAGCTTTCATGTGAGATTTTTCCCTCCCTCTTTTGGCCTCTCCATCTCTGGCTTTGACAGTGGCCAGCAGGCTCTCTCTGAACAGCTCAATCATGTTTTATTTTCTTTCGCTGTCATTATTATCTTCCACCATAAAATTCTCCATGGACTAGAAGTTGATCCTGGAACTGCCGGCACAGCCAGCTTGGCTTTCCAAGTTTCTTCAGCTGTGATAAACAAGAGAGCTCCAGTTCTTTGCTTTGATGCTCCATGAAGACTTGGCCACTGGGAGGTGGTGTCCGTTCCCAGTAGAGTCTAAGGTCATGGGAACCAGGGTCCCTTCTCAAATACTCTGCTGACAGACATCTGTTTTGCTACTGACTTATCACACTTGTATTTTTTTCTTAAAATCCTTTAATTTCTGGTATCTACACTGCTGTGTGGAATTCAGCTTCTTGCATGGTTCTGGGAGCACATAGGAGAGAATTTTCAAGATATCCTTTATAAGGAAATAAGCTTTTCTGTAGCTCTACATAGATGTAGCTTGCCTATCACTTTCTTTGCCTCCAAAAGCTGGTCTAGATGCTCCTAAAGCATTTGGGGGTTTTGTCTCAATCAGGAAAAAGAAAACCCTCTGAAAACTGTACTTTTTTGATAGACTAATAAATCAGTGTGAAATAAGTTACATAAATGGACTTGCAACATGAAATTGCCTGGAGATGTTGTATTTTACTCCAGATGCATCTTAATGTACTTCAAAATGACTCAAAGGCTTTTATTATGAACTGAAAAATCCGTCCTTAAAGGCCTCATCTTACAACATAACAGTAATTATCTAAGCAGTTTTCCATACCCACACTAGATGTTAAGAAGACAAAAAGAAGAAATACTTCTCTTCTGTCCTAGATCAGTTGTTGTTGCAAAGAATGGGCTTTATTTAGAGTAGTTTTGTCACGCAAATGACTGGAGGTTATGGATTATTTTCAGTGCAACATACTATTTGTTGGATTACTTTTTAAACTTGTACTTTCACCTGCACAGCAGTGCCCTTTCTTCACCTGCACTTATGCGTTTCAGTTCAGAGTGAAATGGAATCAACTGGACAATCCAATTTTCTTTTATCCCATTGTGGTTATTTTTCTTTACATGGGCATTTCAAAAGTGCTAATGAGTGACCTCACACTGAGAGCCATGTGTGGCTGCCCAAACATGGATCTCAGCTGCCCAAATGGATCACATCCTTTCTCTCAGCCCCTTCTCAGTAGTGCAGAGTGGGCTGGGAGCTGCCATTTCATCAGATCTCCTGTTCTTCACTCAGGCAGGATTTGAGTGTCGCTTTGGACAGTATAAGCTAATGGGCCAACCAGCAGTGCTGCTTGGAGTGTCACTGTACTGTAATGTCCTGATATTCTGCTTCTTTTATAAGGACAGAGGAGGTCTTTNCTTTTCTTTTTTTATACTTTTGTGCTATACCCCTGACTTGTGGCTGTTTTTATGGAGGAAGCACTGCAAGAATGGAGCTGAATTGTCAGACCTGAGATAAGCTCCCCATGTCTATCACAGAAGCCCTTCAAGCTGCAAGTGTTCCTGGTCTCCACCTGCCTCTGTGAAATGGGGAGAGCGTGACTCATGTGACAGGGCCCCCATATCAGTGTTCATGAGGCAGAGGTTCCTCAGATGCAGGGCATGACTGTGTTGTTGCACTCTCAACTTCAGCCCTGACCTCCTATGGGTTTTGGCATTTCTTTCTTCTTCAGGACTTTTCCCAGCTGTACTTGTTTACTGACCTAAAATTTTTCCTAGTTTGCAAAGTAATGAGAACCAAGATTAATACAAAGAAAACATGTTTTCATTAGAATTTAAGTGTCTTCCACTGATTGCTTTGCTTGATATCTCAGGCTTGGTTCAAAGTCAGGCTTTTTTGGGATTGTTGGCAGCAAGGACCTGAGCCAAGATCCACAACAAAAAACTCCAAAGTTTTATTTAGGTGCCTGATTTCCCAGAGATTACAGATGGAGGTTATATCCCTGAATACCTTTGTGGAGCTTGGCCTTGAGGCCTAAACAAAGAGGTGGCAGGAAAACCTGTCCTGCTGTAATCTAGTGAGAAAACTGTCTCAGTGCAGTACAGATTCTCCTTCTCCTTCCAAATCCTATAGGGGCTGGAGCAGAGGAAAGCCCCACTGATTTTCAGTATCTCTATTCTAGTAGGGATCTGCTGGCTGACATCTGTGTGGAAGCAGCTGGACATGGTAGGGCAAAGAGATATTTTGGTTCATGGCTTATCAACAAAGCTTTAGGATTTCTATGTCATAAGGGTTTATTTCTGAGAGAAAGGTGTTTTATAGTGGCTTTGTTTTATAGTGGCTGCCACTGAGCCTGAAGGATTGCATAAGCTTTCAGTGTATTTCAGTCTTATCTTCATTCAGTGCAAATAAGTTACAACCCCACTTCCCCCAGTTCTCCAGTTCCCCACAGAGTCTTGTCCAGCCCTTTCACCTGGAGCATGTGCTGGTAGAAGGTGAAATCAACTCTTTCAAAACTCTTGCCACAATCTCTCCCTGCCTCTGTAAAAAGTCACCAGCTAATCAGTGCCTAGGCTGCTCCAACACTCGGTAATTACACTGTAGGGCTGCTGTGTGGGAAGCACAGCACTGACAAAATGTTGCATATCTGAAGATGTAAGAGTGAAGGATAAAAGGGAAAAGCAAGACTTTTAATAGAAACATTAGTCATAGTTAAATTGCAGTGCCATGGCGCTGTGCTGCTGTTTCTTTGTGTCTCTAAAAATACACTCTAGTGGCTTGGTTATTCATGAGTGAGTAAGGGAAGGGAGAGTTGGGCTCTGGGAAAGGCTTTGGTAGTGCTGGGCAGAGCCCCTCTGCCCTGGCAGGGTGGTGTGGAGGGGCAGGGCCCTGTGGGAGGACAATCTCCCATGAGAGGGTCTCAGTGCACCAGGGTTTCCTGGCATTCCTGCTCCAGCCTGAGCTTCCACTGGCACAGCAGTGGCCCAGGAAGGGAGAGGGTTCCCTTGGCTGTTCCCTGGACCCTCCTGCAGCCAGCGCAGTGCAGGGAGGCCTCGGGCCCCACCAGGGGTGACCCAGGCTGGGAAGGGCGCCGGGTCAGCTCTGCTCTCACACACAAGCTGCTCCCACCCGTGGCAATGCCATGCTGCACCTGCAGCGGGGCTCACAGGGCTGCAGCCATCAGCAGGGAGTTCCTGGCCTGCCAGCAGTGAGTCACTGGGGCAGTGGGGCTGCAGCAGCTCCCTGTCTGCCCTCACCCGCGGGTATTTTCATCACCGTGAGTGTGGAGCAAAGTGCCACAGACCAGCCCGGGCCAGCTGAACTCTGCAGCGCCTTTTGCCCGGGGTCTGACAGATCCCTGGGCCGTTTAACTGTCTGTGTCTGAAATGGCACCAGAGAGTCCCACGATACGCCCTGCTGATCAAAGGGACATGACGTGTATTTTCATTTCTGCGTTTTAAAATTTTTGCTCCAGTAATTTCCAGGCTCGAGCTCCTGGCTATTTCAGTTACAGATGGCTTGTGGTTTGCTTCTCACGACAGGATGAGCACAGCCCTGCAAGCCATGCTCTCTGGGCTCGGGAGCCATCACTCCCATTAGGAAGGGCTAAGTAGATTTGGAGAGCCAGCTGGGCCTGCTGCCATGAGGCAGTCACATCTCTGCTTGCCCTTGTCCCAGAGTCGCCATCCCATCCTCCAGCCCCCGTGCAGTATCCACAGAGACCCATGCTAAAGGAGGCGGGCAGCTCAAGTGCAGGTTGTAATCTGTAAAACAAGCAAGGATTTTATGTGGCTGATTTTTTTCTCTCATGCAGCTTTTTCCAGTTCCTCTCCAGACTCTTTCTAAGAAGATTGTACAGTCCAGGACCAATAGTACCTTAGTTGGAGTCTTTGCCATTATCCTGGTTTTTCTGTCTGCCTTTGTCAACATGGTATGTCTATTGTTTCCTTCTGATCCATTCAGTTCTGCGTTGTTTTCTTATTAGTGCTCTGCAGCATTGTGACCCTTAAAACCACTGAATGATGCTGCCTAGGACTGACAGCATCTGAGGTCGATGCCCTTTGCTTTTTGGGCACAGGGAAGAAATGGGAGCCCAACAGCTCCATCCCTAGAGCCCATTATATGCCTGGCACTGATTTGTGCCCAGGTCCTTTTGTAATTCTTGAAATGCTTCTGCTCCATATGCAGGAGCCAACCTGATATGTATCCCTGCAGAAAGGCTGGCACAAGGCTGATGTGTTATTTAGCTCCCACCATAGTGAGTGGGACACAAGTGTTCCTTGGGCTCTGTGCCAGCCCTGCATGGTGCTGCCTCCTGCTCCCAGGGCAGAGGTCAGCTCGTGGGCACGGGGATGACTCTGCATTGAGTTCCACTTTTGGGAGTGAGGTGGTCTGGCTGTGATTCCAAACACCACTGCTGAGTTCGGGCTCAGAGAGACATGGGCCTGGATTTTGTTAATTGTTATTTCGGGGGAGAAAAAAACATAGCTACTGCACATACAGTGAAACTTAAGCTGATTATTTCATGCTGCATATTTTGCACATTGCTACTGCCATTTCCAAGGGGCTTTTAAACTGATATGAATTATTTTGTTTTCTTCTCTTTGTCTGTGCTGTGGAGCTTAATACCATCTTTGTTTTCCAGTTCATGTGCAGCACTGTGGATCTTGCCAGCTGCATGGCTGCTGAATACAACATCACTCCTGACCGGGTGGACATATGCCTTATCAGCAACCTGACTTCCAACTACAGCCTGGGCACCTTGCAGGGATTCTGTGACAGTCCTTTGCCCAACTGCAACTTTCCAGAGGTATTGCTTGAAAAAAATGGGTTTCAGAGGCCGGTCTGGAAAAAGGCTATAAAACCTGTGTGATAAATCCCAGTGATTCTGAGGAAAGCAAGGTTGATTTTGACTGACATTACAGGACTGACACTGGCTACTACACTCACACTTAAGCGTCTGAAGTTATTATCATGAATACACATTAATGTTTAAATTCTTTCAGGGCTGAATAATTAATAGGCTTTTAAAATAGTTGGATCCTGCCTGTAGCAGGGGAAACATCCCTCTCCATGAGGTCCTTAATGGCATGCAGAATTGCCAGTCATTTCAAAGAAATTTATGGGTGCTCAGTTTTACCTAAAAATCAATTCTCTGAAAATCAGTGTCTAGTCATAGATTTGACGCTTCCCTCCATTGTTTTATATCCTGATGGAAAATTTGGCTTATATATTCTTTCCCAAAGAATGTGAAAATCTGGCCTGGAAGGGTCAGCAGCCCACACAGTGGTCTGCTTCAGTTTGCAGTGCAAGTCCTGTGTCTTTAGGACATCTTGCTTAGAAAAAATTAAAATGCTTCTAATGGGGGAAAAAAAAAAAAACACCAATCAAACCCACAACCCAAACCAGCCCAAATATGTTTTTTCACACTGGTAGAATACTTTACAAAGGGAAAAAAAAAATCTTTTTGCATAGCTATTCAAGACTTTTCTCCAAGTTTTTAGGTCACGGCTGTTACATGCGTTGTTTACTGAAAATTAAAAAGGAAAAATAACTCTGTCTAGGCTGGAGGTAGAATTTATGTCAAGGTCATCTGGGTTTATGGGGACCCAACAGATTTATGGTGGATCTGTTACCATCCAGATGTCCAAGGTACTACTGAAAGTCCTGGTATCCTACTGAACATATTTCCTTTTAACTTAACGGGTATATGGTTCTTATGTGATTCATTGAGCTTTCTGAGACCACCATTACTGTGATTTTCAATCTTGCAGAGGCTTTAGTGTGTCTGCAGAATGACCCTGGAGCAGAATCTGGCACAATGGAGATCTAGGAACAGTCTGTGCCCACCATGAATTTGTATGCAGTGCTGGCCCAGGACACAGAGGAATTTTAAGCAATGAGGAATAACCATTTTGCATACTGAGGTTGCTCTGGCAGCCTTGAGCCAGGTCCTTCTGTTCAGTGGGCTAAGAAGTGAGGAATCCCTTGCCTGCACTCTGCAAGGCACGTGTTGGATCTGCTGCAGGTGTTGCCTGTTGCTCCCAGTGTCCCCACAGGACACAATGGAATCCTACCCCTCAGTCAAGACTGAGGAGTCAAGTACAAGCTGTACAAGTTATTTTCTCTAATGTAATATATCAGACTATTAATAAATGAGCTCAGAACAGAAGCATATTTCCACTTAAACTAGGGCTTGCTTTTAACTGAAAGGATGGATTGCCTCAGGCACATGATATCGGGTTTTTGCCAGAAATAGGCCTGTCCAGACAGAGTGGAAGCTTAAATCTTCACAGGTTTGATAGCAGGAAGGTGGTGAGCTGGATAACATGCCTCTCTTCATTTTGCATCCCTGCTGTCTTTCCCAGGAGCCATAAATGGCACCCACAGCCTGCAGTCACACTGGCATGCTGAACACTCAGCTCCTGGCCTGGCAGGAGCTGCTGCTCAGCACCCAGGTGTGCCAGAGGTGCTCCACAGCCACACACGTGCACCTCTGCAGTGGCTGGCTGCACAGATTATCCTGGGGGATCATGGGGTGGGCATGGGGATGCTTGTCCAGCCTGTACCTTGCTGAGAGAGCCAGTGTGTCACGTCAGAGGGGACAGTGCCTTCCCATTGGCCTCCAGCGGGCATCTGTCCAGGAGTGTGAATTGCCAATACCCTTGGTCCTGTGTGTTGTACAGATATGCAAATTTGAGTCTAGAATTTGGCCTTAAAGCACAACTTAATCCAGCATAACTGAGTGATTCTTTTTGATAATTTAGTAACTGTGTCCAGGGAAAAGCTACGTCACAACCTTTGGTGTCCAGCTGTGAGGTCCACACCTCTTGAGAGTGAAGCACATAATGCCTGGAGGAAAATGCCACAGTTTTCCTCTCCATCCAGTCAATTGTAACTTCTGTAAAGTGGGAGAATTCCACAGGCAGCCTCAGGTTTACATGTTTGGTCAGCTCAACTACATAACTACCAATCCCTTTCTATCCCTGTGTTTAGTTTCCTTTGTTTTCAGTTTTGATTTATCCAGCTGACATTCATCTCTCTTCTGGTATTTTTCCCATTTTTGTCTTTATACAGTACTTTACCTACAGTGTCTTACTGAGTCTCCTGGCCTGCTCTGTGTTCCTTCAGATCAGCTGTATTGGAAAATTGATCCTTATGTTAATCATTGAATTTATATATGTTCTCATTGTGGAAGTGCCAGGGGTCAACCTTTTTGACAATGCAGATCTCCTGGTTACAGCCAACACCTAGTAAGTGCCTTTCACTTCTGAAATCTTCACCTGATTTCTTTCACACAGTGATTTCAGTGTGGCATTAGGTGGATGGGAGTGCCAAGGCTGTGGTGCAAGCAAGGGAAGTGCAGGATACCAGAGAAGGCATGGCTGGAAGCTAAAACTCTGCCTCGGAAGAGGAGGAGAATACAGTTCCTTTTAAGATCTTTTTAATGTAGGACTTGACTAATGAACTATCTATTAATAACAGAATATAACTGGAATCAGTGGATCTGTATTTCCTTTTTTCCAGAAACAAGGAGCTGTAGTTAGTCATTCTTAATTCTGGTATTACACTCCCAATATGGAAATGTCATTTCTCAAATAAGGAAAAAAAAATCCTCCAACAAACCTGAGCTCGCTCAGGGATGTGATGTGAGCCACCACGATATATCAAACTAGCTTAGGGTGGTGGAATGATGGTGCTTGATGTTTGGCCAGTGATCTCCTGCCAGTTGCTGCTGGACATACGTCCTTGTTTGAAGAGCCAGTATCACAGCTGCACTCAGCACAGTTCCCAGCTGAGGGGTCTGGGCTCAGTACACAGTTGCCCCTTCACTTACAAAAGATGGCTTGTCATGAGGTCACACGTTAATCCTGGTGCAGCCTCCTTCCACTTCTGTGGTGGTTCCACATCTCCTGGAGGTCCTCACACCAGGGAGGGAAGTTTGGCACATCCACAAGCCTGTCCTCCTCCACAGGTTTTGTTTCTCGCTGGGAATTGCATTGTTGTGTTAACTCCTTGTTTTGATGATTTCCTCTTGTAGGCAACAATTGTCTTAAGTGCAAGTGAATCAAATCATGCCGATTTAGGTGAACTTTTTGTCAAGGCTGACAGCTGGGGTTGTTCCTGCCTTGGACAGGAGGGTGTTTGAGAAGATTTCCATGGCCCTTCCCAGTGTGTTATGAAATACCTTCTGTAGTTGCTCAGATTTCAGGATGGCCATTAACCATCAGCCCTTCAAGGCACCATTAATCATCAGCCCTTCAAACCCAATGCATTTGGCTTCTCCTCTCCTTCACATGACTGTTCCATGATTTCAGCCTTCCCGTGTGCCCAGTAATAATTAATGGATATTCAGCTTTTACTGGCATTGCCAGTTAATGGAAGTGTAGCTTTTGCTGCCATTGGCAGTAATCATTTAAATTATTTTGTTAACTCAAGTGAGTGAAATTAGGTAGGAAACCCCATGGAGCTTTCTGTGGGGAAGTATAGGGAGAATGAGGTTTTCTTCCCTTTTTTTCAGATATTAGGTGTTCCATCAGCAGAAGCTATTTAGCATTTTCTAACACAATTAGCGAAATAAAAGCATTTTATATCTCAAATATAATTTCATTCTTGTAATTCAAGCACTAGGCGAAATTACAGCACTTGGAAGTATAATTTACATCACTTCACAATCAGAATGTCAGTAATAAAGTGGAGAAGGTTAGCATGTTTTCCCAGAAATAGCTTTCTGTGATGTTGTATTATCTCCCACTAAATGGGATTTGTGTGGTGGTTCAGCCCCAGCTGCAGCTCAGCCCCACACAGCCACTCACTCACTGCCCTGTGCTGGGGTGGGGGAGAGAGCTGCAAGGGAAAAAGTGAGAAAACTCATGGGTTGAGATAAAGACAGTTTAATGGGACAGAAAAGAGAGAAAATAATAATAATAATTTAATTAGAATAGAAGAAACAAGTGATGGACAATACAGTTGATCACCACTTGCCAACCAATGCCCAGCCAGTTCCTGAGCAGCAGCCCCAGGTCAGATTTTCCCCCTAGTTCCCATACTGAGCATGATGCCATATGGTATGGAATATTGAATATTCCTTTGGCCAGCTGGGATCAGCTGTCCTGGATGTGTCCCCTCCCAACATCTTGTGTCCCTCCAGCCTGCTCGCTGGGATTGTTGAGGAGCTGAAAAGTCCTTGACTAAGTATAAACCCTACTTAGCAACAACCAACACATCAGCATGTTATCAACATCATTATCGTATTTAATCCAAAACACAGCACTTGTTTCCTGGACAAAACAAATTGTCCTGGATTCCACTGGAATTAATTTCTTCCTAGCTGGTGAGCTATTTGTTTTATCCAAAGAGCTCCATGGATGGCTATTTATTGCCCCAGTGTCTGGAAGGTCATTTGTGTGTTGTTGAAAATGGGAGCTCAGCATGTAGCGCAGAGTTCAGAGATGGACCTTATTGTCCAGCTGGTACTAAAAACCAGAAAAGCCACCATGACCTCATACTACTTTAATTGGGTGCCCACTGTAGCTACATAATTAGTGTCTGCTCTGCAGCCACTATGGTACTCTTGACTAATTAGATGTGATGCAGATGTCACTTCACACTTCTGTGTACAAACCAACCCAGCATGCAGGCAGCTGAAAGGCTGATTACAGCACACTAGGAGCTGCTAGACTTGACTGCAGCCACACCAGCGTGTGACACATGGAGTGTAGCTGCATGCACAGGGCTATCGTGTGTTATCTTTCTCCTGTGCAGAAGATAAACCTGCTGCATTGGTTTAAAGATGTATGGGCACTGTGATCTAAACTGAGTTCCTGCACAGGGAAGCCTGAAGAGCTTTGCCCTGTGATTTGTATTTCATCAAACCCATCATTTTTGTTCCAGCTGTCTGTCCTTGCTGCTGTGGCTGGGAAGAGTGAGATGCTCTTGTCCTATGGGAGCTGTCTCTAAAATGATCTGCCTTTCCTACTAAAAATGTACACTTCACTTGAGCAGGAGTGTAGTTAGCAATTCTTTCTCAGTGTTCCCTTCCAGTAATTAAAGAACCATCTGCCACTGGAAATGTCTGTTCCATGGGGGAACAAGCTACCAATGTAACACCCATACTACTTGCACTGGGCATTTTCACTTATCTAGAGTTATTGTAAATACTGCGTTTGCTGCACTTCATAGTCGCTGGTGAAGGTTGTAGAGCAAGAATAACACCCTCAGTGAGCTGCAGCCTCAGTTCTAAGGGTCAGATCTGCCATGCTCCCATCATAAGAGAGAGTAGCAAGGGGGGCAGTCAGTCATCCTTGGCCAGGTGGTGATGTAGGGAAGCAGGGGAATCATGCTGCATGTGGGAAGAGTCTCCAGCTAGATCCAGCCTTTAATGTGGAAGTCCCCAGGCTTTCCAAACCACGTCTGTGTCCAAGCACACAAGTTCAGTGCTGGAGCTGGCCAAGAGCCATGCAATAGATTGTGTGCAAGACAACAGTGGGTTGCAAAATCCCTGTCAGAAGAAATTCCATGCTCAGAACTGCAGAAAATGTCTTGGAACAAAGAAGGTTAGAGAGTCGCTATGCTTTAATTTTTTGATGTTATGCCCAGTTAGGTTCCCTTTCCTGTTTTGCTTTTGATCATTTAGATGCCTGATTGTGTAGCAAGGTTCCCTCCAGCCCCATAAAACTGTCGCCTGAAGCTCTCTAGAGAGCTGGCACATTCTCAGGCTAATATCACATTTGTAGCCTGAGAAGTTCTAATTGCATCAATGACACTACAGTAATTTAAACACTGATCTCTTTCCTTCCATTTAAATAGTGTTTTAAAAGATGCTTGTGCATGGTTCTCAGCCACCTAATACTCCACCCACACTCGAGAACAAAGCCAGCAGCGTTAAGTAATCAATCAGGAGCTCAGACAGCTGCTACCTACCAGAAAACCTCGTTCGGTGCTTTCAGTGTCAAAAAGCACGCCCTCCATCTCTCCCAGCAGCTCTTATACACGTGGGTACTTTGCAGAATTGTCATTAGTAATAGGAATGTGCTGAAGGGTTTTCTTCAGTGCCTTTGTGTGTGGTACCCAGAGCTGGGCACAAGCTGGCAGTGAGGAACAAGCAGAAGAAAGGAGCAAGATTGGAGTTTAAGGAATTAGACACATCTCCATGCCACAATAAAAGGAGAAGAAAGGAGCTATCCCTCACAAGATAAAAAAGCCTAAAGCTTTCTTCCTTAGGTCAAATTTTGTCATTTAACCTAATGAAGTAGTGATGGGTGCACAGCCATTTGCCAAGCATCCCACACTGACATTAAAATCTCAAATTATTCTCTCACTCTTTATGCTTCTTAGATATTTTACCCGCATTAACCATGTCACACGATCACTCTGGAGTTTTGAGTGAAGCTCAGAAGCCTGGTTTTCTCCTCCCCCTCCCATCTTTTAGTAGTTTTCTGCTTCAAAAGAGCTGTAGCCCCACACAGTGTTAGAGGTGCCACATTGCAGAGGTGCTGTGCAGTGATGTGCAGAAGGGCAGGAGCTGCAGGGAGCCAAACACGCCACTGACCTTGTGTTTGTGCTTTTTTTTTCAGCGTGTCTGGAAATGATACATCCTCATGGTGAGTCACTTTGGCATAAAATATTTTATAGGTTTTTGTTGGTAGGTATTCTCCGTTCACATGGTGCAATGTCAGCACATTGACTCACCAGCGGTGTCTGGTGTTTGTGCATTGCTGTGAGCTGTACAACACAGTGCAGATGCCTTTTTGTATGTATAGCTACTCTCAGAGCATCCTCTTTCCTGTGGGACTTATGTCAGCTCAGCGCTTATTTGTAATACGACTTGAAGGTTTTATCCAAATATTTTCATACTGTATAACTCCACAATTCATATTTTAACAGTTTTTATTTGCCTGCTTGTCAGAGGAGGTGTGAATGTGCCTTAGTGCTCTTTTCAGCTTACAGAGCACTTACACGACAAAGCCCATTAAGAAGTGACTAATTAGAGAAGCCATGAGTTAGAGCAGTTCCAGACTGAGGAGCCTGGGGAAGCCAGTGCAGAAGACAGGATGAACACAGTCTGAAGGGATGTCAGCATTTCAGTGCTGTCACCCTTAGCATGTATGGCCATTCTCTGAAGAGTGGCTTTTATATCAATGACAACTCTTTCTAAGAAGTTGGATTACTTTTCCAATTTCCAAATCGTCCTTTAGAAACTGTCACCCGTGAGCCAGAGTCTCCATCTTTTTGCAGATATTGTTTGTCCCTTTACCAACACAGGCTTTGAGGGGAAAGAAAAAAAAAAGTCTTTTTCTGAGAGGCTGTTTAGCCTTAAAGTGGGAAGTGTGGGGCGTGGCGAGGCCAGCGATGTGTTCTCCCAGTAACGGGGAAGTTCTGCTCTTTCCTTGGCTGCAGCTCCCCAGTGACAACACGAGTCGCGCTGAAGATTGTGACCCCTGTCATCATTACTGTCTTTGTCCTGGCACTGTACTTGCATGCCCAGCAAGTGGAATCCACTGCAAGGCTTGATTTCCTCTGGAAACTTCAGGTTAGTGGGTGTTGGCTGTGGGAGGATAACATGTGCTCTCTGGTGTTAATGTAAAATGACTGAGCTCTTCACTGTTGAGTTGAGGCGTGTGATAAAGTGCCTTTGAATTTAATCTGAATCTGGTTTATAACTGGCCATGCTATGAATGCTCTGCTCTTCTTTGGTACTTTGCCTACTCTGTGCATCTCATCCCAGTTACTTTCTTTAACCCCTTTTTTCCTTGTAAATGCACCTTGGATGGTCCCCATGGTAAAGGGTTATAGATCTGAAGGTTGAGATCAATTAATTTAGGCAACTGAGCTGTTACTGCTGAAGGAACATCAGCAGCACAATTTATAAATATAGGAAGCTCATACTCATTGCTGAATTGTTTCCCAGAGTTCAGTGAGCTTTAGTTTAGTGTTCAAGGATGTGAAAGATTCACATTTGCATTTTCATTCAGTTTCCTGTTAAGCAGTGGGAACTGGCTCAATGTCCAGCCTTCATTAGCCCCCAGGCAGCAGTACTGGGTAACCAGTACTCTGTGGATAATGCCACACTGTGCTCCTGTCCCTGGGTTCACTGTTAATGTTTTCACTACTTGTGCCCATGAGTGATACTGGGACCCTGTACAGGATTCCCAAGCAAGCAGGACAGGCCTGGGCTCTGGCCAGCACTCATTGCTGAGGGAGCTGCAGAACTGCAGGTTTTATTTAGATTTTCTACCTTCTGGGAGATAGGACATCATTCTAATTATAGGTCTTTGTGGTTTGAGTACAAGGCACTGAGGAAGCAACAATTAATTAAAACTCCTTGGGAAGCAGATAAACATTGTAATCCTCATTTATAAATGGTAAAACAGTGGAAGGGATGAGCTGTGTGGTTACCCAGTTCAGGGCTCAGAAATACAATGCTGAATTCTGGCATTATTCTCTGCCTGCTTTTCCATACATGTGTGCACGAAGAGATGGAGCATTTTCCACTGCAAAACACAAGTTTCTGCATCTCTCTGGTTCTGCTCTCCTTTGCGGTTTCTCCCATTCTATTTCTGCCCTCACTGCAAGTTAATTTTCAGCTTTTTCCCCCTCCCCAGAGCAGCTAGCAAAAGAGTAAGTGCATCACTTTGTGTCCCCTAAACTAGGCCACGGAAGAGAAGGAGGAGATGGAGGAGCTGCAGGCCTACAACAGACGCCTCCTCCACAACATCCTGCCGAAGGACGTGGCCGCCCATTTCCTGGCTCAGGAGCGGCGCAATGATGAACTGTACTACCAATCCTGCGAGTGCGTGGCTGTCATGTTCGCCTCCATAAGCAACTTCTCCGAGTTTTATGTGGAGCTGGAAGCCAACAATGAAGGGGTGGAGTGTCTGAGGCTGCTCAATGAGATCATTGCTGATTTTGATGAAGTAAGTCACAGAAAGTCTGGGTGAACAAAGTGAACTGAATCTGTGAGTTTAGTTGGGCTTTGCTGAGCTCCTGAAGGAGGGTGGTTTATCGAATCCATGGTTCAGTTCTCCTTACTCTAAGAGTCTTCATGGTTTTTTTTCTGCACTGAAATCCCTTGTCACTCCTTTGAATATCTAATTCACTTTCTTCCTCTATCTTCCTGGCTCTGTCTCCTGCTTTGTAATGCTTGCAGCAAGGCGGGATGGCGTGGACATTACCAGTATCTGTGTGTTTGTCGAGGTTTATTTGCTTTTTCTGCTCTTGTGACACAGATAATAAGTGAAGACCAATTCCGGCAGCTGGAGAAGATCAAGACCATTGGCAGCACCTACATGGCTGCCTCAGGCCTCAACGATTCCACTTATGACAAGGAAGGGAAGACACACATCAAAGCTCTGGCAGATTTTGCCATGAGGTTAATGGACCAAATGAAATACATTAATGAGCATTCATTCAACAACTTCCAGATGAAGATAGGTAATGTCCTTGTGCCCACAGGATTCCATGTAGGTAGTGGTTATTCCGAGGCGGGGATTTTATGGACAGTAAAAACCACAGATGTTACGTGAGCTGTACAGTGATGTTGATAGTCTGGTGCCTGGTGACCACTTTGGCCTCTGTGAAACATCACAGCAATTTTTTAGGGTATAGCAGCATCACTGAAGCTCCCTAGAGAATTGGAAGCAACACAGCTCCTACAACAGCATGAATTTACATGGTGATTGACCTTGGGCCTGTTTTGCCACCGTGCTTCCAGCTCTGGCATTCTTGGACATTAAATTGTCTTTCAAGTCAGGGAATAAAAAGCAACAGAAAAAGGATAAGAAATTTGAGGATGTCAAGTGTGGTGTTTGTTCTGGAAGGCTCTGGGCTGCAGCCTTGCAGGCCCTCAGCATTGCAGCAGGTATGTGCTGACTGCAAGTGAGCAGTTTGCTTGTTAGCCAGGTGGCAAACTTCATCCCATTATGTGGCACTGGAAAGTAGATCTGGACTGAGCAGATTCAGCCTGACCTGCCAGTCAGTTGGGCATAATGGATCAAAGAAGCCAAATTCTATTTTAACATTTCTCTCCCCACAATTTGGCCACAGCTTTATATGTCAGGGTAAAGCACAGCTAGAAAGAAGTGAGCCTCAGGATGGGTTTTCACTGTCTGAAAAATACCCTGCCTCAAGCAAATGGATCTGAGCTTACTTCTGCTCTTCTTCCAGGCCTCAATATTGGTCCTGTCGTAGCTGGGGTGATTGGAGCCCGCAAACCCCAGTACGACATCTGGGGCAACACAGTGAATGTAGCCAGCAGAATGGACAGCACAGGAGTGCCTGACAGGATTCAGGTAAGGCAATCCCTGGGAAACTTACACTGCCAGCCCTGTGTCACTTGCACATTTTGAAAATTAATTAGAATTTAAATTTTTGTTTCATTTTATTCCTTTATTCCATGTATTTACCTACACAGAAATGAAAGCCACTTAAGGAATGTTGGTGGTACCAGCAAGTTCTGTCTTTTAATTGTGATCAACATTGCAACCTTTGTTTAAAAACTTGCACTTTAGTTCTGGGTGGAAGTGCTGAGCTGAGCTTCCTTCTCTGTGTGCCTCACTGGCAGTGAGCACAGTCCTGTCTGATCCCTGCTCCCACGTGCTGCTCAGCTGTGTGTGGTGGTTGTTCCATTTTCCAAGGGCCTGATTCAGCTGTGTATTTCTGTAATTCACTGTGCTGCTCACTGTGCCATGTGTGACGTGAGGCCAGCAAGGGTCCAGGCTCAGCAGGATGGGGATACACAACAGAGAAAGGACTGTTTAAGGGGTTAATGGCACCTGTCTGATCATCACACATCTCCTTGGCCTTCAGATGTGACCTTTCCAGTGAGTGATTCAGTTCCATTGTCCTGCTTTTGTTGAGCCAATGTATACAGGAACAGAATTTCATTCCTTGGGAAAATGCTGAAAGGTTATAAAAATAGAACAGCTGAGGTAAACCCCAGGAGAGGCAGCGATGCTGTTTCCTTGCCTGTCAGTATCTGCATCAATATTACTCTTTAAGCTTCCCTATGAGATGGTCTGTAAAACCACCTGAAAAAGGGTGAGAAAATACATTGTAATAACTAAATACCTCAGGAAATCTGGTCTTTAACTGCTGTTGTTCTGCAGCACAAGCGATTATTTTTGACTGGCATCTGCAGAGACAATCTGGATACTGGCTAGAGTATTCCATTCAATCAGCTCTCTCCCATTGCCCACTATCTTCTCCTTTTTAAAAACCCCAGACTCCTAAGGTATACATCCACTGAGTAACTTCTAGGTAATTTTGAGGATATTTTATTAAGTTTGACCTGTTTTCCTACTGCCGCTCCAATGATACAATGAATGCTTCTGAGTAAACTGAACTACTGGTGTGTTTTAAAAATGTGACTTAATTTGTAATGCTTTATCCAGTGACCTCCTTGAAAAATGCAGTTTCCTCAGATGGCAGCTAGGTGTGAAATCTGTACTCTCTCAGGCTGTAATGGCTGTGTTTGTTCATAACTTGTGCCAACCTTTCAGTTAGTGATTGATATGCCAACGCTGATTGACTTAGAAAAAAAACAGTTTATTTTGTCCATGGATTACTCAAAAAACTGGAAAGACTGTGTAAAAGACAAGGCAAGCATCTGTTTACTCTTGTTTATTCTGCAGGTAACCACGGACATGTACCAGGTTTTAGCAGCCAACAACTACCAGCTGGAGTATCGAGGGGTCATAAAGGTCAAAGGCAAAGGAGAAATGACCACCTACTTTCTAAATGAAGGGCCTCCAATTAGTTAGCACCAACTGCAGCGCCACACAAAGAGGGATTTTGCATTACCCAGGATTGTGAATTGGAGAAGAATCATTTTTTTTGGTAGTGAAGCTGAACATGCGGCGCAGTTGAAATTTTACCCCACGAATCAAGAGCTGGTATCAGCAAATTCTTTGGCCACCCATCAAGAAAGGCAAGAGAAAGAAACCACCTTGGAGTTGTTCCTGGCTGAGTGCTAAGTTGACCAAAGATGTGCACTACAGAGTTCACAGATAAGACATTAATTTGGCATTTTTAAAAAGGCTGCTACCACAGGATGGCATAAGAAGCTATTTAAGTATTTATTGACACAACACATTTACTTGGTTGAAGGAATGTATGATTCACTACAAAGCATTATTTTGGAATGGATTTGCACTCCCATAATGTTTCCATCCCATACTGCCAGCTATTTGAAGTGTACCACTGTGCTTTTATTAGCTGTTTTGAATGGGCTTTCAAAACTGACACCCACTGTTGCAGCACACAAAAAGGCCTTTAGAAGGACACTGGTAATGTTTTAAGTGTGAAAAGACATTATAGCCTTGGCCCCCTCTTTTCCCTTCTTCTCCATGGCTACATGACTGCTCTTCTGAGTGGGGGCTGGCATACCTGATGAAGGGAAAAATCAGGATAAAGGAAGATGGCTCTACAACCATATTTATTAAAAAGTCATCTGTGCTCTTCTTTGGTATCTATCAGTTTACATGGGAAAGACTAGATGTAAACAAGAGACACTTTGTGGGGGGAACTCCCCTGAAATTTGTTGTGGGTTTTTTTGTATTTTTTATTTTGTAATATTGAAAACATGGAGATCTAACAGATATACCAAATTCTATATTTTGTAAATTATATATAAATTAGAAGGTAGGCTGTCCACACCGAGGTGTGGGGGGAGGTGTATATAACCTGTAGACTTTTGTGTAATTTTTTTCTGTGTAATACTCTGAACACAGACTTGGCAGTTTTCAGATTATCATTATACAATCAACCAACAACAAACAGGTGAGTTTCCAGGCTGAATCAGATGCATTTTAAAATGAAAATCCAGAAAAATCTACAACCCCAAAGAAGAGGAAAAACCCGCGGTAGTCACAGAATTGTTCCGTGCAGCATTTCAGCGGAGGGTGTCGGCTTGCCAATGGAAACGGGACCTTTGAGTTTTAGCTACTGAGATGGTATCAAACCTGTCAAAAGAGCCCTAACCAAATCTTCTAACTCTTAACAGGAGCTCTTATGACAAAAGGAAAAAAAGCTCATTTGAACTTTTATTTTAAAAAAATCATTTTTCATAGATGGTCTTAATAGGATCCTGCTGATCTGAAAGTTGTCTGACATTGTAACTGCCGTGTGACATTACAAGGAACCATGTGCTGCAGCATCCAGTTGACTTTCCTGTAGTAAGCACTTATTTAAACTGATTCACAGATTTTTCAGTTTTCAGGAATTAGGTGATTTTCAAAAATGATTATGATGGCAAGTGTGTATATGAGGTGGTCAACCTTAAAATAGTGCCATTGATACTGTGTTGGGCATCTTTATCACTAGTGGGGGGGTTTCTGAATAGTTCACTGTTATCATTTATGTACCTTTTCTAACTCTGAAAGAAAAATCCCTTGATATTTTATTAAAAAAAGAAAATAATTTTAAAAAAGCTATATTTTTTATATTCTATGAGGGGAAAGTTTTGATATTGAATTTGGCTAGCACTAAAAATTACTCCAATCTTTTGACATTTAATAAACTTCTTTTCCACTCTTCTCAGGGCAGAATTATTGTAGTACTCACAGCATAATGATTGCACTATGGTGGTGGCGATTTCTTTTTCCTACTCAACAATGAGAAAATCCATGGACCTGTCTTAATTAATTTGCTCTATTGCTAAGCATGACCCAAACATTAAGCCATTTAAACGTGAGCTTAAATGGCATCGCCCCTTTCCTTCTCCCTTCCGCTAGGAAACATCTCTGAAAAGTATAGTATATTGACTTCTGTAAAACTGCCAAGTCTGCCCTTGTACTATACTTTTGCTCCTTTACATCTTTCCTGGTTTGCAAAATACTTAAGTTGCATCACGCTGTTATGCCTTTCTCCCTTCCTCCCACTCCCATCCCCTTTGTCCCTCACTGAGTTTCATTACCTTCATGCCATATGCTTGGTTTTAGGTTTGCTTTCCGCTTTCCAAAAGTCTGCAGTCTTCTTAACTTTTGATTCATCTTATGAAGTTGTGTTGTCAATGAAATTTCAAGTCCCCAGTATCTCTAGCTGTGATTGTTGACAGTGTGTCATGATCATTTCAAGGGGTATTCACACACTCTTTACTCTGGATCTTGCAAAAACGGATACAGTTATGATTTCCCATGGAAATTGAAATCTATTTAAGTAATTTAACTATATTAAACACTGTTTCACTGGTAAAGTGTCTCTGTTTTATTTTAGCTGCATCTGGCTGGTGGGATGAGACTTGTGTGGGAGATACTGGATCTGCAAATAGAAACATCCAGGTCTTGTCTGGCCCTGATGGATGCCCTGGTCCTTTACACTGCCCCATTAAGGAGCCCCAAGGGCTTGGCTGCCCAGTAAACATCCCCTGGGTCTTTTGTGTGCTCCCAACTGCCCTTGGAATCAGTTTCAGGGCAGCTGACAAAATATACTGGCCTCACTGAACAGCTTAAATTTGTGTGTGTCCTATTTAAAAAAAAAAAAGTTTGTATTTTCAAAAACACATCCCCTTTGCCAAAGAATTCCCCGGGTACCTGGGTACTTGTCCTCTCAAGGACACTGGGAAGAGGCAGCACTGCTGCCAGGGCAACATTTTCAATCTTTACAGGTAAAAGTAAACACTACATGTGACTGTACCAAGTAACAGCAGCCTCAGGTAGAGCTGAGAAAAACCCCTGCAGCTTCCAGCTGACTTCTTTTAGTTGAGAAGACATTACACAGGCAGCTAAAAACCAAATGCCCTACAATCTGTTGTAGGTTAGGAGGATTTTATGAGTGTACTGAGAACACAGCTGCAGGAACAAAAAGCCATGAAGTATTTAAGGTATCAGTCTTTATGAAAATTGGCAGAGAATTATTTAATACTTTCTCTGTTCTCCTAAAGAATCATACAAACAGCAGTTTAGGACTTTGGCTGATGTAAGCAATAATTTTTAACTGCATCTGGAAAAGGGTATTCCCGAGGGAAAGAAAGGCAGGATTCTCCAATGATGTGTCCTCTCATTTCAATTCCTGTACACACTGGCTGAATAGTTTTCCCCAAATGCATCTTTTTCCCCATCTAGAAAGCATTTTGATGAATTTTAAGGTGTTTAGCCACTTTTCTCCAACACAGATCTGGCTACATCAAGTATTTGCCTGCACTTAACAAAATGTTGCATCTGGGACACAGTGAAATTCTTGTATGTGTGTCCTGCACTGCAAATATCTCCAGCCTGGCTGTTTATGTTACACAACATCCACAGACATCAGCACCTGGCCAAAAAGTATGCCCAGAGGCAAATATTTTCATTCTGTTAAATTTCCCAACTGCTCCTGAGGGCACCATCACTTCCAGACTGAAGTTCAGCAGTTGTCAGAGACAGCAAGCTTGGGATGCTGCTGAGAAAAGGGAAGCTCAGCTGGTTTAAGCTGAAAAAACTCGAGTTTCCATGCTCTTGATCCACACTGTCCTTGCAACTGAAGAAACAAGTAGGCTCTGGGGAGGTGGGGGGAGGACTGAGAAAACTGAATTTCAGGCAGGATGAGGGGCAGGAGCAACAACATTTTCCTGCCATTTTGGAGCCAGACAATTTCCTGTAAAAAGCAGAGCTATGTATTTTCTGTCCCTGAGCACCTCTCAGTCCCTGCCTGCAGTGCTGGGGCCAGCCCTGTCCCGGGGTTTTCCTGGGAGTTACGGCAGCGGGAACGCTCGGCGGGGCGGCAGGGGCAGCACGACAAATAACTTGCCATCTACCGGAAATGGCATTACAGACCTACCCTGTGTAAGTCAGGCAAGCCTCTGGTCATTACTTCCTGAAAGCAAATACACGGACACCTTATTGAAAGGCAAACATTTTACTGTTGCTGTTGGATGAACCCATTCCAACCTTCAGGAGGTCTTCCTTTATAAATACAGCATGAAATGGGCTCTGCTTCTACTAAATCCCACAGAACAATTGTGCAACCACAAATGGCCGTCTGTACTTCACACTAAAGCCTGCTGTTCAAGAGTAATCAGCTTTCCTAAATTCATTCTCCTAAGTCTGGTAACTCAAGTACCTGGTAAAATCAGCAGGGAAGCTTCTGCCTGAGTGCTAAGTTTGTGTAAGCAAAAAGGAAATCCTGGGAATTTTCAATAAATTTTCACCTCCAACCTGGCCTGCTGTATCTTGGTTCTGATCTCACACCAAAATGTCAGCAAGTTCTAACATTACAGTCAAACTCAAACATGCTAAAAAGCCATGTTTTTAGCACCTACTAATACCACATAATGAAGAGCAGTCACGCTCATTAACTTTTCATTGTGAAATAGGATTTTTATCCGTGCTATAAAAACAAGCAAACAAAACCCCAACTGTTTTCTGTTACACTGGCAGTTGCATTTGTTCATTATACCTGCTAATCAGCAATTAATTTAATGCCAGCATAACTGGAATGGAATAATGGCTCCAGATGCTATGACAAAGGAAGTTTTCATTCCTTAAAAATGATCTTTGGGAATAGCAGGAAGGGGCGGTGCCTCAGAAAAACCAGAATTCTCTGCCAACATATAAACTGAAGAAATGTCACAACAAAAAATTCTGTATGTGCACAACAACCTGAGTTAAAAACTAGGCAGTACTTGAGGCATTCATAGTAGCTTCCCAGCCTATCAGTGGAGGTGAAAGGACAGGTGTAGGGGTTCTTCTAGACACTATAAGCAAAATAAAACCTGTTTTTATACTTAAAACATAATAGCTCTATTTTTTAATCACTGATTTTAAATCGTAAGTGACTGCTCTTCACCGTTTCAGAACAGTGCACTGGATGCCAATACAAGCAATTCTTGGTGCTAAGCAAAGGCTGTTTGCTGCTCATGTTCATCAACATCTTCCCTGTCTCTGTGTGGGGAGGGAAGAGAATTAACTGCAAAGCACCAGCGCTGGAGCCTGCACACCAAGGGGTCTCCAAAGGCTGCTCCTCAGACAGCAGTCTGAGACACTTCCCATTTGCAGTTTCCTTCTCTAATTCTTATTGGTTGTATTATGCATAGTTTTCTTAACTAATACTCCATCTACTTAAAAAGAAAATAAGATATCAGGTTCTTTTTTCTTAGTTATAAAATCTGACACTAAAGAACTTATTGAAAAACATAACATTGTGTTATGAAATACCCAGAAAATTTGCCTGGGCCAACATTTCATAGCACAGCAGAGCTCTGCCAATTCCCTAAACCAGCAACACAAGAACAATGCAACCTCTATGCTGTTAAGGCTTGATTACAACTTGTAGATAAAAACCTACATCTATTTGTATAAAACACCATAAATAACTGTGATATAAAAATAAAAGCCCAGTATAAGTGATGGTAGTCTTCCTCTGGTTGATTGGGGTTTGCTGGTTGATTCACCAACTTCAGGAGATACAATTGTTCTCTCAGCTTTATCACAGGGGTTTTATCCTAGTACAAAAACATCCAACCCATAAAGCCCAAAGAATCAACACAATCCCTGTAGTTCTTGTTTAAGCTAATCAGACTGATTTATTATTCTCCTGTCACCAGTTGTGTGTCTCAGGTGTGAGCTACTTACTCAGCCATTTCTGAAAATAAGGAAGAACATATAAAAGGAAGAACAATATTCCAACAAGCATGAGTCACTCCATTTACTCACCAATCCCTTCTCTTTCAACCCTTCCAGAGTCCAAACACATGAAGTGAGCAAGAATCCTGGGTTTAGTGGCAGAACTTTTTGAATAATTACAAAAAATGAACCCTAGCTACATAAATCAATTTCAAAGAATAATTAAAAGAAAATCATAGATGAAAACACAATAAAGAACTTACAGCACAAGACAGAGCACCACGGGTGAAGCCGACCCCCAGAAACTGAGTTTCCAGGTTACATTTTAATTAAGAAAACATTCACATATATGTCATTGTGAAATACAACATTCCAAAATTTAGTATCTTACATATTCCACATCTAGTTTGCTAATATGCAATAGCATTATTATTACTTATTTAGCCTATTCCCTACTGCCTCACAAAGGCAAAACTGACCTTGGAAGTGAAAAGCTTGCAAGATATGCAGAACATCCTCTACACATTCCTCCATTAATGTACAAATGTGCTTCCACATTACCATCAGATAATGTGACCGTGTAATATCATCAGATAATTCCACATCAGATTATCTCCATGAATGTATGAATGAAGCTTTTTTATGCCACTAGTCATATTCCACATAGATTTTACTGGATGGATATGCTTCACTTTCCTCCTCTAGTTCCATATTCTTTTATGCCCTTTTCAGGAAAATAAAAAAATAATTAAATAAAAAAAGGTTTAACCACCAAGTGTAAAATGTCCACAGGCATCTTACACTGATTTATTAAAAAAAAAGAAAAAAAAAGCCCCATTCAGACAGCTTCTTCTTTTGGAGAACAGCTTTACATTCCTGAGAGTAACTACTGGAACAAGACTTGGTCTCAGTGTTCCAGGACTTGTCAGACGTTGTAATCAGGGGACTTGCCCTGGGGCTGTCGCAGCCGGATCTGTAAGGTGGAGAAAGCTCCCACAGTCACATGGAAGAAGAGCTGCCACAGGTTGCGCAGCTCATACAGGTACATGTTACACAGGCAGATCAACCCAAACGTCAGGAAGGATTTGGCATTCCTCCAGCCTGTGCAGTACACAAACAGGTAACACTGTCAGGGAATAAAAAAGAAATCAGGTTACCTCATAGAAAATAACTTCTACTGAACAAAAACGATCTGGTCACTGAAAAATTACAGCCCAAACCAAGGAAGAACCTGAATCAAACATGGAAGAACAGTATCAATTCAGCAGTCATAGAAGGATGAAAAGTACCTGGTATCAATACAAGGTTACATTTTGCCTGCATTAAACACTCTCTGAGAACAAATCTCTTATAATAATTAATTACAGCCTGTAATGAGTGGCCCTTGACAAAAGCAGTGGATGTTCCAGGCAATCTCTGGTCAAAATAAACTCTAGTCTACTCAAGCAATGGAGAAGGAACAAGAGAAGTCTTCAGGAAAGCAGTGGGAAGGACAGGGACAATACCAGGGCCCTGGAGCTCAGCACAAGGCAATCCTCCAGACACCTCCCAGTGTCCTGTCACAGGTGATGCTGAGTGCCCACTGCCCTCATTCAGCTGCTGCAGGACTGATCACATTTGGAGAGAGACACAACTACTCTCCTGCAATTCTACTACATTTTAGGCAATGTCTGCACCCTGTGGTGTAACACAGTCTGTCAGGACTGCCCAGGGTTCCCTATTCAGTCTTCTTCTACTGTAACTAGAAATCTGTTCTTTTGCCTCAGTTTTTATCTCTAAAAGGACACAGCTTTTACCCAGACATTATTTTTATTTCTTCTATTGTTTGAACTACTCCCTTAACTGTTAGAAAATAAAAAAAAATCCTTTGCCCCTTCCCTGGATTTGGTCATTTCTGCTGAAGGAAGTTTTTTCTCCTGAGCTTCAAGGTAGATAACAACAGTATTTATACTTACTTTCTATTCCAAATCTGTTCCCAGTAGATTTATAACTGTGGTCACAGAGATTTAACCCCATCCCTCATCAGATTATCTAAGTACCACTTCTCTTCTTCCTGGGCATTTGCCATGTTTTATCAGTCAAAAAAACCTCTAATTTTCTTTTCATTTTTCATGTTCCTCAAAAAAGGGCAGCTGAACAATGCAATTTATTGAGGTTATTTTATATTCTATTTGAACTCTACCACTTTGTTATAAAGTATGCATTTCCACTGCAAGTGTGCCTGAGAGCAGCAAAGCTACTTGTAGTGTCTGGATATCTAAATATTGTCAGAGGTGAGGACTGGCACTATCACCAAGATTTGTATGTCTTTCCGCCAAAGCAAAGTTAAACTAGAGATGAATAATCTGCATGTTTCAGAATACAGACAGAAGTGTTCTGAACCTGCTTGGTCATCCTGAGCAGAGTAAATGCAACCTACTTGTGCTGACAACTTCACAAATCGTATCTAAAAGAGCAATTAGTTGGTAATGGTATCTCAGCAATAAGAATTCAGATAATTTCCTAGTGTTGTCACTTCCACTGACAATGTATGAACAAGCGTGACTGCATCCAAGATTAAAATAAGAGTCAGGATATGCTTCATCAAAATGATTAATAAAGGCTTGAAAACAGTAGTTTAAAAATGTTGAACTGTAACATGATGTCGGCATGACTGTGAATTTTACTAAAGAACTGTTTTAAAAGAATTCTGAAGGGTATCTTTCATTAGTCTAGCTCTGAACTACTGGATGTGACCCTTACAGAACAGATGAAAAGGCCACAAAACAGTCAAAAGGCAAAAAAAAACACTGCAGTTTTAACAGCTTACTATAACAAGTACTGTTATGAAACTCCTGAGTGTTGTTTTCTCTACTACTGAAGGAAAGCATTATCATGCAAGTTTTATACTCAGCACACTTTTATGGAGAAGGCTCCTCTGTGCTACTTCACAAAAGATTTTGATTTTGATTTTTTTTTTTAAATGAATGTTAACAGCCCAACTTCTGATACTTTGCACTTCTGGTACAACTGAGACAGCTGTTACTTTTTCTTCTTCACAATATATTAGAAGCTATGAAGCAACACTAAACATGTAGGTGAGCCTAAAACATCATATTCCATGTAAGTCCTGTTCTTTTGCCTGCACACCTGAGTTATAAACATTCCTTGGGAACCAGAGACACACTGTTGTCTGTTATTAACTGCACAAGACAATACAGGATGATGGTGGGTGAATGACAGTGAAATGCGCTGTCACAAAACAGGGAATTCATGTCCTGAGCTCTTAACTCAGCCAAAGAGTAGCCAAAGAACAGCAGAACAGGCCAGAGAACCAACAACCCTAAATTCTGAAAACTGACCGATCACATATTGCAGGAATGATACCAGAGGGTGGGAAACAGAGTTTCAACAGATGTATTTGAATATTAATTAAAAGCCTACATTTCAAGTTGTATGGATTCTTTCTTTCAGACAGCTCTGTTCAAGGCAAACAGTGGAGGAAAGACACACATCCTTACGTCTCAATGGACAGATACGAATACTTTATAAAGAATAAAGTTTCCAGTTTAGGAGAGGAGGGAAAAAGTGTATTTTTTACATAAAAAAAAAGAATGGAGGAGCTCTGCCTTATCTGATATGGAACAGACTGTTGGAACGGAAAACTAACACCTATCTAAATTATTTAAGGCAGAAGTTGATGGAGAGTCAACAAGTGTTGAAGAACACAAGCTGCATTGTGACATTTTGCTAGAGACAAATTGTAGAGAATGAAGATTCCAGATAACCTGACAAAAGATTGATAGAAAGGCATTTTTTTATATTATTGTCTGACACGGTACTAAACACTGGCACATGGAAACAAGTAAAAGCTGCATACTCCACAAGTCTAAGATTAAAAGTCAAAGTAATTATAATAACAGCAACTGAGCACGAGAGACATAGACACAGGTTAACATAACAGCAGTGTCACTGAATGACAGATTCCAATGAGCACCTTGCTATAAATTATAAAGGAAAGTCAAATTCAGATGCAGAAATGGAAAACTGACAGACAAATTAAACAAGGGGAAGTGTCAGGCAGGAAAAGGACAACAGTGAAAAGCGGCCATGAGCTTTGAAAAGGAAGAAATGCACATTAAAGTACAAAGTGAGGAAAATTCTGGGGCGCAGTGCTGAGGTATTACTGTATTTACTTCCAATCTGCCCAAAGGGAAGAAGCAGTAAGCTATTTATTCAGATGGTTAAGTCTACTAGAACTATGAAAATATTATTTCAAGTAAATAATATAACCTCCAGTGTTTGTGACTTTAGAGATAATTGTCTTAATTAAATATCTTAATCATCCAAGTGGAGAAAAAAAGCCAGCAAACAGAAGCTCTTTGTATCAATCCACTACTACATGACGGTTTATGATTAATGAAGAAAACCAGATCAAAAAATATTTTTTATAATCACCCTATTCAACTATCTGTGACATTTAAGAAAACACGATGACACTTATGCATGACTGGGTGATGTTTCTAAACTCAAGTGAACTACGCAAACAGAAAACCACACCTGATATAAACAGGCTGCCGTTCCAAGAAAAAAGGCAATGACATAGCTGAAATCTTCACCTTCATTCTGCAAGAATAAAACAAAAAGCCATGGTTTACAATGTAACAAGTGAAATACCAGGCATTTACAGTATGAAAGTTATGAATTATTGCATGTAAAAACAGTTTCACACAGGGATTTAAAACAATTCCTTTACCACACTAAACTGAGAATTAGGACTAAGCAGTGCTTAACTACGTCTGCAAAAAAATCATGATCTGGAGTCTGACCAAAATGTTTATTCACAACAAACAACTCTCGCCAAGATTTTCAAAAGCTTTAGAGAAGTCCAGCTCTAACACTGGATATTTACCTTCTCCAGATGCCTTTGAAAATTCAAGTCTAAACACTGGTAACTGTGGTTAGTTGTGGTAGAATTGTGCCTTCCTAAAGCTTCACAAAATGGAAACGAGGTAACAGGAAAGGACCCAAACTGGCCGCTAGGGTGGGGTAAAACTCTACACAGAAAATAACAAAGGCAGCTCTGTGCTCATGCAGTGAGAGCAAACAGCAGCACGAGAATTTATCAGAGAGACTTTGGAAAATAAGGTTCTCTTCAAGGAAAGATGGAAAAATTTACTTAAAGTGACAGATTTTTCTACTACGTGTTTAGAAAACAAAACAAATCCTTTAACTTATTCAAATGGGTTGTTAAAGTTCCTACAGAGCTGAGCAGAGTAAATTTCCATGCTCAATGACTATTTTAACTGCATTTGTAGCAAAAATCTGCAACCACCAAAACCTTTCCTAGGAAAACAATGGGCACTCCTGCAAATGTTTGTCCTTGAGAACAAATATCACTTTAGGAGATGGTGGTCCATTCACAAGTACCACTTGTGTCTGCAGAGAGTATGTTCAGTATGAAGCAATTCCATGTCCTGTGCTGACCAGGAAAATCTTTGCATGTCTGCACATAAAAATGACATACACAATGCAGTAACTTCTACCCAGTGTGGAAGTCTTTGCCCCAGTGCCACTGCATGTTTGGTAAAGTACAATTACAGATTGTAACAGAATTTTATTAACACCCAAATAAAACTACTGACTATAAAGCAAACAGTAATTCAGAGAGACGTTTTTGAATGACTTCTCAGAACACATTCCATTAATTACATTTGGGATTACTTCTCCCTAAACCTTGTGGATTTTTCCATAATAAAGTAAATTAAGAGAAATTTTAATGGATTTTTAGTGTGCCTCATTTGTCAGAAACAAAAATTATCTTCCATCTGTACTGCAATCTATTACCTCCAGATGCAATAACAGAGAATAAAATTAACTGGATGTCCTGTCATCACTTCAATAGATTAATCTAACATTGGTATTCTTTTTAAAAAAATCAGCTGCAAAAAGGTAACAAAATAAGTTTTAGCAACGTTACACTGACAGAAATCTATTCAGTACTATTTGTACTACAGCATACTTTAAAATCATTCCTATTTATAAACTGAGAGAACTGTGCATAACACAGAAAAACCTAGTTAGGAATAAAGTAGAGATGTAGGTTCACTGGGTCTTTAAAAAACAAACCGAAGACAACTCAAAAAGAAGGACCTAGCACAGAACATTTTAATTAACCTTGTTCATCTATCCATTAGTCTTCACAAAATGCTGAGGCTCAACAGTACTGTTTATTTAATCTTTACATATATCAGTACTATGTAAGATAACTGGAATACAGGTATTCTTCTTAACCTTATTTCCCTAAAAAAATCCATTAGGTATCAAAAATATTGCAGTTGGCTACTGAAAGGCCCAGAGACCAAGACTTACAAGGAGCAGCTGAGGAAACTGGAGCTGTTCAGCCTGGATTAGAGAAGGCTCAGGAGAGAACTTACTGCTCTCTGCAACTGCCTGAAAGGAAGTTGTAGCAAGGTGGGGGTTGGGCTCCTCTCCCATGTAACAAGAGGAAAGATGAGAGGAAATGGCCACATGTTGCAGTAGGGGAAAAAATTTCTTCAATGAAAGGGCTGTCAAGCTGCCCACGGAAATGGATGAGACACCATTCCTGAAGGAATTTTAAAGTCTTGTAGATGTGGCACTTTGGAACGTGGTTTAGTGAACTTGGCAGTGCTGGGTTATGGTTGGACTCAGGTCTTTTCCAACCTAAATGACTCTATGAAGTCCAGATACATTTGAATAAAAAGACTATCTACCAGCCAAGCAAGAGGATTACCATTTTCTCTCAGAAAACTTCCATGGCGTTTTTAGTTTCTATGTCTATCACCACAATAAAAGCCTTTATATGGTAAGGAGGTCTTTGTTTTTTTTTGTGGCAACACACATGAACTTTCTCTGCAGGCCTGCCAAATACTAGCAGCAGATTTACCTGAACTGCCTGAAAGCATAAACCATTATTAGTGACACTGTAACACTTGTGGGAATACAACCAGCACAAGAAATGGAATAGAAAGAAACTGAAAGGCTACAGGGAGGGTCATAGTAGAGATTTTACCAAAAAAAAAAAAAAAAGGGTTTGGAGGAGGTTGTTTGGTGAGGGGAGTTTAGAAGAAATCACCTGACAATTTTCTGACACTGATCCTTTCAATACACAATGAGAAATAAGGTTTATTAAATACAAATTAAAAACTACCCAAGTTCTCTAAAAAACTATTTTGCAAAATCTGTTTAAAGATTCCCGCTCTGTGGACTTTTCAAAAAAGCTGCCCAGATCTTCAAAGCTGTTCATCATTTCACTCAAGTGTTCCTAAAAAACATCTATAGAAATTAAACGTCTCATACCCTGGCATAAATTTAGAAAACAGAACATTATGTTCACATCCTCATTGCTACCAAGGTACCAGGGAAGGAGTTGGCCACCCACCTTCCCCTGCTGTTGAAACTCAAAGCCTTCGATGAATGAGGCAGCACACTCAAGGAGGATGCACAGATCACAAACAATTCAGGTTTTGTAACAGAAGCCTGACCTCACAAATAGTACTTCTGAAATAAAACTGGCACAACTCAGCTCACATAACATCTTCTAAAATGAAAATTGTGATTGCTGTGATGCATGACTTGTAAATTTCATGAAAATGTACAATACCTGGAGAAGACTTTCTATGGCATGGAAGCCACGGATTAAATTCAAAGCTCCACATAATAGACTAAGCACAAATGAGACAATCCCCGGCAGAGTCACAGGTTCCAGACGCTGATGAGGAGCTGCAAAGCAGATCAAAAAAATATATCAAAGGTCAAAGCAATGCCTTCAGAAATTCAGTAAAGTAATAATCTCATTTGTCAGTGGCTTCTAGCTCAAGTGATAACTGAAGCAAACCACAAAATATCATTTCTGTTTTCTAAAAAGACAAACATTGTAAATGTTTCAGCACAAGGTTTAGCAAAAAGTAAACTTTCCTCCAGTTCACGTATGTAATTATCTTGTTATATTTAGTGTTTATCTCAATACTTTCCATTTCTTCAGTATGGTACTAATGGCTGCTCATACATGCCAGGAAATCAATAGTAAAAGATGCACTTGCCAGTGAAATCTGTCCATAATTAGTAACCAGCTAATAAGTCACATACTTAAGAGCTTCTCTCACAACCTCCACTCTTCTTTAACACTAATGCCTTAGTGAGACTGATTTAGGTTGTTTGCTGAACAGAACACTGAGGCAAAGCTATCACAGTTCCTCCTTAAAAACACAGTGAGTGCTACCAAAGACACACATGAAGAGACAGCTCTGAAACTCAGCTGGGATCTACATTACAATCTTATATGGACCTTCCAGACTGTACTTAGCCTCTAACAAGTAAAACACATTAAAATTAAAACACTTTTTCTTTCCATGCACACGTGCTCTTTCAAGCTTATCTAGGGTCACAAGTATGTAACAGTTACGTATGTTCCTCATTACTGTCCCTTTCCATAATGAATAACAGAAAGCAAATGTGAAAAAACAATGCAAAACTCTTAACAGTCTGGGCAACACTGGGATAATAATGGGACTACTGAGCTGTACTCAAATCATTCTGTTCAAATCAACCAAGTTGTAAAGATGTGAACAATGAGGTTAATGAACTGTAACATTAATAGAGAGAGGGGTGTCAATCCCAGTTGTTTGTATTGCACAATCCAGGAAAACGGTTATTCAAACAGTTTATGAAGTTACAGAATCTATTTCTATACAAAAGCTATTTCACATTGATAAGCAGGCAGGGCTGTCTAATTATGAGTGTACAGTAATAACACAAAAATAAAATAAAGGATGAGTTCGGTTAATTCATTTGTGCTGTATTTAATAGTGTATAATCAGTTGGGGTTTTTTTTAAACAAAAGCATAACCCATGTTTAACTTTGAGAGCTCACTGCTTTTCTAACTGTAGGGCACACTACTCCCAGCAATCACTCAGTGAAGGTTAGATATGCTAGATGTGCTATTTGCATACCAAACCACTCTTTTTCAATGACTCCCAACTGCTTGGTATTTTTTGGCTTTTTTAAAACCATCTCATCTAGAGAGTGGCAAAAAGCTGAGGGTGTACATGACTGTTTTAGCCAAAAGTAATTCCATTCCATTAACTGGTGGACAAAATTAGTTAACTGCTCTCCACTCACAGCTCTCCAAAAAAATTTCCTTTTCCCCATGTACTGGGTAAATTAAAATCATCATGTGCTAAACAGCATTTAAAACACCTCTTTGAGAACCATGGAGGGAAAAGTCTGGTCAGCTATGATGGTTCATAAAATAGTAACTTCTCTCTTATTAAAATATTTTTAAAAATCAAAAAAATATAAAGGACATTATGTACCATTACTAATGTCATTAAACTCTCCAGGGATTAACAAATTTTAGTGTTACATTCAAAGCAACAAGAGTCATTTGTATACAAAAAGATGAAGGAAAAACTAGAAGAATGAAGAAGGAATGTCAGAGAAGGCAGGGTAAAGAGCAACTGACTTCAAATTGGTACATCCATCAGTCTTGGAAATATGATTAAGTGCCATATCAAAAATTCTCAGTCCAAATAAACCATAAATTCTGAATTTAATGTTGACATTTAAATAAAAATACAGGAAATTTACATGACATGAGAAACTACACTACTTGTAAGAAAGTTTATTTAAAACTAAAATGTAAAAATACCCAAAACACCAAAAGCATGGAGTATATCATCAAGCAAAAAATAACTTTGACTGACAACTGTTTCTTCACTGAAAAAAAGCTCAGAAAACAGTAATTTTATCCTAACCTGAAACATCACACATCAGCATGCTGTGCCCCTGTTTCTAACACCTGCCAACACCTACGTGTACCACTGCAGGAAGATCCTATCCATAATCTGCACACTTTATGCTCCCCACATGCAGAATGACCCGTTCCTCACTGCACCGCACAACTCGGCAAGCACTGCCTGCACCGCAGGTCTGGACTCCACCCCCTGCTACACATCCAGACACAGCGGGAGAGAGCGAGAGCCACTGCCTCCCCCCACGGCCGAGCTAATGCCTCCAGCTCTGCCACTCTGCACAGCAAAACAAATTTGCATCCACCTAACTTCCCACCTCTGCATGCTCTCCTGCTTCATTTAACAGAGCTCACCCCAGAAAGTCCGACTTTTTAACAGTACAGCATATTCAGGAAATTCCACTAGGCAAAACTTTTTTGTGAGAATCTGTCCTTAGAGCAAAGGAGAAGCTTGGAAGTCCAGCCCACTGAGTGGGCAGCAAACATCCAGAGAAAGTTTTTTTCAAGGGTGGAGAGAAGTGATGAATGTAAAGAACTATAAAACTATTAGCAGACTCTAAAAAAAGACACTGTTAATCAATAGCATCTAAAATGTGAAGAGATGAAGAAGTAGCAAAATGTCAGCCTCTCATAATGTACAGCCCTTTGATGGTGAGTTTCCACAGCAACTCAAGGAAGGAAGTGGATAACTGAACAGAGATCTACAGAGTTCAGAGGAAGAAGAAAGTTGAAAGCAACTGAAAGAGAAACAGAAGAAAAATGACATGAAAAGAAGAGAGGGCAACAGAATTGTTTCTGTAAGATGTTGTGGAGAGATAAGCTAAATAAAAAGTAGAAGGTCACCTGCTAATTATTGTTGAATCTTCTTTTTTTAGTTAAAAGAGAAATGGTCCCTATATTTTTTTAATTTAGGTCTATATTACCTTCCAACACTCTTACTCAAAAAAGTGATAAAAACCAAATCTCCCACTACATGGATAACTTTCAAAAAACAGCCAATTGTGACACAGGCTGAGTTCACTCATGCTTATTGCTTTTTCTTTTTCCAATTGCAGGAAGTTCAAATCTAGACAATTTTCAGAGTTAAGCAGCTGCTCCCTCTGCCACCAAAACCCTTTCCAGAAAGCAGGATTACACGACAACATTAAGAGTAAACACCAATATAAGAATCAAAAGTGGCAAAAGAGTGGTATCACAGCATTACATACCTTTAAAAAGACCACACACGTGTAAAAAGATGACAAAGGTATGTATAGTGCTGCTTAGAAGATTCCACCCTTTTAAACAATTTAAACACATTGACACTTTTCCTTTATTAATTCTCCTGAATCTAACTCCAATACTGTTAAATCGCAAATAGAGAGACTGTAAGCTATTTCTACACTGTCTCACAGCACCTGGAATTCTCAGAATCAGGGCCCCAGAGCACAAACAGGGCACCCTACTGACTTTGTTTGGTTTTCATCTTCCATAGAAAGCAGTTTTCAATATGCTAGAGTAAATCCTCATGAGTAAGTACATAATAAGGATAATATACTGGCAAAGAGATCCTATTAATATATACATACACATAAACTGCACAAAATCTCATTTATTACAACACTGTAGGAGGTGCTTAGATTTATGATTGCAATTCTATGATTTATGATTGCACCCTGACACTGTAGAGTGAACAGCACCAGTGTGTGCCTACTCAGGATAATTTACAGACAAAAGTACTTTTGGGGAAAAAAAAAAATGGAAATATATTAACTAATTAAAATCAACACTTCCTTCCATTCTATTTATGATTTTGCTTCACTAAACTTGGAGGACTTAAATCAGATGATGTCAGTATCACATGTGGAGTTCATGTATCAGTCTGGCATTTTGTTTCTGTCCTGCTGGGAAACATGTGAAGGTGGGCCTCAAACCCATCCAGAGGATTCACTCAATAGCACAAACCTTCAACCCAGCTCAACCCACAATTCCACATTTACCTTCTACATGATGTAAATTAAAGTTTAAAAAAATTAATGACTACTTAAATGAATTTGGCAGTTTCACACAAAACTGTAATTCTTAATGTTGTACACATGGCACTCATTTTAGAGAGTGCATCTTTCAGCCAGCAGAGCTCTTTGGATTTTCACCATTGCAAAGGCTTCCTAAAGAGGCTTCTCCCTCCAGCTGTACTAACTCCTGACACTGCTCTCAGCTTATGTCAACACTGAGTCTAACTGGGCACAAATATCAAAAAATTTTCAGAAATCTTAAAAGGTGAAAAAATAAAAATCATCTTGCTAAGGGCTCATCTTCATTTGCAGGGTTTGTTCCTTCAATAAAGCAGTCCATTGAACAGAACTGTTTCTTCCTCTGAGTGTCTTGGGAAGGCAAGCATTTGGAGCAGGAGACAGAACAGACATCTAACATACACCTAAGGTCATGCCAGCTTTATGTTTTAGAAACATGAAAAAAAGCTTTTATTAAAATAAAATGAAAAAAAAAAGGCATTTTGCTGCATTGGTCTCACTTAAGGATACAACCAAAGTCTGGAACTTACCTGCAGATATCTTACCAGTACCCTTATACTCCCCCACAGGTACGTGAGAAAAGCCATTGGCTGAACCAAGTTCTGACACAGAAATTTGATATGGTGGTCTCAGTTTGATTTCTGTCTGCATATCAGCAAGATTCATCTTGGTTGACAAAGAACGTGTGTTGTTGTATCTCTGTTTGGTCCTCTGAATGAAATTATCTGTGCAAAATTTAAAGTAAAAAGGTATTTTTCTATGGACTTTGTTATTTATATAATCCAAGACCATGCAGCTTTTCAGTTCACAAACTGAAATATACTGTTCAAAATATTTGTATTTATCTTGGATTTTGAACACTATTTCTGTCTTGTGCCTAATACATCACGGGTTATTTAATTCTGCAGTTGAAAAAAAAATTAAGCTCTAAAAATCTAATTACGTAATAATTGAATAAACTAATGACTTCTCATTGCATGAGACTGAATGCATTTCTAATACAATGGATTTACTGCACTTATTCTAGCTTTTCTGTTAGTTTAGTTTAGTAAATATCCTTATGAAAAAATTATGCTGCAGAAGGAAAGAAGTGTTAATAGAAATCTTCACAAGGAGGACAATAATTTTAGACAGAAATTGTCAATAACTGAATTATAAACAGGAATTAACCAAATGGAGTATCTTCCCCCATGCTTCTAAAACTGCAGTTCTTTTTGCTCTAACGTGTTTTAAAAGACTATCCAATTACAGTAATTTCTAATATCTAGTATTAAAGCAACATAAATTCATGGAATTCATAACAGCTGTTATCTGGTATACATGAGATGAGCTGCACTTGGAATCTGAAGATTAATGTTCCACTACATCATAGGACAAATAAAAATTTCTTCCTTTCATGTACTAAACAAAAGGCAGTACAGCTAAGAGCTAACATGAAACTGCCATCTTTTACTTGGGAAATTTATGAAGCTCAATAACTTCACAGGTTAAGTATTTCAACAGGTATGAAGTCAAACAACTCCTAGTATTATTAACCAGAAGATGAACTCCAGAGATGGTCACACAAGGCTTAAACCAAAACCTACTGGAATGAACAGAAGTGTGTTTGGATAAAACTCTAGTAACCTAATTTAATGCCTCTAGAACTATTTCTTTATTGACTCTAACAGGAGTTAAATCAGATTCTAAATCCACCAGAAATAGAGTTATAAACTGCTTTGAACTTTTTTTTTTTTTGTGTGTGCATTAAGTTGCATCTCTTTAAATACTCATTTGTCTTAGTATGAGAATGAAGGAGAGAAAAGCCAGATCCTTACCAAACTCTATAAAACAGTATGGTCTGATAGCAGTATTTGTCTTCATCATATTGTAGGTAGTGATGAACTCCTTCTGAAGCTCATCCAGGAAACAGAAAGCCAGGACACTGGGATAATTTTCAGTGCACAACATCATATAGCTTACTCCCAGAGAACTTATAAAGCTAGAATTGAGAAAACATATTCAAAATTTCAAATTTAAATTCAGTGAATTAGCTGCTTTTCTAGTCTGATCTCATATTCTACAACCAGAAAAACAAAAACTTATCTGGGGTAGCAAAGTAGCAAAGGAAAAAATGTTTACTGAAAAGTCCAACAGTACTCTAGAAGAAAAACAAGTTACTTTTAGGCAATGTTTTACCTGAATATCACATTGTACCATCATATGAGAAGCTGTTTTACACATATATATGTACCTATGTATCTGTATGTGTGTGCGTACCTATACACACACTTGTGAACCAGAAAATAGCAAAGCTTTTAGGATGCAGAAACACAGCAGGTTTGTCCCATAACGCTTTTCACTAATCTCAAATGTACAATACGTAATCTGATGCAGCCCAAAACTGCAAAACCTTATCTTCAGACTGGGGGGAGGGCTCTTGGCTCTTTCTAGAACACGGGAAGAAATGAAACTGTTCTGTAGAATGCAGAATTCATAATTCTCCAAAGATAGTTGCATGTACAACCAGAGATGGAAATATGAAATCAGAAAAGGACAGTTTTCAATATCCATATTCCATTGCATTTAGGCACTTCATTAGAATTCTGGTTTTCATGATACATTCAAATTTCTTTAAAATCTTGCTGGATAACTTATGGTATTAAAAGTAATCAAAGATAAAACCAGTAAAATTTACCCTGAAGAAGCCTTATATCTCATTCTTGAAATATTGTTTTAAGCTAATCAGTTTATGAGCCAACTCTAGTTGGCCTGTTAAAAGAAAAAGAAAAAAGACTTAACAATTTAGTCCATCCTGGGCTTTAATCCAAGAAATGCTGGAAACTCACATATCCCTATAGGAGATGGAGAGGTCTCAGTATGTTATAGGATCATTCAGGTGGTATACTTTCCACCACTGGAACTTCTATATGATTAACTAGGGGTTAAGATGAAATCACTCATCTCATTTAAAATATCTAAATTAGAATCAGAATTTAGGTCAGTTAAAGTGCAAGTGAACTATAAACAATTAATTAATAATTTCTTCTGGATATCTAATCCAAACCTAGTCTTTCAGTGTAAAGCCACTCTTCCCATGATGTTGTCCTATGACTTTGTGCCATTCTATAGGAATTTCCATTGAAGTCTGAATGGGTTCAGATCTTTGTAAAATTTCTCAGTTTTAAATTTCTGATACATAAATAGTGCCAATAATTAATCTTCATTTGATTAAGCATTTCTAATGTGAACAGTTAACTTTTTCACTTACAGAGAGACACAACAGCATGTTGCAAAAACTTAAATGAGAAGCCTTACTTTATATTATATTGTCCAGTTTTCAGAGTACATCTATCAGGAAGCTGAGAAAGTTTTTTTGAGAGCATTTTAAAATATTTTCTACATTCTTGCATTCCTGTGCTCTGCTCATAATCAGTAGATGCAGAAAGTGGGAGTCCATCCCTCACACGGACCACAGAGGCAGATAAAATCATAGACATTGCCAACAGAGTTAACAACAACCTGCAACAAAACACAAATCAGAAGGCATTAGAATTAAGGTACAAGCAGAAACAACAGAGTCAACTGTGATGAATCAAACTTCTCAAGCTGTACAATGGGTTCAGGCCTCAACTGGGGCTCAGTCAGGATTTTAAACTATAACTCAGACTAGAGTCTTAACTGAAGAGGGCCTGCTAATCTACACGAGCCACAAAACAGTTCTTCAAACCCTACATTGAATCCAAACATTCAAGAGCTTAACAAGGCAAGTATTAAAAGGATTACTTATCTGCTAAGCATCAGTACACAAATTTGTTCTCCTACAAGTGGGCGAACTGCTAGAATTTACATGAAGCCAAAAGCAAACACTTCCTCAGCTCTTAACACTGCTCTGCAGACTCCTACCATATACTACACCTATCACTTCAGACACTAAGAAAATATATTTTTGCCTCCCTCAGATGATGCTACTCAAGTTCCATACAATCACAAACTGCAAAAGGAAACAGATTTCTGGATACAGCTGAAATATGCTTTTGTGTGTGATACTGACATGTTTACAGCACCTTTCAAACTATGACGTTAAGGGTGCTTTACAAGTCTCAGCAGCTGAATGACTGCATTTTCACAAGTCAGAAATCCAAATTTTCCCTAAAAAGTCACTACCTCTTCACAAAAGAGAGGAAATAGCTATTTTTTACCTGAACTCTCATCTTCTCTATTTCCCACTCCCCAAAGATTATATATCCATCAGGATATTTAATGAATGATCAACAATATTGAGTCTTTTCAAGGTTATTTACTCCTCAGAAAGAGAGAGGCATATAATAACGTAAGCACTAAAAATGTGTTGTCATTTTCAGTTTAGCAAATTCAGCTTTATCAGCAGTGAAACTTCAATCTCCTTTGAGATCCATCACATTAGCTGAATAAATTCCAAATTAATACCCTCGTATTGTACAGCACATCAGACTCTCCCCAAAGCTGTAACAGCAGTAGAAGCCACTATTGACTGCAGTCTGCTGAACACCTTGGGGTTTTTATCAGGTGTCCTTGTTATTTCAGCACTTCACTACAGAATTCCCTCCTGAACAAAGTGCTTCCATCAGCTGGACACGAAAACAGAAAACAATCCCAGCTCCAGGACTTCCTCTAGATCAGCTTGCTGGCATGAAGCATTCAAGAAACTAAGCCCACAGTTCTAGAAACTTTCACCTATTTCTAAGTTCATGCACATGCTCCCAGGAGGACAATTCATTAATGGAATGCACACGGACTCATTTTCTTAACTATGCTCCTAACCATATAACCAAGGCAGCAGTTCAAGAGCAGGACAAAATTGCAGAGGAGCTTTAAACTGTAATGGTTCTCTGACAATAACAATCTCTAGCACTCAGAACTCAATCCTGACAGGGACTTTTGGGAGCAGTATCAATATAAACAAAAGAGCAATGATGCCATAGCAAAGTTTAAATACCCCTGCATTAACTTACTTGCACAATATGTAATTTCATGGATCTGCATTTCCCCTGATGAAACAAATAATTTCCTTAGCACCTAACGTGAAGAAAGGAACGCAGCTCCACGTCCTGTTTCAGGAAAGGCAGTGAATAGGACTGCACTGCAGCAGAAACCCAAAATCCCACAGCCAGCTCTCAGAAGAAAAGATATTCTGTTCACTTTTTAAATGATTTTGACGGTTAAAGTTCATGTTGAGCTATCTGATGAGATAAGAACAAACAGAAAAAGTTAATAAATATATTTACTGGGTAACAGCATGCTTCAGCTCCTATTGTGAGGCCATACATACTGGAAAGGCCTGCATATAGCCAAGGGAGGTTATTTCAAAAGATCAAAGAAATGAAAACTAGGATAATAGAGATATTAAAATGTTTCTATGTTCTTTTAAGTGAAGTTCAGGAAGCCCCATCACTTGAGGCATTCAAAATGGGAAAACATGTTATCCGTCTGCACAGTACAGGAGTAACTCGGGTCTACACAACCTCTGACTCTGAACCCCATCATTCCCCTCATCCACTATGTTTGATTAATCCATAATCTCTGCTCAGAACACTTCAGGAATGAAACACAGCACAACCATAGCTCTATTTCCAAAACATTAAGATTTTCAGTGTTCACTGTTCAATCTCATCATAGTTGCTTTGCTCCTACAACTGAGGACAAAGAACACAAATACCACCCAAAGACCACAGCACATATGCACAGACAAAGGACAAAGCAAATGATGAAGGCATCTTCAGAGGTATTCTTTCAACTTTTATGTCTATCCTGTATGCAAATAAATATTTACACGAATCTTGAACGAAATTTTCTTCGAGACTCATATTCAAAGAAATACAGGCTCTGTAACAGAAGACAAGTCTCTGTTGAAACCAGCCAATTCTCTTAATATACTACCAAATCACACAAGGTAGAAATTGTGTTGAGCTGAAGATCTTAACACCAGTTAGGTTTTGTTACCATCATCTTAAAAACCCACCCAGTGAAAATATGAACTTTTATCTTAGCCTCCTAACAGCAGAATCAGAAAGCTACATAAAAACCAAAGCTAGTAAAAGAAAATTACTTTGGCTGGAAGATCATACATATGTCAAGAGATGTATAATACTCAAACTGTAACAGAACATTCAGCCTTACCTGAAAATGTATTAACAAAGAAAAAAAGTTTACTAAATCTACTTTACCTAGCTATCAAAACAATACAGCGTCACACAAGGAGCTAAGTGGTAAATTTGATATGCACTTACATATTTAGAGACTGAAGAAAGATCAGGTAGTGCTTTTAGAGCTACCTTTTAATGTCTTTTTTGAACATCTATTCAAAGCTGCATTAAGTAATTCACCAAATCATTACAAACTTCATATGCTTTCCTGCAAAAGTTCCATATCCCTCAACCACCTGAGGATGAAAAAGACTGCACTTCCACAAATGATCTATACATCCCTTCCAGGTGCAGGGAAATGAACAGATTGGGTTTGCTGTCTTATTCCACGACAGAACTGTGGAATACCAAATCCAGCCAGCAGGTGTTGATTCACAGGTACCACAGAGGGTCCAAAACATGTCACCAGCCAGTGGAATCCCTTGTCACAGGCTATTGTCCAGGCTATGATGTTCTGTGAATTTAAGAGGCAACTGCAGAAGTTCACAGAAAAACTACCAGGGGTATTACAACCAAATCACAACTCTTTGCTCAGTGGGATTCTGACCCCCACATGAACACCAACAGGGAGAGTACATCACAGAAGCATCACTCCATGCTGCACCATTCTTGTTTGCCTTAGTATTTACTGTTGATTTCCCCTTCACAGCCCTCCCCACAGATGAGGACCAGGAGAACTCATGAAAAAGAGGAGCATGGAGAAGGCTGGCCACAGACAGCTAAAAGGCAGCAGGGTGGCAATTCCTCTGTTACTCTGCCTTTCCAAGAGCTGTCCAACTCCTCATGCACATGTCAGCATCCACTGTTTCACAACTAGGAATCAGCACATGTGCCTGGCTTCATTTCCTCCCATGAGCTGGAAACCTCAGGCAATGGAAACCAGAGCCTGCTTCACCGTATGTTTTTTTCTTGGAAGACATATTCAATTATCATATTGTTTATTTCTGTGTTATGATGGTACTTGATCCTGAAGCAGCATCTAGAGAAGTCCTAGAAACACTGAAAACAGAAACTGGAACATTCCAGCTTTTGTAACAAATTTGTCACCTAATTTGTGATCTGACAGTTAACTATTTTAAACCCATCTGACATAGTCCCGTAACAATTTTAACAAGAGTTTGAAAGTGACTTGTGACTATGATTTGCTCAGGATACTTCACCTTAAAAAAGAAATCTAGCTTTCTCAAAACTCTGAGCAGATCTAGCATAATGACAAGCCTACCATCCTGCACCTGATAGCCTTCAGCCAACTTAATCAAAGCATTTCTTCCTGGGACATCTGCCTCTCATAAGAACGTTCCATAAAATATAAAATTGGGAAGCGTGTGCAAGCTGCAATCTTGTCTGACACAGAATAAAGATAAAACTTCTGTGATTACTTCAAACGTACCTAATACTTTTATACAATTTACTGTCCCCACTTCTGAAGGTTGTGGCAGCTGCATTTACACAGGAAGGAGCCTTAATTTTTTCACTCTACATCATACTTCACAAATTCGTGTTACAAACTGGAGTACTACAGAAGGACACAACAAATAAAGCCACTTTGACATCACTGGGTATGATGAAACAAGGGAATAATCCTACATCACCAGCCAATATAATCCTTCCAATAAAGCCAGGGGGAAAAAGACCTCAGAGGCAGAATCAAGATTCACAGAATCAATGAGGTTGGAAAAGATCTCTGAGATCTTCGAGTCCAACCTGTGACTGGACACCACTACGTCACCAGCCACCACTAAGGGCCACGTCCAGTCTTAATCCTTAACAGGTGGCTCTGGGCACAGTGACTCCATCACCTCCCCGGCACCCCCATCCAGTATATAAACACCTCTTCTGAAGAAATTCCTCCTAACGTTCAAACAATTCTGAAAAACAGGGAACGGAGCGACTTGCATCTTAAAGTTTGGGAGCCTGATCCTTTCACCTACCACCTACTTACGTGGCAGCTCCGACATGACCATCTGCAGCCGCAGCAGAAGCGCTGACTCAGTGGTCACTGACTTAGGCGGATCGATCCGCACCGCTCTAGGTCACAAAACTTCACGAAACCTCCTGCAGAGCCTGGAGAGCAGCGGAGACCCCTACACAAAGCGGGCTCCTGCTACCGAGCGGCGCTTGCCAGGAGCCCCGAGCGGCCCTCTCTGCCTCCCGCGCCCGCCCTGCCCGCGGCAGCGGCGCTGACGCCACCGCCACCACCCTCCGAGACGGCGGCGGCGGCCCCGCGCTGACCGCGACTGAGGCGCGAACGCAGCCGGCCCTGAGGCTCCGCGGCCGGGCCTGGGGCCGACAGGGGCGGCCAAGCGGGAGGGGAGGGAAGGGGAAACAANGCGCCGCAGCGCCCTCGCGTGTCGCGGGGCGGAGCCGCTCTGAGGGCGCTCCGGGCGCTCCCGCCCTCAGCGGCCCCGGCGGGCCCCGCTGTCAGCCCGCGGGCTTTGGGCAGGGTGCCGGGCCGGCCCGGAGCCGCTGTGTACGAAGGGAACGCCGCCCTTGCGTGGCTGGGATGCGATGGCCAGACTCCCGGGCCAGTTTCCCGGGTGTGGATGTCTCTCACCACCCGGGCGGGAGCAGTTGAGCCATCGCCAGCACTGTCTCGCACAGCCTTGTCTGAGGCTGAATTTATCATAGAATCAGTCAGGTTGGAAAACAGCTCCGGGGTCATCGGGACCAACCTGTGACCCAATGCTACCATGTCAACCAGACCAGAGCACCGAGTGCCACATCCAGTCTTTATTTAAACACCTCCAAGGGTAGTGACTCCACCACATCCCTGGGCAGCCCAGTCAAATGTCAAATCACCCGTACTGTTAAGAAGTGCTTCCTAATGACCAATCTGAACCTCCCCTGGCGCATCTAACTACTGTCCTCTCATCCTGTGCCCTGGGAGAAGAGCCCGACCCCCACCTGGCTCCAGCCTCCTCCCAGGGAGGGAGGGAGCGATCAGGACATCCTCGAGCCTCCTCCAGGATAATTCACTCTGTTGTTGGCACAGCTGAGCTTTAGGAGCTGTGCTCTTTGGGTTCTCCCCTGTAATAACTTCTGACAGCAGCTGGCTGGTGTCCACCAGGTTTAATGGATCACACAGCCCTTGGCACTGTGTGAATAACCAGGTGTGTCTGGGGTTCTCTGCTGGGGCAGTGAGCGTGGCTGCTGGCACGTGTGTGAATGGGGACAGCATAGCCACCAGCAAAAGTGCACTGAGGTGAGACCAGATGCTAGACTAATCTCACTCATTTCCCAACAAATCAACTGAGCAGGTTTCAACAATAAATGACAATACAAAAGTGAAAGTTTGCAAACCTCATTGGTAACCCTAGAGTGAGGTTCCTATTTTAAAACAACTTTCTTTACTGATACAAGGATAATTTTCCCCCTGTGCCACTCTTCAACTTCACTGTTTTTGTACCAAATCACACAGTTTTAGTCTGTTGGCTCAAATCTCAAATGAAAGCAGCTTATTTTCTCGCTAATGCCTTTTAATTTCTCCTTCCATCTGTTAGTACTGCACTATCCAAGTGCCTGTAGCACGGCAGTGTTGGGATAGAGGTGACACACCTTGCACTCTGGGCTCAGGCTCTGCTGAGCTCTACTCAGGAGCAGGGGCATCAGGAAGATGGTGCTGGAGCAAATCAGTGCTCTCCAACCTCAACTCTGCCTTCTCCAAGCACTTTTAAGTGGATACCAATGGCAACCCTTGATATCAGAGGGACATCACCTCACTCCCTATTCCAGTGATCCAGGTGGGGAAAAATGATCTCTTGGACCTTAGAACAAGGAGTAAATTGCTATTGCTGGAGATTAATTCCATCCTTTTCAGCCTCCAGACTTTCTTCTCTGTGCTTCAAGCGAAGCTCAGCCAAGCCAAGGACTCAAGCTCTCTGAGTCAAGCGAGGCCACAGCAAGAGGTACAAGATTAACTGTGCCTCTGGGGCTGAGTAACAGAGGGAAAACTGGCAAAAAGGGAAAAATTGTTTTTAGAGTAGATTTGGGACAGGAAAGTGGTGAAGAGGGGGATTAGAAGATGGGACTGGCATGGAGATGTGTGAGAGGAAGGAAGGAGCAGGTGAGCAGAGGGACGACAGCAGAAGAGGTCACCTGCTTGGTGAGGTAGTTTTTCTCTGAACATAAAAGCTCAAGAAAAAGTGATGTCCTGGAGAGCCTTTCTGGAGCATCCTTCCCTCAGTGAAAGCAGGCAGGAACTGCCAAGGATGTACAACTCAAACAGGTCTCACTAAAACCTCACAAGGGATGGAACATCTGTTTGTTTGAATACACAGCTTGGCATCTGCAAGTCAGTATCTTGGCCTGTCCAAAAAAAACTGCTCCCAGTCAGGCTTTTGTAGAGTGGAGCATGGGAACATCTCAATCCTGACTGACTAGGCACAAGGAAAACACACGTTCAGAAGATGGTGCATTAATCTAAACAATTTCCAGAGAGTCCTTATCCTATATAAACAGAGTGCACAGTATTACAGGCTGCTACACAGTTTAACAGTGTAAGATAGCATCTCCTATGATGCAGAGAACTAGTGATTACTTAATTAGAGGCTGTCTAAAGGTTTGTGATAAGTGCATACATGTGTAATTTTAATTTTTCTAGTTCTTCTGAACTGTTTATCTTTCAACCCTAAAATTCTCCTGACCTTTCATAAATGTTTTAAAGATAAGCATTTTGCATTTGCATAAACAGGATTTCAAGTATTGTATATACATCTATTAGTTAAGATTCCTAGCATTAAAAAGTACATTATTCTTTATTTTCAGGTGAACCTGGCCCCAAGAGGTTAAATAAATCACACAAGGTCACTTGAGGGAGGTAGTGGCAGAGTCAGAAGTGAGGTTACAGCTCCAGCTCTCATGGTGAACTTAAATCATATCTGTTATTCAAGAATTTGCATGGCTAACAAGCCAGTTACACTTCAAATTGTGTCTTTTTCTTGTCCCATCGACTCCCCTAAGACACACAAGAGGTAAAACATTGTCAGAGGGGCAGCGTGCAGTGAATGCATTAGTGACAGCTGCAGCCTGAAATAAAACAGCTTCATAAGAAGTAAACCCAGTCTGTGCAAAGAGAAGCCAAAGTAGAGGAATGAAGTGTTTCAGAATGAGAAGAGAGGAAGAGACAAAGAGGTGTGGATGGTGTCAGAGGTTGAAGAGAGAGCAGAATGGGGAGGACAGGTGACAAAGGAGTGCCCACGCTGCCAAACCCCTCAAAGATGCCTCTACATGAGCAAAATAGAGAAGCCAGGCACTTGCTGAGTGTGTCATCAGCCAGCTGAAAGCAAAGCCCAATAGCAAGTGCTCAGAGATGAGTTAGGACAGGACCTCACCAAAGTTCAGTGATCTGGAAATTGCCCTCTGTGAAGAAGCTCTTCGTTGCTATTTCTCCTCAGTCACTGCAGGGAGCAGACATGTCCAGCTGCATTTATACACCTCCGCTTCGGATCACTATAGAAAGGTAGGGAAGACAAACCCTGAGGCTCTGTCCACTGGATTTAAACATGGCTTTTGAATCAGGTTTCCCCAAGGAAAAATATCCAGTTTGAGAAGCTGGCAGTAGTTGTGCTTATCAGTGATGGAGTCACAGGAGCAACACAAAAGTAAAATTCCGAAAGGAAAATTCAACTTCAGGTTGATTTGTAGTAAATTAAATTGTGGAATATACCAGATTACTGATCCACTTTGTAACTGTTTTTATGGGCAAAATAAAATACTTCTCTGATTTAGAGTAATTAAACCCAAAGCCTTTATCTCTTTTTTTTTTTACCCAAAAGTAAAAAAAATAAAAAAAGAACCCTTTGTTTACTACACTTTCTTGTTCTATTGCTCTGTTCTCTGTTCCATTTTTTTTTCTTATATCTTTCATAAAGTTTGGTGCTTGAAGCTGGAGGTATTATTCAAGCTGAGGCTTTAGCTAAAAACCAGACTAACAACCATTAATATGCTTCCTGTTTCTTGGATAGTAATGTCAATTCCCAGGAAAAAAGAGGGATGTTGAATGGGTGAATTCAGGTGGAGTGCAGCCCAGCTGCATCACAAGGCCTTCACACTCCAAATCAGGCTCCTGAAATCATAGCACTGGCTAAAAGCCCATGACTTTCTAACAATTTCGCACTCTAAAAAATTGCATTTGATTTTAGAGGTTTTGGAGAAACCTGTGTCCATAATCGCAAGAGCAAGGATTACACTCACTGGAATGAGTGTTCTTGCTAACACAGCATCAGCAGAAGTGTGAGCAAGGTCATAAAAATCATCAGCAGAATATGCAGTTTATTTCTTTGCTTCTCTTTTTTAAAAACCTCCTCTGCTGATTCAGTCTTGAGGTCCTGTGCTGGGCCCACAAGTTTCTTTCCTGGAACACTAGTATTTCACTCTCAAGGGCTTTGCAAGACTGAAGCAACCTCGTAATGTCACAGAAAGTCTCCCACTGGTAATAAATGCAGCTGTTAGAACAAAATACAGCGTTATCCCAATGGCTCTTGTTGCAGCAGGGCCCAGTATGATCTCCTGCATAAAGAACATCCTATTTCTGAAAAGTAATCTTCACACTGCATCTCAATTAGTTTGAAAAGCAACGTGTTGTTAATGTATTTTTATTTACAGGGCCATAAGCATTATGGGTTTATGGAAATAACACGAATGAGCTTTTCTGATGATTGTGTCCCAAGCCATTCCAGCAGTGATGGGCTCTCTTTGAGGCGTTTCTGCTTACTTTATTCCCTTTCTGGTAGAAGCAGCTGATCTGAAAAGCCACATGAATATACTCCTAGTACACATAATCCCTTTAGTTCCCTGCATGACTGTAATTGAACACATTGGCAGACTTTGTTTGTATTTAAATATTTTCATAGAAGGGAAAGTCATTCCAAGCTGATCACTTCATGAGGCCAAAAATTTCATTAGAAGCCATTTGAACAATTACAATAAATTAAAAAAAATCATTATTTGTCAGTACAGTTGTGCCATAAACACTATAATTTATATTAAAAGCATTCAAAATCCCTAATGAAATTTGTCTTTGTTTACGATAATCACCTCAACAATTTTTTTGAGTAAGAAAGAAAACACATATGGCTTTGTAATCCACAGTTAGGTTGTTGTATTTGAAATTTAATTCAGAAGGATAGAAAGGTTTCTTAGGACTGAAGGGATTATAGGTACTGTAATATCTAATACGATTACAAGATGGAGGTGGTAGCTCTCTGTAATCGAAACCCACTAAGACACAGGATGGGCAGGACTTTCTGGATTATCAAATCCAGTCCCCAGGTACTGCAGGCAACTGGATCACGTGGTCCATTTAATACATTTTGTGAGCTTCACAAAAAACTAGGTATGGTTTTATCCCTATAATTTTTATACCCTCACTATGCAGATGGATAAAGAACACCTAACTGATGGTCTAAATTATTCATGGCCAATTTATACCCACTTGCTCATACACACAGATGGCCTACCCTTAATATTCCCCCTACCTGATGTATTTACAGAAAGTAATCAAACCACACATCACTCTTCAGCTGCTGGGCTAAACAAGCCCCTTATGTATGCTGTCCTTTCAGGAAAGGCTCTCCAGTCTCCTCTTAGCAGCCCTTTGCTGTACCCATTTCATTAAGAGCCCAGCTTTCTTTAACACAATAATGTGGTTTATTCCAAACAAAATCTTATTAGGGTCTTATTCAAGGACGTTCATACTTCCCTTGCTTTGCTAGAAATGTGTCTTCTACTGCATTTTAGAGTTCCAGTTGCCTTTTCCATGTCCATGCTGCACTGAAACATGAAATCTTTCTGTATTGTTGGAGGTTTCCTGCAGAATTTTGTCTGCTCCTACATCCCTTACTACTGCTGTGGCCTCACTCTTAAAGGATATTTGGCTCTTGCTGTGCAATATTCTGAACTTTCTCGACACAGATTATAGCCCCTAACAGGGTGACTTCAACGTGTTTTTATGATCAGACACCTTTGTTTGCCAAATAACTCACTGATGAAAATAACAACAATAAGTCTTAAGACCTACACTTTAAGAGCTCTGAATAATTCCCTTTCAATACAGTTCAGCTTCTCATCTTCCAACACCATGAACACCTTGCAGTTCCTGAATAAATCTCATACTTTTCCATGGAGGAGATATAAATTTATACATGGCTCCTCACTGACTACTTTATTCAAGTCCAGACAACCAGATTTCCCCTCTTTGTCTAACCAATTAATTACTCTATCAAAGAAACCTATCGAATTAGTTTGCTATTATTTAGCCTTGGTAAATACTTGTTCCATTTTATTCTGTTCTCCAGTGACTGTCATGACTTTTACAATTCTGTCCTCCCACGTTCTTTCCAAAAGCCTGACATAAAATATTGCTGTACACAAAACAAAAAGCACAGCATTGTGCTTTTTCAGTGAAAAAAATCCATGTTTTATTTGCCTTTGGTACAGATTAGCTATTTACATCAATATACAATTTTGACTAGCAGGTAATGTTGAGCAGTAGCTATAGATTGGTTGACTCTATATTCCCAGCGGAAATGTATATGCATCTTTTTTTATTCTAAATAGTGTTAGTATCACTTTTTAAAAGGATTGGAATACAAATTTGGCAGGCTTGTCCAACTGAGACACAGTCCCACAGGAAACAGGGTCTTTTCCTGAACATCTTTATAGTTAACTGATACATGTTGCAGAAAATCAGAGGACAAAATGAACAGTGACTTGTATGGTGATCACAGGTGTTGGGTGTGGCAGATTTTGAAGAAACAGAGAAGAGTTGGGGAGGATTTGGCTGAGAGGAGCTGGATGATTGTTTCAAGTAGAGATAAATTGCAAAGAATTTTGTCTTCTTTGTGCTTAATTTTAATTATGTTGTGGTTATGGGCAGTACACAAATTGAAAAAAGAGCTAGTAAGCAATGAAATCAAGACCTGAATTTCAAGTCCACTGCTGACCCACAGACTCTGTGTGTCCTTGGGCAAAATGCTTTGTTGGGTTTTTTTCGTCTCACTGCCTCATCTGTAAAACAGAGATAACACTACTTCTTTTTTCCCAACCTGACTATTTACATAATAAAAGCCTTTCCATGCATGACAGACTCTTATATATTTGTACAGCACCTAGAATAATGAGGACCTGGATCTTGGGACTACGACGCAAACAATACACAACAATTAAGATTAGACATCCATCCAAAATATACCTAATACACCTCATACTACAGTACCTTGCCAAAGAGACATGACTTTATTCCACACTGAATTCTTTTTCTTTGATTTCTGCAGGCCCTCCTCTTGTGCTGCTCTTTTGCCTAAGAAAAGCTTTGGCAGACAGTTAAGTTTAAGGTTAGCAGTGACAATGCTTTTGTGGTGTACTGCAAGTGGAAGGAGTGATGGACCCCAGAGTCCGAAGGGAATTGCATGGAACTGGGCAGCATTCTGCAGCATCTCTGCATTTCTGTAGCAGCTCTCCTGTGGCCCCATTCATCTCCCACTGGATCAGGGAAGATCTGCCTTAAAGGATGCTTGTCCCTCTGTGAAAAGGGAAAAGAAAAAGTCTCTCATCCATATTGCCCCTGGGGAGGACTGTACACCCACTGCAGGTATGACCAACACAGAGCTGTCTTCTTGGTAAGCAAACCCTACACCCTTGGAGAGGTCTCAGTACATTTGGAGATGCAGTAGGAGATGTTGGATGTGCTTATCCTGTTCTGTGCTTGTGGGGTACAGTAATCCCCCTCACCATCAACCTGGAGGCTACAGGATCAGAGATCTGTGAGTGTGCTGCACATGTTCCTAGGAAATGTTCTCTGAAGAGGTTATGGAGAAAGACAGCTTCCCACGCCAGAACTTTTGGGAAGTGGGAAGCTTTTCCCCCCAGCCTGTATGCCCAGAAGGTAATGCCAAAATATGCTGGAGGTCAGGCTGGGTTCACACTGCGATTTCTCTATGTGCTGAGAGAAAATAAAACAGAGGGGGTGCTTGGCTGCCCTGAGCTGGTGTGTCCAGGCCCTGAGGCTGGGCTGGCTCTGCAGCTACTTGGCATGGAGAGGAGGAAAAACATGCATAAATTAGGAGCTCTTAAGGCCAGTTTCCTTCTTTGGTCCCAGAATAACTTGCCGAGGGCACTTATACTGCAGCAGCAGCCCAACCCCTCCATGCTGACAGGTGACACCCTGTAGTACTTCCCTTGTGCTGGCAGATGCACCACGACATTAATTACACTGTGCAGCACTGCCCTAGCTAAAAAGCATGGATGTCACAAAAAACTAACTTCATCCCCCTCCTTTTCTTCAGGAGACTTTTACAAACAAAAAAGAACAAGAGAAGTGATGGCAACTGCGTTGTTAGTAACACATAGTTGTAACTGATTAGTTTGGTTTCCTGTCCTGCACAAGGAAGTTGGCATTGTGCAGTGACTGTTGTCTTATGGGAACTCAGGCTGGATACCAGGTGTCTGTTATAAATGTTGGGCACCAAATTAAACACCCACACATCCTGAAAGGACCAGCAACACTATGTGAAGAGTTATTCATTTCGCCAGCAGTAAAATGACAAAGCAGAGGAGTGACAAATGCTCTAGATAAACCCAGAGCTCCAATTTAATGCATGGGATAAGGACCTCTTTTTCCAAATAAAGACTCCCAACTCTTGCAGTTTCTTACTTCTCCATAATTTAGCTGTGCACATATTTGGCATTTAGAGTGTGACGGATTTACACATTTGCTATCAAATGAGCTGCAAGAGCTAATCAGCTTGCACAGAATTGCACATATTAATGAAGAAGGCTCTTCTGCATGCCTGCGATGTAGACACCCACTTAACTGGGGCACCAGAGACTAATTTGAAAAGATTTTGTTCACGTAGCTCTTTTGCTATGATGAATGCTTGCAGGGAATCATGCTGTAGAGAGGGAGCAAGCAGTATCTGCAAAATCTGGCTAAATGGTTCTCATTACTGAGTGATGGAAGAGCAATAGGAAAGATAATTTATTAGTGGCTCAAAGCTAATGAGAATAATTAGCACTATTATGCTTTCTAAGCAAACACAGAATAACTGTTCCTTAAGGAGTGCTGTCTCGCTACAGCAGTGCTGGGTGCTCTGGGCAGGAGGACATGACTTCCAGGGGCAGGAATCTTAAAACTAAGGACCAGGGCAGCTGTGTGGAAAAACCCAGACATCCTATGGGCCTGCATCAGAGCTGTGATTTTCTCAATTTTGGGCTAACAGACCTTCTTTTTTCCTTTCTCAAAAACAACTACACTGGGCTGATGAATAGAGTTTACACTTCAGCTTAACTCCTCGGAAACCAGAGGTTGGAAATTGCTGCCTTGGATACTGAGATTTTTTTTCACTATTGCATCACACAGTACCTTCCAAAACCTTGCAAAAGCCAAGCCAGTCTACAGTGCTTTGCAGGGAGTATTTCAGCAGCAGTGGTCAGTCCCCAGGAATCCTGGCTGCCAGCAGAAAAAAATGGCATTTGGCTTCATTTCCTTTATAGACACCCAGGTACCCTCCTTGCCCACTCTGTAAATAAAAGCAGGATGTGCAGAGAAAACATAGCATCTTCTTATGACCACTCAAAGAAACTAATGGGAAAAATTCTGGTTACCAATCAGTTCCAGCACAGAGCAGTAATGTACACAACCGGATTAGCCAAAGGGCTGCACTCCTGTGGTTCCCGCAGAGCCGTGGAATGCTCAGGGATGCTGGGCTGCCAAAGGCAAAGGAAATGCCAGCTTTTGGCTACAGTGCTCAACACCTGCTGACAAAAGCTGATTTTTTCCCCCCACCTCTCAGTTTTCAGAATTTACTCCTGCAATCCCAGTGTTCCATTACAGACTCAATCACACTAAAGTAAGCTATTAAGTTAAAATGAGGTGCATGTGGGCAGCAGTCCCCACTCCCCCGAGTGTCGTTTGGAGCAAATAGCTTGTTTCATAGTTTGTAAAATGCGGTTGGCAAGGGTTCACTGTTATTCTAGGAAATCCATGTAGGCAACATTTCTTTCTTATATATACAGCATTATCAAGAATACGGAAAGTGATTATGATTTTTATTTTTTAAAAGACAAACAGACAGAATATCTGTAGGCTATGTCACCAGGTCTTGACTTTTCTTTTGAAGAGGAGTTCTCCTCTAAAATCAAAATCACCCATAAAGCAATTCCATCTGAAACAAGACTCTCTGAAGCATTCTTTTAGAGCTTACTCATGATGGGAGTTTTATCTGCTTTTTTAACTCCCAAATTAAATGCTGCAAGAACATACCTCTCTAATCTTTTTTCACCAGTAATTCAATCTATCTTTGCAGATGCCTATCTAAAGGATTTTAAGTTAGCAAGATGTGGAGACTTAATTTGGTCTGAATGGGAGTTTAAAAAAATTCCCTAGCCATATTCACCCAACTGCAACTATTTAGAAGGGGCTTGGGGGTCAGTGTGACTGTCAGATCCAAAATGCAATTTTAGAGGGGGAGGAAGGAGGAAATGGAGATCTGTTAGACTCCTTTTCTTGACTCAGATTGGGAAGCAAGTCTCTTCCAGTCTCTCTTGGAGGAGTTGCTCTGGTTTGAACAAGTAAGGGCAGAGTTACTGGGTCAGAGATAGATGGATTACACCAGAGCCAAATCATCCTCTGAGGTTGCAGGGGCTGGGATAGACGCTTATGCTTCTATGCTTATACCTTGGGACTCCCAGCTTGTGTTTGCCATATCCTAGAGCATTCACTCTCCTGGGAACTTTTCCCTCCTTCTGATGGATGACACAAATCCAGCATCTCAGGCTCTTTCATTAAATGGGAAAACCATTTCCTCTCCAGCTTCCGGCATGCACAAAATGCTTGGCCCTGTTGCCCTTCACCTCTTGGTCCAACCACACAGCATGAGTAACACAGCCCTGTGGGCTATTTATATCTGGTTTAAGCCAACACCGGGGAACAAAGTGGTGCACAATCCTTGCTCAGCCTCTCTGCTGTGTACACGTTTTACCCTTCCTCAACAAGATTTAATCTGTTTAGGGTTAACTATGTAGCGGATGTCCAAGACCTTTGAATCACACCTTAAAAAGACTGAAAGACCAAACCCATAATTGCAAGAGCAGAATCTCTGATTCACTGCAAACCATTTGTTATCAGCAATTAAGTTTCTTGCTGATAAATGATTCATGACTTGAAAGCCCAGATTACTCACTTTTAACCGTGGCAGAAATTCCTGTGTGATTATGAACGCCTGGGTTCAGCATCTACTGCAAGGGGCTGGGAAGTCTGTGTGTGAAAGGACCAACCATTTAAATACAGAAAATAAGAGCTCTTACATATATTTTTCATTCACAGTCTGTAGAAAATAACAACATATTTCAATTTCAACATGACTGATGTGAATATAAACATAAACTGACTTCACTAGCAAATATAAACACCAACTTTTGCTTTACTGGAGGCAACAGAACTAAACAAGTGTGACTGATATCCAGACCTGGCCTACTAATTAAAAAGGCTTGAAAGCAAAGCTCCGAGCTTCTGGTACACTCTAGTTCACAGTAACTAAGGCTTTTGTCAGCCTTTTGATGTAATCATTTATGGTGTTCAAAACTATATTTTTCAAAAACTATTCAGACCATAAACCAGATGAGTCATGACCCTGTAACAGAAGGTAGATTATTCTCAAATATTTTATATTTGTGCATTAACACACGCACAACACATTTTTTCTTTATCCAAGAAAAAATGAATGCCCAAGTCCAAGAAGTAACTGACAAAAGACTGAAGGGGAAAATGAGAATTCCTAGTTTTATTATAGTGTAACCAGCTGTAAGGAATTACTGGTCTGAAGCACAGTGTGCAATTGTCTTATCCTAAACATTTACTAAAGCCTATAATTCAGAATGATTCTGACTAGTGAAGTCACCATTGGCAAGCTATCATTTTTTTCTTTCTTATTTTTGAAGAAGTCTACATTTCTCACCAATTAGCACAAACACAGTCACAGTCTCTGCCCAGAAATGCTCAACATTTTCTGGAGGCTGTATTTCGTTAGTGCCAGCTGCTTTGACTCTGAGATCAAAAGACATACAGCAAGTTCTGGACTGATCATATTTGATAGTTTGCTAAAAGCAGAATAATTCCTGTTTGAGATCAAATGGCATCAATATGTATTGTTTCCTAAATGCAGGGTGGAGTGCCTGCTACTTATGTGAGGATAGCTTGAAATAAAGAATTATCATGATCTTCTGCAAAAGTGCTATACATAAGTAACTGTGCTAATTGAAAGGGAAAAAAAACAGAGTAAGAATCTTCATAAATTAAGCTACTTTTACACAATGATATTATGTACTATCAGGCAGCTGAATCTTTTGGGTGAAGAGGCTCATCGGGTGCCTAATAAGAGAAGACACTTGGCACAGCTCCATGGCCATTCCAATTGATGTCATGGTTAACAAGCTGGCTACCATACAAGGCCAATCAGGCTACTGGTATTGCACAAAACTCACTAATGGCTTCAGCAGCTTAAGGTGCCAAACATCCAGTGCCATTAATTAGGCAAGAGAGAGAAGGAAAAAACTCCCAGGAAGGAGGGAAGATGCCATTCACCTCCTGAGCAGCCCCTCAGCACAGCCTGCAGATCTGAGCTAGAAGAAAACGAGACGGGCAGACTGAGGATCAAGAGGAACTGTTCAGACCCAGGTCGCAGCTCTCTGCTGTGAGAAGCTGTTCTGTGCCCCCTGGAGTGCCAGGGCACAGGGAGTTTGACCCTCCCACCAGCACACACCTGCAGTGCTGCCCAGCTCTCCCAAGGCCGGGATGTCCCGGCACGGGCAGGGAAACTCATCCTGCGTGCACCGGCTCTCCCTAAGCCACCACCAGCCGTGGTCATTTGCCCAGCGGGGAAGAAGCTCAGCAAGGCTGATTAATGATAAAAATACTTGTCCTTTTTAAAATTTATTTTTAGTTCAAAGTGAATCACAACTTCCTGCCCCTCCCTCTCCCCTCCTGCAAAGACAGAACTACCTCCAGATCAACTTTTTTTTTTGTTTAAGCATCAAAAGTGTAACACATTTCAAATGCTGCTGATACAGGTTTTACAGTAACGACTGTCGGAGAGAGATTGTTTGTGCAACTCCTTAAGGAGCAAAAAGGAAAAAAATCCCTCCTACAATGCAGAGAAACTTTTGCAATGAGAACAGGTAATACACACAATTACTGCATTACCAGAATTATTATGCATTTAGTATTATGCATTTCTCAAAACATCAGAACATAACACTTTACAACTTTACAACACATATTTGATACGACCCAATCGTAACTTGAAGGGAAACTGTGTACCCTATAAGAGTAACCATGTACCCCTCTAAGATAGTCATTCCTGCCACAACTTACAGATACATTGAGAGTATTGATGCCAGAGAAGGAGGGTTTAGTCTCATTTCACCCATGCTCTGCTGATTTTTAATGTGTGGAGGCTTAATTCACTCAATACATTTTATAAAGGTATGTAAACAGTTCTGATTGAAAGACCAGAGAGGTTTAAATGAAATTAATAGATCTGGACTGGTCAATGTTAATGTCTTCATTAACTCAGATACCTTATTTATCCCTGAGCACCTTAAAATTGTTCCCCCCAAATCCCAGTCAAGAACATGTAACTATTTCACAAGAATGTAAAACTTCATTTGAATAAATCTGTGTCTTATAAATCCCATTTTCCTGCACTGATTTAAACAAAACATAACAAAACAAACCCAAACCAAACCGTGTCCCCTCCCCTTTGTTTTTTACATGTACTGCAATACCGGAACAAAAATTTCACCCTAACAAACAACATCACCTACAGACACACTACAGACTACAAAAATATTGCATAGGAGTGTCAGTGGGCATAGTCTCCCAACATGAGAGAAAATGCTAAGTTTTCTTTAAAACATTATGGCAACATTCCAATTTATTTTCCTTTTAAAAATCAAGTGGTTTCACTTTATTTCAAAATTGTACAAAATGGCCATGGCTGTTTATAAAAAAAAGTCTCTGTCTTGAGAATATGTGAAGTCTCAGGTGCATCAACAAAAGACCTGGAACCATTCACAGTGCAGCGGAAAGCTTCTTTTGAGGCAGAAACTACAATTCATCCTTCTTCTTTCCAACTCTTTCATGATCTCTTTCTCTCAGGGTTCGCATGAAAGTGGTGAATCCAGACTCCTGGTTTTGAAGGAAGAAAAATATGTGTCATATTTTTACCAACAAAGCAAAACAATGTATCAAGAACACTTTGAGCTTCTGTATCCCAGCAGAATAGAAACTAAGGAGCAGTTGTTTAGTTTCTGTACCCAAAGGCACAACAGAAACTCGGGAGCAGTTACTGCTTCTGCAATGCCTTATGGTGCCATGCTCTGGTCCAGTGCTGCTCCACTGCAATATCCCACTGTCAAATTTGAAGAGATGGCACACAGAGAAAAAGTCCCTAAAACTTGCAGGACAAGGTAGAATCTGTCACTAGAAGTGACTATTGATGCCTTTTTGTCAAAAACACTCAAAAGACATTTTCAAGCTGCCTTTGTATGCTATGTGTGTCATTTTAAAAGCAGTTACTGGATTGTTTGTTGACTATACACACATTTGCCACTCATCTTCTAATAGTTTTGATCACGAGCTTCCTCCTTCTCCAAACATTCCAATGATGAAAATCACATATTTTTTCAAGTTACTATTAAAATGATTATCAAAAATTTCGAAACTGGTTGTCTAGATGCCAACCTCTGTATTTCAGCAACTTATGATTTAAGGCTGTTGAATGTCAGCAGCTTCCTTTTCCAAGGAAAGCTGTGAACACAGCTCTCAGGCATTTCAGAAGGCTCAGATGGGTGGAGGTGTGAACACCTGTGTTGGAATACACTGTCTACTGGTACCTCAACACTGAAGTTTTCTGGGCAAGTGACACTGCTCCCACCCAATCTGACTATTTTTGCATTTAAACAATCACAGGACACACCACTCAAAACTGGTGATGAAGAAGGAAAATACCAAAGATAGAACGCAACTAATAGAAATTAAAGACTTAAAAAAAATTGTTGTGGAACAATAAAACTAAATAAACTCAAACCAAACCACAAGGCTGGAAAGCTTTTAGAAGGCTGAACAACAAAAAAGCTTTCCTAAAACTATTCACTATTTTTCCACTGAAAATAAATGAAGTGACAAGCTTCGGCCGTTTGTCACCTGGAGACTTCCGGCAATCAACAGCCCCCATGACAGGCACTGTGCTAAGCACTGCCTCCAGCATCACCATGATAAGAGATAACAAACCCCAACTCAAGGCTGCACGAGCAGAAGACCTTAGTCCCCAGAGAGGTGGAAGGGGAACAGAGCAGACATCAGCAGAGAGACTGGGATGTTCCTGTTGGGTAATTTTCACCCAGGAAAGGGCTGGCTGCATATGGGGGATTTGTTAGTCCATTTTCCAGCGTATTGATAAATATCTCCTAACTCCTGCGGCCTCAGAGCACTCCTTTATTGGATATAAATTCTTTTTATCAGCCACCACCGATCCTTCCTTTCATATATAATTTCTGTAGGAATGGGTTAGAGATGCCAAAACTGCAGCTAGAATCTTTCTTCAATTGTTGACTACTGCACCTATCTTTAAAGAAAAGATCCAGAATTGGAACTAAACACGGTATCCATAACAACGGCTGCATCAGCACCATGAAATGGTAATTACTGGAGTCCAAGTATGCTGAAGAAAACTGGGAGGAGAAGCTCCATGAAGACTTCCCCAAGATGCTGAGAACCTCAGAACCTGGCTTTTTAATTCAAGCTTCTTTATAACAGCTCTAACAACAGCAATAACTTTCAGGCAAGAATCTTTTTTCAAAATCACTGCATGGCTCAAAGACCCCAAGTTTTTCTTGCAGACCCCAGGCAATCAATGGCTGCTGAGGAGTAACCTCCTTCTAGGAGGTTACAAAAAACGCAGCCCACAAATAATTGAATGGCTTCCTTATTTTCAGGCACTTTACAACCACTGAAGGCATTATGCCATTTCTGCCCCTATTTCTTGCACTCATAGCATATAATTAGCCAGCCACAGCAGGACAAAAGAATGAAACTTCAGCCCAGGGGTAGATGGCACGATTTGTTTTCCCATCCTGAGTGCCAGGAGTGAATGTGATTCAGGGCAAATGAGATACTTACTTTCCTCTAGTCTCCAAAGGACAGCTTTGTCCTGGCTATAAAACCAATGGTCTGTCACCATTTGGCAGCCTGGTGGACCTGTAACACGTTTGCAGTGTCTATGCGATCCAGAACTCACAGGAGTTAAGTCCTGTATTTTCTGGCATTTCTGGCAGCAGCACATGCAATAAACCCTTCCCTTTCACTCAGTCCAAATTCACTCACAGACTTCAGCTTAAAGAATAAAATATACAGAGTATTACCAAATCTAATCCTTTTTCCTCTTCTCATGTTTGTAAAAATAGACCAAGAGTGTTCCTAATGCAGAGATGTACAGGGGTGTGGCACACTATGATTCATCCTTGTAAGACAGAAACAGAGGCATGGTAGAAATTCACTCTGCAGTTTTCATTTGCCAGGCAGGACAGGCAGAGGAGACTTTTCTCCCTGTACCAGGTGATGACTCTTGCTTTCACTTACCCCTCGATCTCCAGTATATTTTTCCACAAATTTCCCGTAGTTGTAATAGTTGAAGGTGGGGTAGCCATCGACTCCCTCCTGCTTACACAGGTCGTGATTCTGTCCTTTGGCACAGTCCACTGCAGCATAGGCAATCTGAAACACAAGAGACCACATTGGGGCAGGAAAAGACAAAGCAAGAACCCATGTCATGGTGATGTTGCTGCAGCTTAGACTCAGCACTGAGGGAGACCCAAATCTTCTGCCAAACATGCAATGGCTTCTGTAAGGGCTCAGCTGTAGAGGAAGAGCAGAGGATGGTCATCACCTGGCCTGTGCACCTGCATGGCACCTTCAAGTCACAGAGCAGAAAATCACCTCTGCAGCCTTCCCACTGAGTTTTGTGTTAGACTCCGAACAGGAAACCCAGAGGCTGGATTAATAAAACCATATCCAGGCACAGTGGTCACAGCTCTGCCATGCTGCAACATTTTTCCTACACTTTGGTTTTAAGTGATGAACAGTGACAGTGGCTTTGGTGACGGCAATGACCCACCTAATCCAACCTCATTTGTGTGGCATGGAAAAGTAGCCAAATATGGCTGGTCACTTATGCAGCCTATTCACAGATTACTGATTTCTACTCCAAATAGCTGTTCTAAACTCCAGTTCTTCCAAGGTCAAATGGGGATGGGTGAGAGGCCAAGCACTTCACATAGAGAAAAAGGCTGCTTGCTTACAATCTGAGCCTGAGTTTTCTTTTCCTGTCTTCTTCCAGGACTGTACATTATATGCAGCCATTAGCAAACTGGGCTTTAATTCCTTCTGAAACCTCTAGATGCTACTGTCACACAGACAAACCCTGAGTAGGAAAGAGCCTCCCACACTTTCAGCCTATTGACAGTGGAGCAACACGCTCAGTCCTTGCCTGCTTGCACATAGGCAGGGCGAGGAAATTCAGCCTCACAGACCCGGAGTAGCAGCTCCGAACATTCAAGTCCTGACTCTGTGAAGTACTGAGGAGGGGCTGCCCTTAACAATTCTGATGCTGAAACAAAATGTAATTCATAGGCTTCTACTCAAAGCAATGAGCACTGTGCTGTGATTTCACACTGACTGTTCCTGTGAGCAGCAGTTCAGGCTCTGAATGCAGGCTGCTCACATAAACTCTGCCTTCACAGCCCGAGCCAGGCCCTGCTGAAGGGCAAGCACATACAAGTACAATCTATGCAAAGAAACCAACAAATTAGAGGAATGACTTTTCACAACTTTTTTGTGGGTTACAATTTATCAAGTGCTAATTTCATAGCAGACACATCTTAATTTGAAATTTCCTTTCCATCAAGCCTCCTTCAAACAGCTGATCAAATACCTTTTGCTTGCATGACTTTAGGGTTGCGGTTGAACTGTTCTTCCATAATTAAAAGATCACTTAATATTCCACAAAGCCCTCCTGTTTCATGGTGACACTGTCAAAATGAGGAAACCTGATCTCATTATCCTACCAGTAATTAAAGAGATTGGCAAAGCCAACTTTAGTTAATTTGCTTGTTTTGTTCTGGTTTTGAAAGCCTGACAAGACAATACTCAGTGTGATCTTGCTTGGTCTGTCTTCAAGTAGAAAATACTAGATAAAATGAACAGGGTTCTTACCTTAAATATCTAGTTTCTGATTTTCAACATTAATAAGGCTATTACAGAACCAGGACTCTTGAGAGCTGTTAAAAACATGCATGATCCCATTTTTTTTTCTTTTTGTAAACACAAAGACTCCTACACATTCAGGGCCAATTTAAATGAAAGGTTAGGAATAATAAACTGGGAAAGAATTTCACCTAAGTATTTCTGCCTTCCTGACCTTATCAGCCGGCCAAAATTTAGAGCTCTGTTGGCTACTTCTGTGTAAAGAAAAGCTTAGAATGAAGACAAACATTTATTTCATGACACAGCATGAAGGCAGAAAGAATACTGCACATACTGATTTCCCAAAATCCAGAAGAAGAAATAAAATAATCTTCTTTTTCTCACTGCTCTAAATATCATACAGGGAGAGATTAGAGCCAGAAAAATGGGAAGATATGCATGTGCTCATCCAGACCTTAATAGCTGGTTTAAGACATGAAACTGTTGTGACTGATGACCCATCTGTTCTTAGTGTCTTCAAGATTAAAAAAATTAGTTTTTAGTACACTTCCAGTACAGAAGAGGGAAGAAGGAAGAGAAACTCTATCTGTATCTCTGGAAATATCCAAACTGGTACCAGCTGGAGCAGAGAGTCCAATTTCATTTACAAAAGGCTTTTGTGAGAACAGCCCCCAGGGAAGAAAAGGTGCAGTGCAGGAATGCAATTCTAGAAGCCACTGTTAACCTTGTTCAGAACATCTTCACCTGTTGCCTCAGAACAGATGACTGATGGATGTTAAAGAGGTGGCTTCTGACAGAAACAGCATCCTTGACACACAGCTCTGCTCTAGAGCACATGGAAACCTAAGCTGGCCCATGTGTGCATTAGGTGTGCACATCGACCCCAGTCTAAGTCTGTCCACGGCAGCCACGTGAGCCCAGTGCTGTTTCTAATCCAGCAGATCTAACGGCACATCTGGAATAGCATTTGGGGGATGTCCGTGGTCTGTCCTCTCTGCAATGCTCCAATGCACAGCCCCACCACTGCAAACACCATTTTGAGCCCAGCTCTTCAGAACACACACGTTTGGTTATTTTTACAGCCAGTGAGGAAGAGGAACAGCGATCTTCAAGCGCCTTGTAACTCATAGAGACGTGAGCAAAATTTCATAGAGGAATATCTAATTCCCAAGACTGTATCTGAGGCTGCATTTCAATGCCTGCTGCCAACAGTGGCTGAGTAAGAGTACTTAGGAGAGCTTGAGTGATTACTTTAGAGTGGAAATGTTAAGGCAGCCTAAATATAGAGGTTGCTACCATCTCTGTGCACTCATTTTCATAACATCACAGTCCTAATTGTCTTGCCTGTCTCACAGCGGAAGATCAAATATAGAGCACTGAGAGAAAAGTGATGCTGGAAAACACTTATAGCAAAACACACTTCTGGACTGAGGACCAATTCTCATCTCCATTCCATCAACTGTAGATGGCTGAACTCTGAGACACACCAGAATTTCAGCAAATAGCACTGATGATGCCCTTTGCTTCTTTCTGTTTGTGTTTTCATGGACTGCAAATACTGAGCTCCACTGCTGATAAAGGTGCGTCCTACCAGAGTGAATTCCTGCATGGCTCTACTGAAAGGCTGCACGTACAAAGATGCAGAATCCTGGCTCAAGTGAGCAGTGATACACTGTAGGGAAAGTCTCCCCTCATTCTCAACCCTCTTAGTAACAGTCAGCTTTTCTGCTCCATTAAAGAGGGAAACTGAGTCAGGAAAAATAACAACCAAAAAAACCTCTCTCAAAGTGTAGTTAAAGGCTTCTGGAGAATATTCCTGTCAGAACTGACCCAGCAATAAGTTACACAGAAGTTGCACAGGAGAGTACAGGTCAGCAAGGCCGACATGCTTTGACCAGCAAACCCACTAAGTTTATACAACCAGAAACTGCAGCCATATTAAGCAGAAGACACCTGTAATAGGTGTCCAGGAGCCAAGACACCTGGCATCACTTCTCAGAAATTCCCTCTCATCAAAATGGAAAAACCCTCTAAAACTCTGTGAGAGAAGGAAACTCTTCTAACACTGGTGTGACATTTACGTGTGTATGTGTGTGTGTCTGTTTTTCCATTATGGAAAAATCCAGTGTAACAGCTTTCAGAAGGCACGATTGATTTTATGGAGATTTTGATTGTTAGGGCTAAAATTTAATTTCTTGAGCTTTCCTCTAACCAGAGGGGAAAATCCACTGAAAAAAACATTTCAGGGAGAAAAAGCTGTAAGTGCTATATCTGCAACATGCACAAAACTCCACGGGATTATGGATTCTCTATAACCCAAAGCTCTGCTGCCTTAGATATTGACAATACATCATTATATACAACTCCTTTCTTCAGAGCTGATGCTGTACAGGTCTGTCACCAGCCTGTTCAGTAGCTGCAGCAGGAATAGAAATGTTATCAAATGAAAAGAGACTGTGGACCCCAAAGGATGTTTCCTGGAGTACATCCAACTTTCTTAATTTTACAAGTAGTTCCTCCCAACTGTATGCCCTCTATAATAATTAATAGTATCAGTTGAGTATGTGCAGTAATGCACAATAATGACAATGACAGCAACAACAATAACCCACCAAGTAAGTATGCATTTCTCCATAGTCAGTATAGGTTAATATGGGTCTAGAAACATCTGGGCCTGAAAAATACCTTGAGCTGAAAAAGGAATGCCACAATGTTTCATGGTTCTACCAAAAACTGTGACCTTAACTACAGAGTTGCAAATTTAACTCATTATGGCAATAGACTGTGAGCAGTGTATGAGCAGCTCTGATGAGCTCTGAGGAAAGAGCATGGCATATTTTTCAGATGAAGAGGACTGATCACAAAAGCTGAGCTGCTGCAAAAAACAGAACTTTTCATTTAGGTGCTTCAGTAGAAGTAGAGCTATACCAAAATGTGACCACTGATCTCCAGGTGCCCCAGCTGTAACACAAGAGTGATGCCTTATTTTGCAACTAAGTGTTAGAAGGGAAAAGAAGTACTGGCAGTATAATCTAATCATACATCAGAAATCACAGTTCCCTTCCAACAGAATTATGAAACAACTTTTTGCTTTAGAGGGATCTTACAGGTGAGAAACACAATTACATTCAATGGTTCAAACAGATGTGTAGAAAATTGAAAGTGGGATCCCTTGACCTTCCAGGTAACTCCTCCTTTCTGTTCTTAAAGCTTTCTTTTTAACAGTTTGCCTCCCAGTCACCACGTGATGATACAGTAAAAATAACCCCCTGCAATCCTTGCTGCTCTCCTGTTAAAATATGTACTGCCACACACTGGTTTATTGATTCAAGAAAATAAATCTCTGCTAGAGCTAATATTGACTTTTGTTATGAAAATGGAAGTGAATAGCTAACTGAATATTGATTTGAGAGAGGAATGACATATGATAAGCTTAAAAAAAGTAAAAGCAAAATTGCAGCATGGAAATAAATGCTTCCAAACAACATTTTAAAAGCATAATCAATTCCAGATGACAATTACTTGATTACTAGTAAAAAAGTCTGTTGTTGCCAAATGTCTTAAAAGTACCTATAAATAAGACAGATGTACATTCTTCCTTATGATTACTCCATATATCACCTGTTCTGGATTCTAACATGAGTTAGGGACTGGTCTGCTAAAGCTTGTTGCAATTCAGCCACTGTTCTCGAAGGGAAAGGCCTTGCAAATGGGAGATTTGTTATTAGTTGCCCAGAAGTGGCATGGCGTCATTACAGGAGGTGCAGTCCATCAGCTGTTCTCAAAACAGGCCTATTTGCAAAGAGGACATCCATTAGCACAACGTGATGTACAGTGCTAGCATCACCATATTTAATGAGTCTAATTAAAAAGAAATTCAGCACATGCTTTTTAAGCAAATAGGGATCAAATTCCTTGCCAAACTAAAATATTAACTCATTTGGATAACTCTTTACAGTCATTTGGTTGGTATAATAATTTTAAACTGTGATTCACAAAACACACTGGGGACCCACCAGTTTCACTGCTACTGACCCAATAACACCCCAGCTCACCCCATTTGCTGCACCCTTTCCAGCAATTGCTGCCACAGCTGTTTCCGTGGGAACTCACTAGAACCCAGCTGTGGTGCTCTGATTTGGGTCAATGCATTTGTACAGGAACAGTCTCCTGTGAAAATGGGAAGATTGGTCAAAGAGAAGCCCCTTTGCAGGAATGCCAGGGATTTGTTACTGAGAGGCCTTTAATAGTCAAGAGCTTTCCTTCAGCAAATCCAAGCTGGAACATCAAAAATCAGTTCCTTCAAGCTGAGCTTTAGGATCAGCCAAAAGGCACAATGCAGATCTTTTAAAGATTTCGTTTTCAAGGGAGACTGTGGAGCAGTTACTGAACATACCTTCTTGCTCTTCAATCTGTTCAGCTAAGTGACAACCCTCATGTTTGCATTTTCTGATGTTCACTGGTCACTGCCAGAACTTGGGCTGTGGGGCACTGGCCAAAGGCAGCTGTGCTAAGGCCACAGCGCCCCAAGCTAAGAATGCTCCAGATGGCTTTTTCCCCCCCTTTTTTTTTTTTTTCCTTTTAAATAACTGAAACAATATGCTCACTGCCACTGGAGTAGCCTCTCCACTGATCTGGTCCTACTGGCACTGAATTTCTCCAGGAAGATGGAAAGACTGGAGGCTCTGGTTTGTAGGCCTCAGCCCAAGCCGCGTTTTGCAGCAGCCACAGGAATGCCCCAGGCCAGCGAGCAGGCTGGGGATTCTGGCTAAAACCACCAGCAGTGATGTGGCCAGTGAGAGCTGACATTTGGGGCCAATGTGCCGAGCAGAGCATTTTTAAACTCCAACTCCAGCAGTGCAGATGATGAAAAAGTGCAGAGCATTACACACAGCCCCAGGGGAGGGGGGCTTCTGTGCCAAAACCACCCCCTTGCAGTCAATCTGCAGAGCCAGAGACACGTATTTAACAGCTTCAAGCTCTGCTCATCTTCAAAATTCCAATGTAAAGACTCAAAGTCTCCCAAAGGATACCTTTTAAGATACCATTTATAACCAATTCAAAGAGGGAATGTTTTTGATTGTTCTTTGGCTTCTGCAGGATTAGATGTTTAATTAAAAGACCCTTCTTTTAAGAAGAAGATACAGTTTAAATGCTAAAATACTCCATTAAGTGAAAAAATTTTCTCCAGGGGAAAAAAAGAAAGGACACTGCTACAGAAATGAAGTAGTGAAAAGAAATCTGCTACCTAAAATGAAAGTTAGTAATCTTGCCCTGTTTTTGAAAGAATAAATACTTCCTTTGTCTTAAGCAGTGATTTTACCAAAGTTTGAAACCCTATAGAACTACAAATTAGTCTGAAGGCTCAGTCCAGTTTGAAACATGGGAATATGACCTGTGCTGCTTGTGGGAACAGCGATGTGCCCTTCTAAAGTCCAAAACAGGTTTGTTTTCTTTTCCACAATGGCACAAACTGGCAGCAGGAAGCACCTTGGCAGGTTATAGCTGTTCACAATTAAATAGGGGCTCCCAACATAATCAATCCCTGGCACTTCCATAACTCATTGGGGTTGGAATAACATCATTCTCCCTAACTGCACACACCTCTTTAAAACTGTACCAGCCTTAATATTCCCTGCTGGCTCTCCTGTTCCAACTCATTACATTTTATATCTCCCCACTTCAGCCTTAAACTGAAGTCAAGAGTTGCAACCGTCAAACACTGTGCTGCTCTTGGAGTCCTTCTATAACCTGCAGTCCGAAGGAAAAGCTTCCCAGGCCTGCATTTCCCACCACCACCCTGCCCAACTAACTGTGCCATGATTCACACTGCTTGTTAATACATCCTGGGGGCCCTAATAAGCAAGTTTCACATTGTTTGGTACATTTGTTTCACCTCCTCTGACTGAAATTTTAATGAGTTTAGGAAAGAGAGGCTTGGTTGGGAACTACCAGAAAAGTGGGAAAACAAGGATACTTTCTCAGAGATCTTGGAAACAAAGAAGTAACCAAAAGGCATCTGAGCAAACTAATTTACAGCAGTAGGAGAACTACAAGCTGTATGCCTATGAATCTTCTGTGTGCCAGAGGGCAGAAGTGATGGACTCCTAATCTATGCAGTGATACAAGAATGATTTGTTTCTTGTCAATGATGCATTTTCTGTGAGTTACAGAACAGATGAGAGGAAAAGAAAAAAATTACAAGAATTCTTCTGTTATGGAGTACAACTGTTACAAAATTACCTCTTCATTTAGCACACAGAATAGGATAAAGTATTTCAGCTGGATGGGACCTACAAGGATTATCTAGTCCAGCTGCCTGACCAATTCAGAGCTGCCCAAAAGTTAAAAGCCTGTTGTTAAGATGTTATCTAAATGTCTCCTAAACACTGATGGGCTCAGGGCATCAACCACCTCTCTAAGGAAGCTTGTTCCAGGGACTGATCACCCTCTTGGTAAAGAAGTGTCTCCTGCTGTACAGTCAGAACCTCCCCTGGCACAATTCTGAATTATTTCCACATGCCCTGTCACTGGATTCCGGGGTGGCGGGGAGCTCTCCCTCTGTGTTTCCCCTCCTGAGGACGGTGTAGAGAGCAACTTCCATATAAAGTTGCCAAATCTTTTTCTTGTCACACCTAAACACAAAGCAATTGTGAAGGTGGAACAAATTCAGAGATCAGAATGAAATACAGTTCACTGAAAGGTATCAAACAGGTTCCTAGGTAGTTATCTGGTTAAATCCAGGGGCTCAAGTGTTTTGTTGTTTTCTTTAAATCCTAGATCTGCATGTGCTCAGTTAAAAAATGGTTCAGCTGATGTAAGGAAATTACCCAAATTACCCAGAGTGATTCAGCCACCGGATGCATTTTCAGGGCCAAAGCATCAGGGTTCTAGAAGAACATCCTGGGCTCAAGTCAGCCAACTTACAGAAATTACATTTTGTGCTATGCAAGCAAGGATTAGTTAGTTATATGATCGAGGTCTTCAGGACTATCACACAACTTGTGGTTCCTCTACATGCACCCAAACAGCTGACAAAGTTGAAGGGGAATGGAGATGATATAAATTATCTTTATTTAATCCCTCAATGAGAAAGAATTGTGCTTCACTTCATACAAAGTAACTCTTACACAAAGACCTAAACATAAAAGACAGAGAATTAGGGAAAACAGAACAGGTTGGAAGTATAACTCAATCTGACCATAAAGGATACAACCCCTGTGATTCAGATACGTGTCTTTTAGTGTAACAGCAATTTTATCTACAAACCTTATCAATAAGTGAAGTCTATAAAGTAAAAATTACGGAAAACATTCTTAAATATCACAGAAATAGTTAACAGCAAGTTACCTTGCGATCTTCTTTAAAGACTTCAGCAGCAGTTGTGAAATGTGGAATGGCATTTTTACAGTGAGGACACCCTGTTTGACGCAGAAAGAAAAAGACAAACTTTAGTTGTAGGAAAGATACCGAGACAAACTCAAGACACAAGGTGAATCAGTGAAAATTTTGAATCAAAAATCGCTCTAGACAGGAGCTCTCCAGTTCTGGAACGAGCAGGACAAAGCATGTATAGACCATGTGTCAGCTACATGAAAATAAGCACATGTTTAAAATGCCTGTGACTTCAAGGAGCTGAGGTGTACATTTACAGTCACATAACATCCCATAATAGGGGCCATGGTGCAGGGGGCTTTTCCCCACCATTAGTCCCCCAAGGCACTTCAAGAGCACCAGCCACAGACAGAGCATTGCTCTGTACCTCCTGCTGCTGCCAGGCAGGTTGTCACTGTTGCCACATGTACCAGCTACATCTGGGCATGGGAATAAAGACAGCACAGCTGGGAACAGAAGGAGGCTGGAAAGGAAATTGCTGGGAGCGTTTAAAAGTATTTTGAAATGGCCTGTGTTAAAGCCAAGCCATTGGGAGCAAAAGGGAGGGGAAGAGAAGCAAGTCCAGACATCTTCCATGGATGGAGAGCAGATGTCCAGTCCCAGGTTAGGATGACTGCTGCTGGCCTTTCTGGAGACCTTCCTGCTGTTCACCACAACTGGGCAATGCCTGAAGAGTTTTATAGACCCAGCACACAGGAACCCAGAGCTTTGTATGGGAGATGAGCTGATACTTCTTTGTAGCACTGCAGCACTGAGCAAAAGGGCAGCTGATCACTTGCTTAAATACACAATGATTCTACTCAAACATTTCAGAAGAAGACACAGAAGGGAAATTAGAACTGTTCTCTTGATTCAAGGTTCATATTTGAGTGCTCTCAATTCAGAAGCAATGTCTACAAATTATTGTCTATGAATAATCCAAACTACTCTCAAAACGTCATTACTATTCTAAGTGAGGCTTTGAAAAGGAAAAGTACCTGCATATGTGTAATAAATTACATTTTTTCAAACCCAGCACAGAGGCTGATCCCAAGTAAAGATTCAGGACAGAATTTTTTGCTAAGATGCATGTTAAAAAAGGAATGGATGCACTTCATCAAGCCTGTGAAACGCTGGCAAAGGAGTTCATCCTGCTATTATTTCTGGGTAAGAACAGAAAAATCACAAATTAATTGCTCACAAGCACCAATTACAGCTTATGTTACTGTTGTTTACCAGTATTTTACATGATGAACAAGTGTCTGTGTTACTTTAAAATCAGGACTGAACAAATGCCCTCTTAGGAGACTTGCAGCTGCCCTCCTAAGCTATGCTCACTCTTTCAGCTGACAAGAAAAAGTATCTGTGCATGAACACTGCACACCCCTTTCCACAAAGGAAAGGCTGAGAACCCCTTCCAGCTTCACCAAAATGTAAATTCATTGCTTACATGCACTGCTTTGAATTTTAGAGCATTTCTTTCTTTGGAATAGGATTCTGAAAGCACTGCAGTGACACATCTGTGTAAATACACAGAGTCTATGCAGTAGCTAAGAATACCAGAAAGTCAAGGGGATGTTTCCTGGGAAACTGAGGCACTTCTGTAAATCCATCTTAATAGCTTCAAATTCTTTATGCAGCAGGATGGCAGCTATCCTGTGGCAGCTGTGTTTCAGTGGGAGATAGTGCAGTGTTCTACAGCTTGCAAACCATTAACCTTACTGAGTTCTTCAGGGTTTGCCTGGGAGAAAATGGTCAAGAAAGAAAAGGAGGAGGAAGAGAAGGAGGAGGAAGAGGCTAGGGTTTCAGGCTGCTCCCATGTCCATCAGCTCACTTTGGTGGCCCATTTTCCCTGTTACCACTTGTCTGGCCTGTCTGCCTGATACTGAAGAGCCTGCAGGTCAAGCCTGCCTCTTAACAAATCTTGGATAATTTCCTGTACTGTGGGGGGACTGCCTTGGTTGACTTGTTAACACTGCTCTACATAAATAAATCAGAACTGGTGACAACATCTAAAAAGAATTTCAGGAACAAAAAATGGATAAAAATCAGGCACCTCTAAAACAGGAACATTTGTTCTTAACTACATACTGCAGTTTTTCTGGAAAGCACTTCCAACTGTTACACTAAAACATAGAGGCTCCTAAAAACTTAAACCTTTCAAGTTCCCTTTTTTGCTTATGGTCTTGAAATTTAGATTTCACCAAGGAACATTATTTTAAACCCTCAATAAAAGTTATTTCAGGACAACAAGGCCTCTCTCAAAGCTCCTAGTGAAGCTGTAGCAGGTAAGAACTCTTCATGAGCCACATTCTGCAAGAAAATGAGAACACAAATAACAAGTACATTCTTCCACACAAAAATACAAAATCCAATACCAAATAATGAGAAGTTACCTTCATTTACCCATCTGAAGCTCCATCCCTCCTGCCTTCACTTCCCTCTTGGCCCAACCTCCTTTCTTTACTGCACTGTGCTCACAAAACTAAAACACAACCATATGGCTTTTGGCAGAGCTGCCTCCAAGTCCAGTAGGCATTTTGTTAGCCTTGGACATCCATCCACGGAACAGATGTGAATGCTACACTGAATTCCCAAGGAGTTTCAAGGAGTCACTGAAAGGGGGGAAGGAGCACATCATATGGAACAGCAGAACTTCATCTGTTACAACTTGGAAGGATTGCCAAATGCAGCAAACACTTGGAAGTCACCCAACCCAGTCATTCTATTTAAAGCACACATGCCAAAAAAAATAAAACCAGAGGTTGACGTCTTCATTTTGACAGACGGAAAACTTGTTCTCCCCATTCCCTCTTCACACCCACTATCACACATTTATTTTAAGTGTTAACACTATCTTCTAGATTTGAAAGTGCAAGGAAAGGAAATGTACTGAGCACAGTACATGAGGATAGGAAGTGTGCAGCCTCCTTACAAAGGATTTTTCAGACGGGCTGCAATGGAAAGAGATTAAACCGGTGGCATGTGAAGGTGTGGATAACGTGTCAAGAACCAAAAGGTCCTGCCCCTTCTCAGTCACTATGGACTAAACAAGTGGAAAAATTCATTTTAATTCAATAATTTGGATCCTATGGTAAGCGCACTGACTTCCTGCAAGGACAAGAAGTGGAGTTTTAACTGAGCAGCACTGAAAGCAGCACTTCTGGGAGCAGAGCCTTCTAACACAGATGCAGGGCTTTGCTTTAACTATTTTCTTTTTTTCATTTTTACAACACCCTCAACAGGGTTCAGGGCAGATGTGAACTTTACAGTAATTTCCTGTGCCTGAGACTTGAAAAATGTGAAAGAAACCTGCTCCTGAAACATCCAGCTTTTCCACAGGATCCTAGTACAGGCACTCAGAACCTCTAATCATTCCTGCACATCTCAAGATAACTCCATTTCCTAATGCAGAAACACAGTTGCATCACCTGTTAGGAAAACAAGAGAACCTGACACCTCAGGCACGTGCAATAGCATGTGCTGAGGCCATTCCCTGCTCACAGTCAGCAAACAATCCAGCTTTAACAGAGCTCTGGCCAGGCACTCAGCTCTGTGCACAGAACTGGGCTCTCTGGAGGACCCTCCCGTAAATCCATGGTGGCATCTGCTCCCCCTGACCTACTGGGGCATGAGGGCTGCCTGCTTCAATCACAGGTCCCTGGATCCATGTGAAGACACCTGCAGCTGAGGACCTCTGAAGTTCTCTTTGCCTTTGTACTACAAATTCAAAAATTTACAAAACCCCAAGATTTTCTGCAAGGTTTTTCTCCACCATTCATGTCGTAAAGTTGGTGGGAGATGTGGTACAGTCACAGCAGGCACCATCACATTCCTCACCTTGAAGCAGTTCTCAACTGAGCCAGTACATGAGAAATATGGTTTCTGTGGGAAAAATTCAAGAGGAATGGCTGATGAACAGCAGACGAGGGAAATCAAGCAAGCAAGCAAGCAGGCTTCACTCAGAGCCATTATCACTGAGGGGAGAGGGAGTCAGATTAAATCTCCTCTAATTAGAGAGGCATTTAAAGGAGAGCTAGTGGGTCTCTAGGGAGACGAAGTGATGGAAAATATATAACCCAGCTTATTTTCTATGGACTGGATTTACTGGTAGCAGAAACAACCTCAGGGTACAGCACCTTCTCGGGGTATCTTTGAGGAAAGACCCAAGGAGCCAGCACTGGTTTGGGCACAGAAAGGGCCTGGAACTTCATCCTCACAGAAACACTGCTCCGAGGACTGTGAAGTAAAGAACTGCAGGGTTGAGCTGGATGTGATTTCCAAAATGATGTCACAACACATTTGTTACATGATGTAAAACAAAGACAGTGCATGGAGAAATAGAAAAACTTAACTATATTGCTCACATCACTTTGTGAACTGATTTATTGTTTTTTAAACAAAAAGCAGACTGAGGAAAAAATAATATAAACCAAATTTTCAGGTGAGGTAAGAATGACACAAAATTGATACGATGTGGTAGCAATTTGGTAAATTTTCAGACATAATAATACCCTGTGAAAACATTTTCCATCATTGCAGGATCCCATGGGGTGCAGAAGGGATACAAACAGGATTTCAAAGCAGTGGAACAACCTAGTAAATAACCTACGTGTCTTTATTACAGTCAAATGGAGGATTTTTCATTGAACAGGGCTTCCTTTTTTAACCAATGAATTGTTTAGAGATGATAGTGAGTCAAAAGTAAAAGTTAAGAGAATCTTAAAACTTCAGTGTACAAAGGTATTAGGACCAGATGGCAATTCTAAAGATGTCTCAAGAGTAGTGCATGAAACAGATGCACCCTGTTGTACAACAGTCACCTCATTTCATTTAAAATAAAATTGAGGGAAATTTTCAGAACTGCCTAAAGGAATCAAGTACTCTTTCCAAAAACACAGGTTTCTATTTGCTTAAATATGAAAAAGCATCCTTTAAGTTAAGTTTCTTCATGCTTTTTTTAATTTGAAACTACAAAGCCCAGTGATATAATATAACCTCTCTACAGCTGAACAGTACAAGGTTAATTCAGTTGCCTTAGAAGAGTGGAAGCTGTATTAGCATAGCACAAAGAAGAAAGGTGAAGCTGTTTTTTAATGAATATAAATCAAAAGCTAACAATTTGTACAAAATAGATAAAGGAAGCAAATGGACATCAAAGCAGTATCTACAGTCAGCAGAGGTAATCATGATGTTTTAAGTATATAAGGGGCTTTAAATATGTTAGAAGTAAAAGAAATCCAGACAATGCTAGAAATATAACTTTGAAAGAAAATGATGGAGTTGTCAAAAGGAACTTCACCGAATATATAAATTAAAACAGTAAGCACATGTGGAGAGGGCCTCTATGCCTGGCACCTTTGAAACGCTGTTTGCAGTTTTGGACCCACAAATCAACAATGAATTCAAAATGGAGGGTTCAGAAGACCCATGAGAAAAACAACAGAACTGAAAGACGTGTTTCATGGCAAAGGGTGTCAGGAAGCTCAGTGTGTCAACAGCTTAAATCCGAAGATTAAGAAGAGATAGAAATCGAGAAAAGTCAGTCTCTAAATTTCATTACAACGAGCTATTCAAGCTGGGTGCCAAAGGCCGAGTAAGCTCCAGAGCTGGCTGCATGCTGAAGCCAGTCAAATTTAGATGGAAATTCACATTCCACATCACTAGTGATTTTTAGTCTGAAAGGAAATGGTTTTCTAGAAGAGATGCTTTCACACAGTGGCTCTCTACCTGATCAGAAGACAGCTGTCCTTGACTTGCATTGCTGAGCTGAGACTGCCACAGCAGTGACATGGTCTGGCTGTCCTCGTGTCACCATCTCCGAATGGCCGGAGCTGCAGGAGGCCAGCACTGCCACGGGTCAGGCAAGGACAACAACCCCTGCCAAGCCTAACCTGAGCATCCCCACCAGGACACTCCAGCAGCACAGACTGGGCATTTTGACTGCAGAAAGCACTACCTTATACCTTCTGCCCATCATTAATGCATAGTGATTTATAACCCTACCCATGTTGTTGCCGTGCGCGCTTTTAGCATCTTGTATGTAATAAAATCTTGATAAATAAAGTAACAAAGTGGTGTGCATATATTTTACATGAATTTTTTTTTTTCAAGGAGGTAGTTTAAACATGGACACATCTTAATATAGACTGCTTTCATATTAAATACACTAACTTAAACTGTCAGTTTAAGTCCTGGCCAGTTCCTTAGAGGAGATCTGAAAGCCCAATGATTTGTGAGACCCTGGCATTTGTGCTGTCTGTGCTCTCCCCTCAGCATGAAAAAGGGCTCTGCTCCCCCCTCAGCTTCCTTTAGTACCTCTCTACGGGTGATCTCAAATGCTTTAACTAATATCAATTAATTACGCTTCAAATTGCCCCTAAGAGAGACAGATGTGATTATCCCCCTCTGTCATTACATCCAAGGTTAAATAGAGTCAGGAAGAGGTTAAGTGACTCACAGGGTTCACAATCCTGCCTGACAGGCAGCCAGGCTGCAAGGTGCTGACTCCATTTGTTCAGCTGCGAAACCATCAGGGCCTCAGAGGGCTCAGCACGTGGCAGGATGGAGCCCTCAGTGTGCAAAGTGCAGAGCAGAGAATGACTTTCCAATTCCCCATCTCTGCTTGAAATCATCACCGTTTAAATAACAGGGGTAGATAGTGCCCTCTGTTATTGGTTTTTAAATGACTGCAATTCTAAGCAAGTGCAAGCAACAACCCTGCACAGCTATCAAAACCAGCCCAGGAGCTTGTACACCACAGAGTCAAGCAAAGCCTGTTTCCACTTCAAGAGATCCAAGCGATTAACCAGAATTAAAACAAGAATATTACTTGGTCAATCAAGGAAAGACAGGCCACAAACAGTAATTGCACAGATAAGAGCTGAAAAAGGGTGTACCGCTTAAACCAGTGCAATTCGTGTGGCTACAGGAGTTACTGAATCCACAGGCAGATCTGAGAAAGGCATTTGGAGATGTAACTGAAAGGTTAATTCACTCTGTTTTACCAGTAGAGAACTGGAGGGCCTTTTTATTGCATATCAAAGCTCATTTGATGACACGACCTGACACCACATTATGATCACATCTCTAAGACACGAGATATTAGTAATTGAAAGAGGGTGACTTGTCCTTTGACTTGAGAAATGTTATGAGGTTAAGCATCAGGTCAACTAAGGCTTGTCTGACTACTCTTAAAAACAGGCAAACTACTCCAAATTTCACAGCCTGCTGGTGGATTTTGTTGAGTTTTTTCCCAAACTATCTGAACTCTCATTTTGTAACACCTTGGAGGTATACAAGCGAGAAAAAACATACAAAACCCAAATTAGTGGGAAACCATAGCCATGAGATGTGAACAACTGCAACAGCAGCAACAAAGTCATCAGAACAGGTCAAATTGCAAAGTGAGGAGAGTGAAAAGACTCAGCACAAAATTCCTGGACTGTTTCATCCACTACAAAAAGCAAGGACATGACTGACTGCAGTGAATTATAAATGACATGCCAGCACTCAGCATCTGGCAACGAGCAATCCTTCGAGATGGAAAGCTGTACAGCAAGTCACCTCTGGACAGAAAGGGTGTATTACACCCAGAACAAACCTGAGTGCAAGTTCCAGCAGACCTGCATTTTCCACTGTGTCACTGGCCTATGTAGCTTGAACAAAGCTGGCAGCAGCAGTTAGCCAAGACAGCATCAGCCCTGGTTAACTGCAAACACAGTTATTGAACAAATGAAATAATTTTGCCATCTAATATGCTAGTGGACACTAGTAATAGAAGAAACACTGCTGAGTTAGCAACAGCCAGCAGAGCACTGGAATTTCAGCTGCGCTGATGATTAAAAGCAGCTCCTGTCAACACAATGTTACACATCACCAAAAAAAGCATCTGTCTTATTGGAAATGGGTTTCGTGACAGTGCATAAGGATGGGTGGCATATTCATTATCTCCTAATGTACCCACAGTGACACTACACCAACATAGCTGTGTGTCTGAGGAGAGAATTCCATGGGCAAGAGCACGCACTTCCCTCCTCTTCCCTTCTCACTGGAGTTGTTGTTACAGGCAATATTCTGCACACCAAATCAAGCAGCTGTAACATTCCAGGGTTACAAAACAAGAGGAGCAGGATCACCCCAACACCTTTTAGTTTAATGTCACCACTCCACCACAGTCACTGTGAACACTTTGTGACAGTTATGCAGAGTCTGGAGAAGTGCCTCAACTTCTGAGTTGAGAGCAGTTCAAACTGTTCTCTTGGTGCTAACTATTCTCCTCAGCACAAACACTGGGGCTAAGAGCAGTTCTGCCAGCCTGATTGCAGAGAGTATTCTATAAATTCATCCTTTATCAAACCCAGCCTGTTAAGGGGCTCTGTGGCATCAGCACTATTTACACCGCAGGAACACACCTCGCTAATGTGCCCGTAACAAGAGCACCACTGATGCAGGAGAGAAAGCAGTTAGTGGCAGAGCTAACATATCAAAATTCTGCAGTGCCAGCCCACGCAGGATTTAAAGCCTCATTATCAGAGGGTCCAGACCTCGCCTCTGCCTCAGTCAACAACCAGAAAATCATTCCTGCAAGGGTTTTTGCCTTGAAAGGGATTCTTTCTGTTCAGCATGTTTTTAATAATTTTTTGATAGCTTAAGCTTCATTTACAAACACACACATTTTGTTCAGGCTCTTTGATACAGCCACCTAATCAAAACTTAACAAGATGTGTTTGCAAGTGACAGGAAAGCCTCTTGGTGGGAGCCAATCTGAGGCCATCGTTGGACACTAAATTCATCTGTGCTGCTGCTTTGCTCTGCACATCTGAACTCATAAACTCAATTGTCGAGTATGTTCTCCCCCTCTGTGCATACTTCACACAGAACTGTGTCACCCAAGTCTGCTGAGTGACCCAGCAGAGACCCAGACTGCTCATCTCAGGCCCAGCAGCCACAGGCTGAGGCCTCATGGCCAATAGAATTTGTTGTTTCCCTACAGCAGTGCAGCTTGACCAGAACACAGCATTAACTCCCCAAAACTGCCTGTGCAAAAGCTGAGATATGGTGCAACCACCTTTGTCCAAGCTGTCTCGAAAAAGTAGGAAGGATGAAAAGGAAATGCTACTGCTTCCTTCAGAACAGCTTTTTGATGACAGCTTGGGTCCCAGGGAGGGAGGAGCACACTGCCCTCCTGGCTGTCAGCATTAACTGCTAAAAGCTCTGTGCTCACAGTGTGACCCCCTCTGGCAAGGACTCTCAGTGCTTTTTGTCATTGACTATTCCTTGATGCATAACTTGGACAGAAGAAACCTAGGAGGTTTTGTTGTGAAAACACAGAGAAGCATACCAGGATACAGAATAATTCATATTTTGAACAAACTTTGTGGGTAAAATGAATGCAGATTTGCTTAGCTCTTAGCATTTGATGCGCTCCTGATGAAATACACAGGGATGGGCACAAGTCATTTGGTCAGATCCCTGTCTGATTTCTTACTGCTGAGGAAAGTCCTACCTGATTTCCCACTTACTTCTTACTGGTGGCCAGGAGTAGACCCATCAGATAGCAATGATGTCAGTATTCCTGCTTAACTCTCTTCATTTTACATCAGAACAATACCCTTACACTATCTCCCACAAACACCTCAGATCAACACACAGCCTTTTAATGGCTCCAAAAACATCCTAAAATTCTTCTGGGACTTTATCAGCTGCAACACAGGTTAGGCACTTTCATTCACTTCTTCCAGCCCTGAAGAAAAACACTACAAAAAATTTAAGTGAAGAACCAAGGAGGTCGATGTCTCTAACTGCACATCCTCTTGCAGCAGTTCAGCCTCTTGCTTCATCAAAAAATACCTCATTAAAACCATCCTCAGGATGGTTTACTTCTGAGTGTTCTCTGGGTAACCCCTGTGGGTCAGGCTTCACCAGAAAATAACATTTTCCAGCTGATGAAATTAATTTCCAGTGAAGTGAAAGTTTCGCTGCTGAACACAGAACCGGAAATCAGCTCCCAGCAAAGCATTTATTAAAAATACCCATTCTGTGAACCCTGTTGAGTCCCACAAATTCAGGCCATTTGGCAAGTCAGTAACATTGGCAACTGCCCCCCTTACGAACCATTAAAAGGGAGCACTTTCCCCTGACTACTTCCCATTTCTGCTGCAAGTCTTTATTTTTTAAAAGTGCTTATTAACTCGTGTTTTGACACTAAAAGTAGAAACTGAATTAATTTGATAAGTGCTGAGTCCTGCCATTAAAAGTGACAGATCTAAAAACGGAGTGCCCTCCCCCCATCATTTGGCCCTGTTAATGACTGGTCTATTATATATCATTCTTTTCTGACACAGGTGATTCATTTGTAGTCTCTTTGGAAGCAGCAATCTCAACCAAAAAATAACATTTTTGCAACTTGAAAGTGGACATTTTCTGTTTCTGCACAAGAATAAGCAGAGGGTGTTATTAAGCCTTTCCTGTTTAGAGAAAATTAGAACTGGATGAGAAAGGGGAAAAACAACCCAAACCACGATTGACGAAACCAAACCCCAAACCAAATAAAAACCCACTGTGTATCTCAAACTCCAGTATAACTATTCCTAGAAATACAGCACTGCTGTGTTGGAAGAAACTTCTAGTTTCTTCTAGAGATCATCTAGTCTAACATCTTGCTCAAAACAGGCTGCCCAGCACTGTCTCCAGCTGGGCTTTGAACGTCTCCAAGGTTGGAGCCTCTTGGGTCACCTTGTTCAAGTATTCAACCACAACCACATTAAAAAAAACCACCACTTCCTCTAAATGTTTAAGCAAACTTTCCTGTGTTTCAGTTTGAGCCCTTTGCCTCTTGTCCTGTCCCTGGGCACTGCAGAGAAGAGTCTCACCTAGCTTCAATCATTCTTTTTTTCCCCTTAATTCTGTTTGCCTAATGCAGCAAAAACATCTCCAACCACAAAGACATTATTTACTGGAACTTTTGTTATCCTTTGTGATTCTGACAACTAATCACAACCAACTGCTTCTATTTTGCAGTTTTCAGTGCTACAGTAGGAGGTTAACATTTAATGCATTGTCAAAGTCAAGTCTCAATTATCTGGAACAACAGAGTGGAGAGAGCACATAAAAGTAAAAATGCAGATAAAACACATCCAGATAAGCTATATGAACACAGAGAACACACGAGAAAGAAGAAAGAGAAGTCAGGGCACTGATCCTAGAAGAGGCACCGATGCAAATGTGGTGGCCCAGGACACCTCTCTTTAGCACTGCAAGTGTTGAACCCAGCTCTGGGTGCAGAGCACAGACCTGCAGCCGCTGCCCTCCCAACCCTGGCTGGTTCAGCACTGCAGTCCACCTGCCCTTGTCCATTTGGCTCACTTCCCAATACAGTCTGTAGCCCCCACATCCTGATCATCAGGATTTGGCTCCGTGTGCACACCAAACCATGCTCGGACTAGTCACCTCCTCTCCCCACTTCTGGACAAAGCCAAACAGTTATAAAAGTAAACCTGAAGTAGCTGATGGAATCCAGTACTCCAAGGACTGGATGATGGAAAAATTATAAACACAAATCCCATAAACTCTCCCCCAAAAGCTTCTCAAATGCTGGTGCATTATCATACTGCTTTCAAATACTCCTCCAACCCCTCACAGCAGTCCCCACACACACCTGAGGCTTCAAGCTTCCCTTCTGCTGATAGAACCATTGTCTTCCTCTTATTTCAGGCATTTTGAACTTCAAGGTACATGACTGGGATGACAATTACCACTTCACAAGAGATGCACGAGGGTTCAGAGAAGAGCTGGGCTGTGCTGCACAGATGCCAGCAGCCTGCCCCAAGTCTTATCCCTGAGTAGCTCTAACACCTGCCAGCCCAAATTCCAGCCTGAGTGGCATGGTACAGACCCACCCAAAGGACATCTGGAGGAAGATCTGGTCCCAGGTCGTTATTGGCACAAGTAGCACTGTTTTTCCTGCAGCAGGCACTTTTTCCCAAGTCAATATTGGGAACCTGCCCCTATTCCTGCCTCCTGCCCCAAATCAGTCATTACAGCACACACAGATGCCACCAGGCAGGAATGGGAATGTGAAATCAAAGTCTTTGTGGTGTCAAGTCCATGGGAGTGGATTTTTTCCCCCAGTAATTTCCAGAGTCTTGATTCTGATTCTCAGTCCTTAAAATATTCCACAGGCATGAGGAATAACCTTTACGCTTCACCCATATTCCGGGAGATGGAGTAATGAGTTCCCTATCTTTTCCATGTGGATGTAGCAGTCTTCTCCTCCAGAGCTAAATCACTGTGAAGCGCTGCTCAGTACCATTAAAGCCCTGCTCAGCTCAGCCCTGAGTTATCGGCACAGCAGCAGATCGGTGCTTCTCCTATACATATTAAGTAATTTGGACTGGAAGCTGCCACAGGAAAGCCAGATCTCATTTTAATTTGCATCTAAGATATATATCTGTGGCCGTTGCCTAAAGGTGTGTCACTCTAGCTGAAAGCTTGACAAAGGTCAGAATACTCAACTTTCTGCTTTAAATTCTAATGACAGATGAGAGATACATTTCTTAGCATAAATATTTATGTATAAACATACTTTATATATGCATGTATACACACCCCCCCCAATCCTAAAATATCTCAGCATATGTGTAAGTGTAACAAATACTGCCACAGAGTCACAAGTGAATGGAGTAGCATACTGTGAGTCTGCCCTGACCCAAGATGTGGATTTGAATAGAAAAAGAAAATTGAGGTAATGGGACCTTGAAATTTTAGTTAAGGTTCCTTCTGCACTAAAATAAGCAAGTTAAGATTAATTGGCAATGTAAGCTCCAAGAGTTCTCAAGACTGAGAAGATGGTAAACAAAAGCTAATCTATCAAATTTATCAGAAAGCACATTATCACTGCACAAAAGCTGAAAAAATATAGTGATTTGAATCACTGTAATTATTCTACTGCTTTAATGTTTATTTCATAGAAAATGGAGATTTAAAATACTCATCTGGTACTTTCCCCTGCACCCAACAAAGTGCAGGCTTTTTGCACTCCCTGTGTGTGCCTGCTTTGTGCTTTGCTCACCAACACTCACATTTAGAGAGAACAAATCTAACAAATCTGACAAATCAGAAATTGTGCGTGACCCACGTACTGATACCACAACAGCAATGCTGTCTTAGGAGTCACGGGAAGGCCAGAAGAGGTTCCAGTTAACACCTCTCTGTCCTGTATACAGGTGGTCTTGTGTAGCACTGTGTCAAAAACAGTGCAAAAATGTGTCTGAAGGGCAGTCTCAAAGGACCCAACAGTTTTACATAATGCAAGCCTTGCTTCTACAGCCTGCACATAAAGAAAGGGCCAGGCTGATCTTTACTCACTCCTTCTGAACTAAGGGTGGAAGTCAAATAGCAAAAAATTAGCCCATCAGGCAAGTTCCCTTTCAACCATGGGAGCTGCATACTCATCACACATGGAGCCTTTGCTTTAAATGTAGCCTTAAAAAGGATCAAGAATCTGTCTTAAAAAGATGCAGCTAAAAAACAAAAGTGAAATAAATCCCTCTTACGTAGAAAGTCACTAATCGGGTAAAGAGAATTCAAGAGACAGTGGACTCCTAAATCGTACCATTTCATGTGCAATCATTTGATTTTAAAATTACAATTTGCTCTTAACCAGCTGAGGTACATGAATCAGAAATTCCTGGCACACGGGCAATTTTTAGTCAACAGGTGGTGGGAACTGGACTGGAAAAGGGATTATGTCCCCTTCCATTTTCTTTTACAACCTTCCAGAAATCTCCCTCCTGAACTGCACCCCTGCTTTCTCCCACATCCCTTCGTATGAGCCTCAAAGCATTCATGTTTAATTCTCTAACAGAAAAAGTAAAACAAGAGGCTGCCCGATTAAACATCTCTCTTTATGGAAAATACCTTTGATTTAATGAGAACAAGTTGGTAACTGTTTATCTGAAGGTTATTGATTAATTGCTGGCCATGTGATATGGAAGAAATATTTTTCACATCTGGGGGGGCTGAGTCATGGTGCCATAAAGGCACGTTAATAGTATCTAATATTAAATATTTGAATTACCTTCTCCCTTTCATAAACCCCTCAAAAGTTAAGAACTTGTACCTAGTCTGCCTGTCTCTGGGACAGCACAGCAAAACAGAGGAGGTCCCTGTCATTCACCTTATTTACAAAAAGCCTGATTCTAAACTTCTCTAGAAATATTCTCAGGAGCTTCAAAAACAAAGTGATTATGTGATGCATGCAAAACAATCTGGGAGGAGGAAGCTATGCCCCTAGTCCCTGGAGACTTAAATGCAGATTTATTACAGACAAAATTTATTCCATCAAAATTTGTTCTCCACCTCATGGACTGATTCCTCCTACACTACAGTATTGATTTCACTACTCAAGTGCTGCACTAATGAATCAGGCTCTCCATGTCCACTGTGCTACTAGAAAGGATCACATTTTGTTATATGGACCATAAAATGCAGCAGAGAAAAATAAATCTGTTTTGTTTTTTTGTATTGCCGCCTGCTTTGGTGTCAGCATTAAATAATATAACCATTATATACTGTTTTGTTTCCATTTATAAAGATATAAATGATGGTGCCAACGAGGCTCCTCTGCACTTATATTCAGAACCAGCTCTTTACCCTTAAAAGTCTGGGGACAGCGAGGGAATGAATTCAGGATTTCACAGTAAATGTAGGGCTTATAAAACCCATCCTCTTAGAGAGGTTATTTACTCACATGGTGCATAGAACATGACAAGAGTGTGCTTCTTCTTCTTCAAGGACTCCCTGAAGTCTTCTCCAGCAAGGTGGATAACACTGGTCTGTTTTTCTTCCCATGCAGGCTCAGGTGGAGGTGGTGCTTCAGGACTAGGAAAGAAAGACAATGAAATTGGTTTGAAAATGTTTCTGGAAGCAGATAAAGGGACACCACCATCTCGGTCGTAATTGGCATGAGGGAACTGATGTGAAAAATCCTTCAGGGTGCCTGTGCAGTAGAAAGACATACTCAATATTTCCAACACCAGGCAACAGCAAAAAAGATGCAAGTTAATTTCTGGAACTCAATAAAAATAAAATTTAAGTGACTGCAGTCAGGCATATGAGTAGAAATATTGAATGAAGACTTCCTACATTGCATCCAACGTCTGGGTGGAAAAAACATTGATACATACCATGGTATCATCCACAGGCATGAACTGAGAAGAACAGCAAGCAGGTGGAATCAAAAGACAACTGATATAGAAGAGCATCTTCCATTCAAACATCTTTTTTGTACTCTCTTGCTATTGTGCAAACTTCTGTAAAGAATTTCATGATCTTCTCTAGAATTCAGATATTAAAGCCAGGATGCAAAAATCAGCATTGTTCCACTTGGAATACTGGGGGTGACTGAACTGGAATATTTTACTTTGGTAAAGAGAATGTCAGGTTTCAATTATGACTGCACATACTGGCTAGATCAGAGCAATCCTGCACACCTAGAGCGCATCTAACAAAAATTCTGCTATTCACTAGCTCACAGACCTCTCTCAGACTCATTAAATTCATTCCTGCTGTATCTTAAATAGTGATTACTTATATAAAATCATCAGAATGGTGCCACGGTATAAAGACCTTCATATGTCGCCTTGGTAATAAATTAGCTTTTCAGACTTCCCTGACACTTTGAATGACACCATTTTAAGTTGTATCAGGTACATAAAAACCAAGTGGAGAAAAACTCAATTTTTAAAGTCCTTCTCAAGGTCACTTGGTGGACATTCATTGTATTTTCACCATTACTGATCTTCCAGTTTTTAGAGAAAGACTTAGATGTGTTTCAGAGAAAGAGTTAGAAGAGTTACACAGTGCGTCCTTTAGCTGAATCTCTCCATGAACACAGTTGTTGTGAGCTATTATTGATTACAGCTTACTCTCACACAAACTTTTCCATGCTGACCTGGAATAAGCTACCCAGCAACCGCTAACAATCCAGTGTGGGAGCACAGTCACCAGAGAGGAACCACAGCCAAAACCTGCATGGCTGACACCACCCAGTGAGACAGGTCTCCACAGACTTTTATCACCAGCCTGCACCCCAGATGCATCCCTATTTCCACAGCTTCAGCGCAGCTGTGTCAATTCTATCCCTGGTCAGAAAACAAGGATGTTATTCTACTGCATCTCCATCTGGGAGAACATCCAGGAGCCAAGAGCAGGAGACAAGTTGTCTGGGCTTCACCTGCCTTGCTGACTAGATGAGGCTGCAGACAAAAGTCTTCAAGACCCATAGCAGGATCCAGAAGAATTAACACCACTTCCCTGTTTCTCATTGCTTATTCATCTGCTCGTATGTACAGGCAGCATCAGCCTGACTGTTTAACTCACTGCAAATTACACAATGCTCAAAAGAGTTGAGCAAAGCAGTGAAATGAGGACAATGACTTCACATACAATGCAGATACAGCAGCCTGGAGCCTGCCTGGTCAGGGAGGCCAAGGGAGTACCATGTCGAAAAGTAAAATACAGATAAAGCTTCTCAACATGCTACAATGATACTGCCAGACCACATTGAGGAGAGGAGAGGAGAGGAGAGG